>CM039476.1:15018270-15077205 GCA_022433065.1 Begonia loranthoides | reverse complement strand
ACAAAGATCCTTGGCCGTTGGATCGAGCGAGGGACGTGCCTCGAATCGACGGCCAGGATTTAATCCGCCTGGCAAAGACGGACGTCGATCCTTGTCCGTTGGATCGCTTGGATCGAACGGTCAGTAGTGACTCCAAATTAATTGGGTCACGTGCGGGTCACATGCGATCCTAAATCGCCAGAATTCCCCATTATGACGGACGTCCGTCGTTATACCACGGACGTCCGTCTTTAAATAACACGTCATCAGCATCTGGACGGCGACCGTCGGACCATGACGGACGTCCGTCATAACCAAAATGACCGCGTTTTCATCCTGACGGATGACAAAACGCTGCTTATACTCGCGAATGGCGTCCAAGCCCTAGAAATCGCCCTGTACTTCAAATCGCAAGCGAATTCCCGATTTCCCCCGACGAATTCCTGAACTCCCGATTTCCCTCGACGAATTCCCGAACCCCCGAGTTTTGAATCTGAAAATGGCGCCGAGGAATAGTCAAGCGTCGAAGAAGCGTAAGGTGGTGGCTCCCACCAAGACGACGGGTCCAGTGGAGTCTGTAGAACCTGGGATGTTCAGCTCAGCCTCCGCCCATGTATGGTACGAGAAGGACATTGTACCCCGTGCAATAATCATATCCAGGAAGGTAAATTTCAATTCATTTGCTGATTTTGGATTGAAGGCAATGTTTGAACGAATTGGATTGGATAAACTGTGCACAATGGGAGGTTATTTCTATGAGAGAGCTGTCAAACTGTTTTATGCCAATTTGGAGTTGGACAAATCAAGTGATAGAGAGTTGAGGAGTTTTCTGTTTGGAAAACAGATTAGGATAATTCTAGGACAATTAAATGAGCTCATTGGATGCTCCACGGAGGAGCCGTTGGAGGAGTATTACCATGCGACAAAGGACCCCGAATTTGTCCAAAAAGGAGAAGGTCTTGCATTGTTGAAACAATTGGTTCGCAATCCTACAGCCGTTGAGTCTTTCTTCCGGCCTAAATCAAAAGACCTCGATGTGAAAGCAAGGGTCATCCATCACATGATCACGCACACATTTATGCCTCGTGATGGACATAGAGACCTTGTCACAGCCATGGATTTGTACGTAATGGAGAAGCTATACAATGGGAAGAGGTTCAACCTTGCATACGTCATTATGCAGCAAATGAAAGCAACTCTGAATAGTGCAAGGAAGAATCTCCCATATAATTGGTTCATTCAGCCCATTATTGACAGCAACGGGTTGGTTGTCCCTCACACAGAGCGACGAACAGACGAAAAACCACTTGACATGTATAATGAAGTTACATTGGCTCGGATGGGGTTGCAAAAAGTACGAGGGGAGTGGGTATTCAGAGAAGATGTGGCAGCTGCACCTCCTGCACATCTTGTACCTCCTGCACCTCATCCTTCCACTTCAGCTGCTCCACCGCCATCCACGTCAACTCCACCACGGCCATCATCGTCAGCTCCACCACCGCCATCCACGTCAGCTCCACCTGCTCCTTCCATGTGCACTGCCATAATTCCGTGGACAGCAAACGCACAACCGACATATCACGTGGAGGTGGATGACGATTTTGTGCGTCCTATGGATGACGATTTTGTGCGTCCTATGGCGGATGATGCACCTCCCCCACCCCAGTCCTCATCGTCGCCCTCCGTACTCAGCAGCGAAGAGAGGTGGCAGTGGCTTGTCACCCAACTTGGGGAGATTCAAGCCAAGTTGGATAGATAGGAGAGTCAACTTGGCTAGCTTCAAGCCACTGTACTACAGATGCAAAAAGTACAAACGCATATGGCAACTGCTCGCACAACCGCCCAGCCATCTCATCCATCAGCATCTCATACATCTTCCGATGCCGGTCCAGACGGATGCCCATATGTCTTTGATTTTACATGTAATTTCCTTATATGCATTAGTATCGTTGATTAACAATGTGTTACAATTATGCAGGTCTCCGATCATCAGGCAACCGTCCCCTCCTCCAACCCTGGCTAAAGTTCAAAAGATTTTGGCCCCAGGTCCTTCAATGGTGGGTCCTACCGCTCGTCAGAGGATGACAGTGCAAGTGGTATGTCTTCTATTTGGTTTTAGACAATGTGTAGAATTTACACTTACACTGAATTTCCATTGCAGCCTGTGAATTTGATGGAAGAGTTCATGGCACTTGCACGGGTCAATACGAAAAATAACAAGGAGACGTGTGCTCTCCTTTGCGGCTCCAAGGTAAGAAGCAACGTCATTTGAAATTTATTATCAGTTGTGATTAGAAAATTAATGTTGTGTGTCGTGTTGTTGATTTACAGGGTGACAAGATATATTCAATCACAACTCTCCTTGTGCCAAAGCAATCGGGCGCTCTTGACTATGTGAGAATGTTTAACCAACTTATATTATATTGTTACTAAAAATAACTACATAAATCGTGTTCTTAAAATGCAGTGCGTGATGACAAATGAGGAGGACACCGCCGTTGTTCAAATAAGGGAGGGTTTGTTGACGATTGGCTGGATCCATGTAAGCCACTTCTATTCATTCATGAAATCATACATGGTTTAATATTTCTTCCTCCTACAGTGCCACCCGGAGATGGATTGTTTCATGTCATCGATTGACATGCACACGCAGTATGCGTACAAACAATTGATGCCGGATTCAATTGCAATTGTCATGGCACCTGTGGACAAAAAACAGTATGTTTTTGAATGACCTGCGCTTTGAATGACGTGACAAACTAATTTGCAGTTCCAATTGCAGCCAACACGGCATATTTCAAGTCTCCCGCCCTGTAGGGTGGTCGGTGATGTCCAAATGCAATGGGCAGGGCTTCCATCTCCACGATCCGTACGATCGAGATGAACTCTACGATGAGTGCACGAGTGTGGAGATGAGCTCCGATTTGGACTTCAACATCATCGACATCCGGGATGCAGAGCCTTCCATATTTGATGAGGCACCACCTGTTCAGCCACGCCCAGAGGCCCCAGTTCAGCCACTCCCAGAGGCCCCACCTGTTCAGCCACTCCCAGAGGCCCCACCTGTTCAGCCACTTGCAACGGTACCACCTGTAACGTATTCTAGATATACAAGAAACGCAGGACGTGCAAGAGGTGCAAGAGGTGCAGCACGTGAAAGAGTTGAAAGAATAGAAAAAACGTTGAACAAGTGGCTCAATTGAAATTGAATTCAATTATTTGTTGTAGTCTGTAGTCTGCTTTGTGGTTTTCTTCATACTGCTTTGTGGTTTGTTGTAGGCTGTAATCTGCTTTGTGTTGGCGCGAGGGGCGCCCAAAACAGGGCAAGTGCTGTCTGTCTGCATGTGACGGACGTCCGTCAGAAGGGGTCGGACGTCCGTCTCAAGGTGACGGACGGCCGTCTGAATGTGATGGACGTCCGTCTTAACATGACGGACCTCCGTCTTAACATGACGGACGTCCATCACATGCAGTGTATTATACATGAACAAATATTATCCAAACAACTACGTAAATGAACAAATAAACTTCAATGTATTAAAAACTTTAGTGTATTATACATGAACAAAACAAATACGTAGATGAAGCTCCATGATTAAGGATGTAGGTGTGGGGCGACGGACTCCTGCAAAACACAAAAGGAAGTTCATGTCATACGAAACGCTCATAGTGAGAACAACGTAAGGAAGCATAAAAATCTAAGCACCTGTGTATCGGCAACAATGTTAAACCCCATGAAGGTGTCGTATGAGCGTTCTGCTCTTACACTGCCATTTGCGGTGCCACCTGTTGAGCCTCCGCCTTGACAAGAACGGACATTGTGGCCTACACCATGACAACGACTACATGTCATAGGGATATGTCTCCTGCTGAGTACCGTGCTGCTACGAGGCTCGTCTGCATCTCTCACTCTTCGTTTTCGAGGCCGACCCGGGAGTCTCTTTACCGGTGGTGGCAAAATTGGAGGCTGGTTCGTTGCAGGCCACATGTGGTGGCCACTGACAGGTCGGGTAAAATGGGAATACATCCTCATATATGTGTCCCGATGGTACCATGCATGCACATAATCCTCCACTGAAGTCCGCATAAAATTGATGCAAGGGATGGCATGCACGCATGGGATTCCAGTCAGCTCCCATCTGTTACAATTACAGGTACGCGTGTCCAGATCGACTACGTACCGTTCGTTACCATCGCTTACCTCAAACCGATTACATCCTGAAGGTGTTGGACACCAATTCCGAGCCGCATGTTTCAGTTTGGCAAGCTTCTTTGTGGTCTTAGGACACAAAAGATCTGTTGATTTACCCAGCTGCTTATGTTTCTTAACGATCCTAGTCATTATGCCCGTTCTAATCATCTTGAACATAGTGAGGATTGGTTTGTCCCGTGCTGGCAGGAGGCAGGCATTGTAGCACTCGCTCAAATTATTAAGGCCCATGTCGCACTTTGGGACAGAACTGAATGCATGTTTTGACCAACACCTCGGGTTAATTTTCTGCATATATGCATGCGCTGTATGGTCGAGCGCAAGTAGTTTACTCATCTCTTTCTGAAAGTTCGGTGATGTTGTGGCCCTTGCTGCCTTCCACATGATATCTTTGTGTTGTATTCCTGGAAATTGTTTTTTGAAATTGGCATACAAATGTCTTAGGCAAAATCGATGCTCAGCTGCTGGTGCATATTATTCAATAGCAGGCACCAACCCCTTCTGTCGATCGGAAATGAGTGTCCATCCTCTGCCTATGTCACTGTCTAAGTCCGTCAGCAAGCAACACAAAAACCAGGTCCAGGAGTCTCTGCATTCTGATTCAACAAGTGCCACAGCAACTGGATAAATCCCATCATTGGCATCAATGCTGACAGCTGTGAGCAATTGGCCTGGGCACGACCCCTTCAAGTGACAGCCATCAAGACAAATAATGGGTCTACCAAACTCCTTCAGACCCCTCTTGCACGCATCCAAACACATATACATTCTTTTAAATATTGGACTTGGACGGGCCACCAAATCTGGAAAATCTACCACCAACAACAGTGTGCTACCTGGATTGGATCTTCGAATCTCTTCTGTGTAGGACCAAAGTAGCTTGTATTATTCGTCACCATTCCCTTCGTTTAAAGTCTGTGCTAAATTCCTTGCCTTTCTAGCAAGACTCAGAGAAATATTGACATTAAAGTCCTTCCTTACAGTCTCAATTATGGAAGCAAGGTCCCACTTGGGTTGACTTTTTAATCTATCCAAATATTGGTTTGCCACCCATTTGTAGGAAGCGTGTCAGCTTTCCATTTGTCGTGCACATGTGTGCTCCTCATTATAGCTCTTAATTTGAAAGGTCAGCTCACCTTTCATTTTTGAAGCGTGAAGCCGCCAATTGCATCCATCACTGCACACAGCAGTTATCCGATGTCGTTCGCTTTTAACAAACCTGATCCCGTGCTCATTTTTCAAAGCATAATTAACCACTTCATCTCTAATATCCTTCAACGCACTATACTTCTTACCCAAACAGAGCTCCGAGGACGAACATTCAATTTGGGGATGCATACTCTCTGCCCAATCATCATCCTCTGAGTAACATATCGAACGTAGCTCCGATTCCAGGGATCCCGAGATTGAACGCAATTCTATACCGGCTTCGTGGTAGAACCACCAATTCTCATTGGTCTCTACTGCCGAAATAGGATTAGGATTAGGATCCACCTCCAGTCCACAGTCAATGGATTCTTCAACCATGTATGATGAAGAAGCACATCTTGACGACTCCATGTGATGTGCAACACTCTTGTTCGTTCGCTTATGTTGAGGGAGTTGGTCAGGGGAAACAAGTTCTCTCTCTCGAATATCTATGGCAATGGTCGGACTTTTTGTGCTCGACTCTGTTAGGGTTTTAGTATAAAATCCGAGAGTGACGGACGCCCGTCATTTTCGTACGGACGTCCGTCATGTTAAGACGGACGTCGTCCAGAGGCTGATGACGTCCGTGGTATAACGACGGACGTCCGTCATAATGGGGAATTCTGGCGATTTAGGATCGCATGTGACCCGCACGTGACCCAATTAATTTGGAGTCACTACTGACCGCTCGATCCAGGCGATCCAACAGACAAGGATTGACGTCTGTCTTCGCCAGGCGGATTAAATCCTGGCCGTCGATCCGAGGCACGTCTGACATGCCTCGGGGACCGAGGCCTATTACTCGATCGCAAACAAGGTCCTTACTTTCATTTAGCCAAATTACTGATGATCTTGTTTCTTTTACAGATATTAACTTCGAGGATGGTTCCATTTGGGATGTTGTCCCAACGGATAGGGAGCAGCCCTTGCATGTCTTGACTTGGGACACACGTGAGTGTTGTGAGCTTCATCAGACAGGAATTTGTCTTCCCGGCATCCCAAACATGTAATCTTTCAATTCTGCATATTTTTATTTATTTCTTATTTTTATTTTCATAGCAAACATTGAGCCTATTTTGTGAGGGTAAGGCATGGTTATAAGCTTTACTCATTCATGCATTTAGATTGTTGGTTAGGTTAGATGGTGATGATTGAGTTATGGGCCAAGTCCAATCTATTTCAAGCCCAAGGAAAGAGCAAGTCCAAAGAAAACACCAAGGAGCTGCCACGTGTACGCCATGCATGTTCTTCCACCAGCTTTAATCTCGGCCATTCATTCCACATTCATCCAAGAGCCTGCATATTGCCACCCACATGCCTCATCTTGGCCGCCCATCATCTGCCTCATCTCAACCGTCCATCACCCCTACTCATCATCACCTAGGTTTATAAATTTCCATGGTTAGACGCATTGAAAAACACTTTTGACGAGATTAATATATTATTATTTCCCTTCCCTGTGAGGAGATTTCGACTCCGTCGAGCGGCCGCCCCGGATCTTCGAATCCGAGACGAAGTAGAGGACTTCCTTGTTAGCAAGCTCGTGGTGCTTGAGCTAACTCGTAAGTTTTCCCTTTTCAAACTTCCATTGGGAGTTTGAGCGAGGGAAAACCGAACCATTGCCCGCGATCGGTAGATTTTCTTCGAAAATCAAGAATCCGTGAACCTAACGTTAGATAGTTCCCAGATCCGATCAAAGGTCTACATCTCCGTCCCTGTCATTCTTCGTGGGTTGCTAACACGTACTTCCTTTTGCAAGTCGTCTCGTGTCAACGTCCCTCGCTCGATCCAACGTCCAAGGATCTTTGTCCGTCATCGCATCTGGCAGGGACGCCAGATTCAATCCTGGCCGTCGATCCAGACGAGGGACGATCCTCGTCGATCCAACGGCCAACGAATGTCATACTTCGGTCGGCTCTGGACGATTCAACCGTCGGCTCTGCCATCGCCCTTCTACTCCGTTCGACGCCGCTAGACAGGGTACAAACGGGGCGTTAACCTCGACGGCTCTGGACGGAAATCGTGACTGCGAGGTCGCCGGCGACATTTTCTCATAGTTTAGGGTTTTAGTTGTTAAAAAATAATCTTCAGGGTTTGACTTGTCGTTGATCGCAAACTATAGAGTCTACAGTGTTATTTACCCTTCATAATTTGATTAAATACCTTATTTTTATTAATATTTGTAAAATTAACAAATTATTTCCTATAATTTAGATTTAGTGATAAGTCCAATGATAAGGAAATTTATAAATAACTAAAGTTTTGAACTATAGAAAATAAAAAATACAAATTTTGTAGTCGCATTGTCCATCAAAAAATGTCGAGGCAAACGCCGGAATCATGTTTTCCGCTTAAAAAATATCAAAGACGTCATCTGAACCTCCAACGAACATCCAAAGATCAACCTTAGACGTCCTTCAATGACTTGAGACATCCAAGGCTAATCCACGTAGAGATGGACGTCCTTTGTGGCCTCTGAATGAAGAGACGAACGTTCTGCAACGATGATGGATGTCTAGAATTAGAGGAAGGGTGTTAGCAAACAAATGTTCATGGCCATTTGACGAAGGGACAGATGTCCCTCAATGAGAACGTATGACCATGATGGATTAAAGGCATCCTTAAAAGGCACTGCGGACGTCCGTCATAAATTGAGAGATGTTTGTTTTAAGCGAGGGATGTCCGTTGTGGACTTAAGGATGTTCGTTTTAAGCTGGAGACATCCGTCGTAAGTTGAGAGATGTTTGTTTTAAGCAAGAGACTTTCATTGTTGGTTGATGGACGTTTATTTTAAGTTGGGGACGATATTGTCTTTCAATAATCCATCATAAATGTCTATTTCCAGCAACAAATGTCCCCCAACTTTGAAGGATGTGTGACTCGTTCATCCAACAGCCAACAACCTTCGTCTGTTATTTTGCTTCCATTTAAAATAGCATGTGTCTTGCACGTAATTCTCTTCAACATAACGTCTGTCAGCGCCTTTGGTCCATCATGACTATCCATCTTCATTGAGAGACGTTCGTCCCTTCATCCAATGACCATGAACCTTCTTCGTCCTCCAGTACTCCTCCTCCAATCCTAGACATCCATCCTCGTTACAGGATCTCCGTCTTTTCATCTAGCGCCAACCATGGACGTCCGTCTCCTCGTGGATTAGCATTGGGCATCCCTCATCGCTGAAGAACATTCAAGGTTGATCATTGGACGACTCTTGAAGGTCCAGGTGGCATCCTTAACATTTTTTAAGCAAAAAACGTGACTTTGGCATTTGCCTTGGTATTTTTTGACTAAAAACGTAACTGCGAGATTTGCGTTCTTTATTTATTATAGTTCAAGGTTTTACTTGTTCACAAAATTTCTTTAAACTTTGATTTATCGCTGATTTTAAACTATAAAGTTTTTTTTGTTAATTTCTCTTAATATTTTTAATATTATAGTCTTTCTAAGATACCATGTTTATGGATCGTCCAAACAATCAATCAACAACACGTCAAAATATAATAGATAAAATGAAATATACTTCTTGTAATTAGGAGAAGTGACAATTAATAACCAAAAAAATAACTTGAAAATAATAATTATTCTTTGGGTCATCGACAAAACAATCTATGTCGTTACAAAATTCATGAAATATTTTGTATTTGTTTGCACGAGATGACAATTTTAACTCAACTTAATTATTATGACTCATTGAATTTTTTAACTATTTCTAGTCTTCAACATCGAGTGAATTAAGTTAACTGCAATATGTTAAGCTGATCATTATAATTGAGATGTTTGACCAATTTTATCATGAATTATTTTTCTAACGACTCAAAATACAATAACAGTTGTGTTAAAAAAAATTATTTAAAGTATCCTTTGCCAACAATCCATAAGTGAAGAAGCTCTACTAAACTTTAGTCTAAAAATTGTAATGGAAATTAACAAAATAACCATTGAACTATAGAATCAATGACAAATCAACCACTAAACAATGTTTGCTAACAAATAAAACACTCAACTATAAAAAATGAACGGAACAAACATCACTGTTACGTTTTCTATTAAATAATATTTTATTTCTATTGGTGGAACGTGGGTCCTTGAAATATGACTCAAGAAAGATTACTTTCATCAGTGAAAAGATGACTTTCCTTAAAGGAAAGAAGATATTCTGCAGAGGAAAGATGAAGTATTTCCAATCAAATTATGAATTCTTCTAAGTAATTTGACATCTTTGTGGAAGAGTAATTCAGTGGAAAAAATGAAAAGATTTTGATTGATCATTGAGAATTGTTCATTTGCCTCAATTTATCAAACTTTAGTTTTTCCTTAAATTATTGTTTTAAATTCATATTTGATGACAATAGAATACTGGAATTGTTGAGAGGAAAAATATGTGTCTTTGTCGGTGATTCGCTGAACAGAAATATGTGGGAATCTCTATTCTGTATTCTGAAAAACTTAGCCACGGGATAAGACAACGTTCCACAGCACATGAAAGAAGATATTTTTTATGGGAAGTTTCTTACTATTTCATTTGCAAATGAAGATCGCTATTAACGGTGATGTTTGCGTAGTTTATTTTTTATAATTGAGTGTTTTATTTGTTAGCGAAAATTATTCAATGATTGACTTATCATTAATTTTATAGTTTAGTGATTGTTTTGATAATTTTTCAAATTGTAATTTACCCTAAACCGTATTCAACTCACGTATATGTACAAGTATAAAACTTTGCAAAGATTATCGTTCCAAGAGTGTACCTTGGTACTTAAATTTAACTTTAATAATAACAATAATAATGATTGCCTAATAAAAGTAAAATAAAATAATAAATTCTAACAGGCAAGTTGGACCTACTTGTGACTCTACTCTATGATAATTAAGGCTGGCCACTCACATTCCTTATTTCCTTCATAAACTTCTCACACTTTCTTAATTATTTTTTAATTTTTATAAAACAATTATAGGCTACTTTTCATCATAATAATGTATTTTAAGCATGCTTAGTGTGAAAATAAGACCACTTGCCTAAACTTTCATATATATTATAGCTCAATTTAATGTATGATAAATTTTCATTCATTTGATGGCTCTTTATTATGATATATTATATTATTTTTATTGTTTTTGTTTATGACTTTTCTCGTGAAATCAACATTGAAATTACCAAAATTTGCATTTCTAAACGACAAGATTAAAATATTTAATAAAATGTAATTTAAACTCAAATTTTATGAGTGATTTAGGATAAACACTTTAAAAAAAATTTCTTAGTAAATATTAATTGCCCGTAAAAATAAATTTATTATTTTTCAATATGTTAAATTCATCATGTAGAATGTACAAGACTAATTTTTTTCCTAATTTCTGACTCTAGCAAATCTCGTATGTTTTATTTTTTAGACGCGATGATTTCTCGATTGTGTTTTTTTTAATGTGTACTGCAATTTTTCTTGATTCAAGCATATAACATAAAACAAAATTTTCAGAGTCGGTAAGTGAATTAGAATTAGAAATAGAAAAAATGTATACCGTGTGCATTTCATGTAGCATATTTAACTGATTAGATAACAGTAACATTAAATTTGCTGATAGTTAAAATGTTAAAGTCTATATTATTTTTTAAAAAGTTCAAAGTATTCTATCTAAATGACCCCGACGTCTATTTCTAAATTAGACTTTAAACATATAAAATGTAATGTTTGCCATGTTGGGAAGATAATTAAATGTTACTTAGCACAAAGCCATAAAGTGTGTGGAAACATTATTATTCAAGTTAATTTATTGATTTAATTTTCTTAAAAAAAGCTATTAATGGAAGACTTTCTTTTGGCAAAAAGTTAATGCAAATTATAATTATAGTAAATAATACCTTTTTGAAGTGGTTATCAATCATCATTCCTAGGAGATGAGTATCTTCCGACATAATGAAACATAGTTCATATGATACATTTATTTATATTGACAAATAATTAAAATATATTTATTATATGCTTTTATTTCCTATGGATTAGTATACATATATATAGATAATATTTCATTTATATTCTAATTTTATATTATACTTTTTAAATTCTGTAATTTGCATTTTTTTAAGTCGAAACGACAGACTTAAATTATGAATTTATTTGAGGGTTTTATTTTAATCTATAAATATAAGTGAGCTTGGCCTGTAAAATTCTCAATTATATTTTGATATTTATAATAGAAATTTCTCTTCGTATGGGATTCTTTTATATAAATCTGTGTATTAAATTTTTTTTTTTCAATTTATTGTTGATTTTAACAATAATCTTATATTTGGATATGTTATTTATGTTTTCCTCATTAATGATTTCCAGTACTTTTTATTTAAGTTTTATAATTTATCAAAATAAGAACAAAATGACATGTAGTTAATAAAAAAATAATATTAATAAAAAGTCTAATATAATTAATTTAAAAAAAGGTTATATAGTTTACTAATATTTTTTTTTATTGGCTACATAATCAAGTTTAGTATTCTAATGAAGCAAAACAATTATACAAATTTAAATTGTGAAAAAAAATCTAGATGACAAGAATAATAAAGGAAATATGGAAAATAAATAATAAAAAATAAAAATTTTAATAAAAAAAACACATAACTAAGAGCTCAATGACAATGCATACACTAAATAATTTTTGCTAACAAATCAAATACTGAAATATGATAAATAAATGAAGTAAATATTGTTGTCATGTTTTTCATTAGAAATTTAAATTTTTTAGACCTGGTAGAATTTATTGGAGGAGAAAATGAAGATTAGGGTTATGGTTCAAAGTTCGATCGGAAATCGCTTGAACTGGTGTGATCTATCTGGAGTGGAATATAAAATTATATACTAAAGTTAATGAAATTCAATCGTTGTATGTATTTTTCTCAATGGAAGATGTGTTTCTATAGCGAAATGCAAGTAACCAATGCGGAAATTATTATTTTCACTACGAAAAATACTATTTTCACAATGAATATTTGTCTTCTCCTGTATAATTTTAGTCTTTAGAACAAGATTTTCTTTATGCAGTATAATACATGTTTTTTACTACAAAAAATATGTTTTTTGCAGTTGATACTTGTTTTTTACTGCGAAAAGTAAATATTTGACTACAACTATTTTATGCACGAGTTCGTTGCGAAAAAATAACCTATCTACTGTAAAAAAAAATTTTAATTTTTACAAAAAATATTTTATTTATTTTCAAAAATTACTTTGATGGTGTGTTTGTTTTTTGGGTTAATTACCCTAAAAAACATGTCCAAAATTGAAAAGACAAGGACATGACTCCACTGCTTCATCCCTCTCACTCTTCAACCATTAGCATGTGGATAACCCATGGGCATGGGACCCACTTTTGTTTTTTGGGTTAATTATCATATTTATAATAAATATATTTATTTTAATATAAAAAAAAAGTAGAAAAAGGAAATTAATAAAAGGTCAAAAAAAGGAAATTGTGGACCTCCTCTTTACAAGACAGGCATCATGAGGCAGATTCATCTCACCCTTTCTCTCTCTACACTTCTTTTATTTTCTTCTTAAAAAAACTATATTACTAAATAATGAAATTATTAAAATATTACTTTATTAAATAACTTATAATTAAGTAATTTAACCCGTCTACTTATAAAAATATAATTGATGTACGAGTTTTTATTAGTGGAAAACATATCTTATTTTTGAAGCACAATTATACATTTGTATATTTATTGTACAGTTTTTCTTACGAAAGTAATGACGATCTAATATTCTGTTTATTATGAGAGTCTAACTTATCTCAGTAAGAGATCACAAATATACATCGCTTAGAAAAGTAAAAAGTGAATGATTTATAAGTAACGTTCTCCTCTCTACCTAGTGTAACGCATTTTAGACTAATCCAAATAACAAAATCGTGTTTGCTTCAGCCAGAGTAAACAATATTGTATTAGTAGGTTTGTGGACTCAACAAATGACATTATAACCAAATCTCAAACGAAAGTGTGGTTGACAAGGACGTCGGATTTGTTAGCCTAATAAACATTAGGTTATTTATTTTGATGGTGAAGGTTTTATTTGATTAATAAGTTTTTTAATTTGTTTATTTTGGATTGTATAAATACGTTATTATTATTTATTGAAAATACCTTTAATACGAGAATTAATATTTATTAACGTATTTACCTAAGTTCATGTAGCTCATAGTATGTTTATTGGGACTTAGAAGATTCAAGAAAGGGATAAATGGACGAAAAAGTCGACAAACAGAGGAAGAGGTCAACTAAATAGTGCAAAAGGTCAACCAAACTGGATGATGCATAAAGTAACGGTTGACGCAGAAATGGCAGATTGCCTAACATTATGCGATGAAGAAAAATGTCGACTGCTTGATCGACCGCTCCTGTCCAGTTTTCAATGAAAACTTCAACGGACCGAAAATCCAATCGCTCCAGTGCACTTCGAAACTTAATTCAACAAGTGAGAATCCTACCAAAACGCTGCCAAATTTTATATTCATATTCTCACTTATCAATAAGAGTGCATAGACTTAACTCTCTCAATCTTCAAGTTGAGATTTTATCTTTAAGAGTTAGGTTCCAAAATTGTAATTTTTTATTTTCTATTTTGTACTCGAACGAAAAGAGTGACGCCCCGTAATAGTCAAGAGAAAAAAAGATGTCTCGTAATAGTCAAGAGAATGATGACACCATGTGAATAGTCATTGTAAAGATTTGGTTGACACCTGTGAAGTCAATCATCACCAACCAGAGAGGTTTGGTGATTAAGGATCTCCAAGTGGGAAACTTGGAGTACAGACATAGACAGGATTTGTCGAACCGCGTGAATAAATCGGTGTCATTTCTCTATCTCTTACTCTTTATTATTGTTATTAATTTTATGTTTTATTTATATTAAATCACTTATGGATAGATTAATTAATATCACAAAAAAAATTATCATACCTAATTCCCTCCCCCTCCCCCTATAGGCGTGCGCGGTTCCTAATAAGGTTTCCTATGGAAGAAGATTGTGCCAGTCAGTCTTGTGAAGACAAGAACGACCCAAGATTTTGTTGATTGTAAGGGCCTAATTCATACAAATAGGGGTGCACAATCTCATATCACTTAGGAAAATGAAAATAAATGGTTTACAAATAGAATCATCCTTACTTCCTAATACAACACATTTTTGGTTAACTCCAATAACAAAATTGTGTGAGGTTCGGTTCAAAACAGACAATATTGTATTAGGAGGACTGAAAATTTCACATTTATTGTCACTAATAATTTTTTAATTGTATTATTTCACATAATTTTGGATCGAAACAAATAGAAATATCTAAAGTCCAAACTAATAAAAAAAAATAGTCTATAATTAATGGATTGTAACGCTTAAGAGCTCAAAGCTAAGGAAAATAACATGATTTATGATCTAATTTCATAAAATAATTGAATTTGTTACATTATTGATTTTAAATAAAGTAGAAGTAAGATATATTACTAATCACGACTATGAAATCTTCATCTACTATTTATTGTTTCAAAAGAAAAAAGATTAAATTATTTTAATTTTTTGCTAATATTAAGTCATTAAAATATCTCTTTAAATGAATGTTAAATTATTAATTATATATTTATTTTTTATTATGAAAAATAAAAAAATGAGAAAATAAATTATAATTAAAAATAATTGTGGGCCAATATCGTGAGCTTTAGTATTTTTAATCGAACAGGCCCAATTACGATCCCAATTCATCTAAAATTGTAAACATTTATTATTATTATTATTTATTTATGACTATAAACCTATTTTTTATTGAAATAAAAAGAAAAATAAAATCTACAACTATCATCCCACGAAAAAGAAGTTAGAATTAAAAACATATCAACAAAATGACACGTGGATTGCAAGGGGAATATCACGCTTAGGGCTGGGCAATACCCGATAGGAATGGGAACCGAACCAGAACCGACAGTCGGTTTTGGTTCGGTTCCCGTAATCGGTTTCCAAAACCATCTCCTTATCGGTTCTCGGGTAGGGGGAAAAAATCAGTTTGGTTCTCGGGTAGTTGTGGGAATAACCGAGGACCGATAAATGTAAAAATCCTAATTATCTAACCCTATCTGCTAACCTCATCCCCGAATCTACTCTGCCCTAACCCCATCCCCAAATCTAGAAGGAACGAAGAAGGCGACAGGAGGTGACAGACTTGCGACGACGACGGAAGGTGACTAATTTGCGACGACGACGACACAATCTGCTAAGGTGCAGTGCGACGAGGACAAGAGCTGCGTGCGACGACGATTTGAGGTAGATTTTTTGTTGTGATTAAGACTTTTGTTGGTTTGGAGAAATATTAAGACTTTCGTTGGTTTCGTTGCAATCTGTAACAGCTTCTTACAGATTTGCAAATCTGTTGCAACAGATTGCAATTACAGATTGCAAATCTGTAAAAGACATTACAGATTTGCATTTAGGCAGTGTGGTGCTGTGAGAAGAGAGGGGGCCCAGGATGGAGTGTGTATTTAGGCAGGAAAGTAGCGGGGAGAGGAACCGAGGTCGGTTCAAGGTTCGGGTCCGGTTCCCATCGGTTCCGAGTTTGGTACCGACTTCTCAGAACCGAGAACCGACTATTCGGTTCCGAACGATCCGAAACTGGACCCGAAACCTGAATTGCCCACCCCTAATCATGCTCTTAAAAATAGAATTATGTAAATAAAGAAAGAGAAATTAACATCGCATACCTTATAGCTCGCGATCAATGACAAGTCAAATTTTGTAGATTTTTTTTAACAACTTCAATCCTAAACTATGGAAAATTCTCACCAGCGACCTCGTAGTTACGTTTCTTGTCTAGGACTGTTGAATGTAACACCACGGTTTAGTCTCTGTCAAGTATCGTCGCACGAAAATGAATGACGTCAAAATCGGGGCCGAGGGACGTCCCTCCTGCCAGTTTGAAGAAGATGGATGACTAACGGGTGATTCCAAACGGTGATGGTGGACAAACATCTAGGGTCGTCGGATCGTTGAAGGGACATCCTTTATAGGGATTGACAGCCAGGATTGAGTCTAGCATCTTCTAGAGGCAACGGACGAACGACATTCATTGGCCGTTGGATCGAGCGAGGGAAGTCCCTTATTTGGATGGACGGCTAGGATTGCATCTAGCATCTTCCAGAGGCGATGGCGGACGACGTTCCGTGGCCGTTGGATCGCGCGAGGAACATCCCTTATCTAGAACGACGGCCAAGATTGACTCAAGATTCAGGGTCACATGCAAGGCACACACGTTTTTTAAACTCGCAAATTCCCTCAATTAAGACATACGTCCCTCGCCTAGAAACGGACGTTCGTCTGCCAATACTATGTCATTCTGCCCTAAATGGACGCCTCTTGTGACTCGTCTTAAGACGACGTCCATCTTAATACGAATTTTCTTTCTTTTTTTCATGGGTAAATGCCTCATATTTTCAGATCTAGGATTTACATATACAACATATATCACTGTCAAGAGTGAATTTCTTGTTATTTCAATATTTCAATTCAAAAAAAAAAAGTAAGAGATTAGAAACTTTAAAAACAAACAAAGATTGAATTGCGCCATACATATAAAAGAGTATACAATAATAATGTATTTGGTGAATCAAATACCATGTTCAAACAATGAACCATTTTGATTAGTTGATAATATTAGTTGAGAATTTTTTGAAAGGATTCCTGTAAAAGGTTTCATTAACTCCTAATTCATGTCGAGTAGACCTTGTTGTTGCGAGAATTCTTAATTCATGAGTTGTAGGGAGGAACTTATGTCACCACAAAGAGAGACTAAAGCAAGTGTTGGATTCAAAGCTGGTGTTAAAGATTATAAATTGACTTATTATACTCCTGACTATCAAACCAAAGATACTGATATCTTGGCAGCATTCCGAGTAAGTCCTCAACCGAGAGTTCCACCCGAGGAAGCCAGGGCAGCTGTAGCTGCTGAATCTTCTACTGGTACATGGACAACTGTGTGGACCGATGGGCTTACCAGTCTTGATCGTTACAAAGGACGATGCTATTACATCGAGCCTGTTGCTAGAGAAGAAAATCAATATATTGCTTATGTAACTTATCCCTGTTTTACTCTCATATTCATTTTCTAGGCGACGTAAATCTGCCTTATAATAGTGAAGGGCGTCCCCCATGCCCTAGATATTGGAGAAAGAAATTTTGTCTTTCCCTAACCAACTCTCTGAACACAATAGAAGGAACAAAAAAGTTTTTTGAGTGTTGCACATTACATGGAGTCAAGGGGTGCTGCTTCATCTATTGTTAAAGAATCCATTGACTACGGAATAGAGGTGGATCCTATTCCTATTTTGGTAGTAGAGACCGATGATCATCGTTGGTTTTATCACGAAGCTAGTATAGAGGTGTATTCAATCTCGCTTCTCTGGACTCAGAGCTTCGTTCAATACGTGACTCAGATGATGATGATTGGATAGAGAGTATGCATCCCCAACTAGATTGTTCATCCTCGAAGCTCTGTCTAGGGAAGAAGTATAGTTCGTTTAATGATATTAGAGATAAAGTGGTTGATTATGCTTTGAAAAATGGGCATGAGATCAAGTTTGTCAAAAGCGAATGTCATCGGTTAACTGCTGTGTGCAAGGATGGATGCAGTTGGTGGCTTCACGCTTCAAAAATGAAAGGTGAGATTACCTTTAAAATTAAGAGCTATAATGAGGTGCACACATGTGCACGACAAATAGAAAGCCGACACACTTCCTACAAATGAGTGGCAAACCAATAGGAATAAGACATGTCCCCATAACATGCAGCCATTGTCACGGTGTGGGCCACAATGTCCGCTTTTGTCAAGGTAGAGGCTCAGCCGCTGGTGTGGCAAGTGATACCCATTTATAGGAAGCGTGTCAGATTTCCATTTGTCATGCACATATGTGCGCCTCATTATAGCTCTTAATTTGAAAGGTAAGCTCACCTTTCATTTTTGAAGCGTGAAGCCGCCAACTGCAGCCATCCTTGCACACAGCAGTCAACCGATGACATTCGCTTTTGACGAACTTGATCCCGTGCCCATTTTCAAAGCATAATTAACCACTTTATCTCTAATATCCTTCAACGAACTATACTTCTTCTCTAGACAGAGCTCCGAGGATAAACATTCTACTTGGGGATGCATACTTTCTGCCCAATCATCATTATCTGAGTCACATATTGAATGAAGCTCTGAGTCCAAAGATGTAGAGATTGAATGCACCTCTATACCAGCTTTGTGATAGAATCAACGTCTATACTGCAAAAAAGGAACAAGATCCACCTCCATTCCGCAGTCAATGGATTCTTCAACAATAGACACCCCTTGACTCCATGTGATGTGCAACACTCTGTTCGTTCGATTGTGTTGAGGGAGGAGTTGGTCGGAAAACAAAATTTCTCTCTCAAATATCTAGGGCAAGGGACGGACTTATTGTGTTCAATTATGTTATAAGGCAGATTTGCATCATTTAGAGAATGAAATATGAGAAGAACGGAGGTCCCTTGTATTAAGACAGATGTTTGTCGTGGCCTAGGCAACACCGTCTAAAGGTGAGAGGCGTTCATTGACGCCAGAACGACGTAGTATTGGCCGACGGACGTCCGTTTCATGGCGAGGGATGTCCGTCTTAATTAAGGGAATTCAGGCATTTTAAAATGGGTGTGCCTTGCACGCGACATTTAATTTGGAGTCAATCCTGACTGTCGATCCAGACGAGGGACGTCCATCGCTCGATCTAACGGATAGGGATTGTCGTTCGTTCATCGCTTTTGGAAGACGCCATGTTGTGAACCAATACTCAAGGAATGCCCATTTTGCAATCGGCTAAAACTGTCCACAAAAATCTGTCGTCAATGAACTGAAATTTGCAGGAGCTTCTACTGACATTTCAAAGATTAACTATCCAAAAATCAAGTTTAAATTCGTTCAGATCACAGAGATATGATTTATACAACTCTGACCCTTGGATTAGGGTTCTGGAAACACAATTTGTCCACTGAAATCAAAACAAACATAAATCGACTTGCGTACGTGATATGGCTTCCAAAATTACAGGTCAATTAGCCAATAATCCAAATATTATCACTCTCAAATTTCAGCTCTAAAATCGTTGTACAAATGGAGTTGTGTTGTAAAGAAGTCGGACCTCGGATTAGGGTTTCAGAAAACAGATTCTGACCACCAATATTAAAACGACTATATCTCCATTTGCATACGTCTTTTGATTGCCAAATTTACAGGACAAACAATCAACAACTATGAAAAGAAAGCTTCCAAATTCCAGCTAAAAAGGGCATGCACAAATGGAGTTGTACGTGCTACAATCAGAACCGTCAATCTGAAAATGCAGATTCTAGATTTGGAGAGTAAATTTCCTTCCTTTCTTTGATTCACCAAACGACGTCCAAATCACATAAAACCAGAGCCAAAATAACACCAATCCAATATTCTTTCCAGAGGTTCAAGAAAACGGATTACCTTCTTCAAAACGTGGTCACGAATAGAGAGGAGAAATTGAGCTGGTCCGCTGACCTTCAACAGAAAAGGGGCGAGAAACGGCTAATCTAAAGATGGCACTCCAACAAGGGAATAACTTGATCTTCTACTTCCACACCACACATACAACCTCACTAGAGGATTGCTGGAAGAAGTAGCACTTATTAATCTATCCAAAATCAAGAACAATAGATTGATTGGAGAAAAGAGAGGGGCCGAGAGAGGAGCTCACGAGTTCTCAAAGAAAGCACACGGCTAATCTTAATTTTTTTTGGGTTTAGAAAATCTCCTTCCAAGGTTCACTTAGAGTGCCCTAAATAGCACTCTAAAGTTAAAACAAAGGAGATTACAATTTTGCCCTTGAACTCACAAAAATTAGACATGAGAACTCGATTTACATGCAAACCGAGTACCTCAAATCTAACAATCACAAAAGATTTAAAATTATCAAAATATAACTCCTAACCAGTCATCCAATAATTTAAACATCTAGAGACATAAAGTTGATGAGGATCTTCATAAATACGCTCATTTGACCTTGTTATCTTCAATCAAAGGGAGTGCTTCTAGATTGGGATAATGTGGCTCAAACTGATGGTGGATTGTATGGCTCCATGAGAGAACATGACGTGGAGCTTTTTTGTCTTCATGTGTCGGCTTCTCCGTTGATTCCAATGAATTGTTATCCCTGCAAAAATAATAACAAGTTAGATAAGCAACGAGCCTCTTGGCTTAGGCTTGGGTGAACGGTTCTTGGGGCACATCACGCCATATTCAATCCTGGCCGTTGATCCAAACGAGGACATCCCTCGCTCGATCCAACAGCTAGGTAAGGACGTCCGTCCGTTGACTCTAAAAGGCGCCAGATTCAATCCTGGCCATCGATCTAGATGAGGGACGTTCCTCTCTCGATCTAACGGCCAGGGATATGCGTCCGTCCGTCCATGTAATTCTGCCCGTACATTCTGCGATCCAACGACCAATGAGCTTGATAGAGACGAAACTACCATCGTCCGCCCTTGCTCGCCATCGTCCATCTTCTTCAAACTTTCAGGACGGACGGTACTTGACGTCTTTCGTCTCTGTTCGACGGTGTTTGACAGAGATGAAACCGAGACGTTAAGTTTGACAGTCCTGGAAGGAAATCGTGACTGCAAGGTCATCGGTGAGATTTTTCTATAATTTAGGATTTTAGTTGTTAAAAAAATTAAATAAAATTTAACTTGTTATTTGTCCGAAACTATAGTTTTCCTTTATTAAATTCCCTGTATCTCCCTCTCTTCTCCTGAGACGGTACAACGATTTCACCCGTTCGATTTTGATCAAACGGTTGTTACTCCAGTTTGACACTCTGTTGGTCTCTCTCTATAGAAGTCAGTCGCCTGCCTGGTCTGCCAAGTAGAAGTAGTTTCTCTCTCTCGTGCTTTTTTTTTTCAGGACACGAAACGCAGGAGAGGTGAAGCAAGCGCAAATGGCCGTGGGGAGGGGAAACGTGGAAGTGGAGGAGATAGTTAAAGCTCGTACCGATAAGAGGGAGTACAGGAGGATCGTCCTGAGGAACTCCCTCGATGTGCTTCTTATTAGCGATCCCGATACAGACAAGGTAATTCGATTCTCCTTTTTCTTTTTATTCATTTCCGAATCCACTTGTTTGACTTCCATTTCCATTTTTTTTCCTAAAATTTTCCTTGTTTATTTTTTTGGTTTAATTTTCAGTGTGCTGCCTCCATGTCTGTCGGTGTAGGTTCCTTCAGCGACCCTGAAGGCCTTGAGGGTCTCGCTCATTTTCTTGGTAAAATTTTTCTTTTTTAGATATTTAATCTTCTATTTGGATTTTTTGTACGCGGAATTGTGCGTATTTGCACATTTCTGAACGGCTATGACTGATATTATAGCTTATGATTTACATTTCTGAATGTCTATGGGCCGGCTATGACGGATTTTTATTGATTTTGTTTCTTTTTTTGATTTTTTTGCAGAGCATATGCTGTTTTATGCTAGTGAGAAATATCCATTAGAAGATAGTTACTCAAAATATATCAATGAGGTGCATATAAAATGCGACTATAACTAAGCTTGTTGATTCTTTAAGTACTGTATAGCTACTTGTTTAGGACTTCTTAGATGCTGTGGGCGTTTTGTCTCTTTCTTTCTCCTATTTTGAAACTTGAATTATGAAATTTATTTGATATCTTCTATCATGGCTATCGTTTAATCTTCCCAGAACGTGTCTTTTAGTGATAGAGATCAACTAGTTATGCTACTAGGTTTGATCTATTAACAAGAATGCTGAACCTAACTCACTTTGTTTGAATAGATAGACATTTTTTTGTTTTTGACTTCTCCTTTAAAGTATTTTTTTTGTAAGAAACAAAATATGTTGAAAGAAAAAAGATACAAAGATGAGGGGGGAATAACCCTTCTCAAGAAGAAAACTCCTAATTTAAAGCAATTTATCCTTTAAAGTAGTATTATAATTATTATTTTTGGAATACTAATGGAAGATCGAGGAATAAGTTGTATTTAATGTTTTTTTCTCTGTCCTGGTCAACTTTTTTCTTGGTTCATGATTTTTCATAACTTTTCTAATGGAAACTCACTTCTTACTTAGGTACCTTATCAAAGAATCATTTATTTTTATAGATTCCCTTTACTGGTTGAATCCCTGTTAGATTCTATTCTCTTTTTGGTGATTATGAACAAGAAAGAGTATTTGAAGATCATGTAATTGAAACAGAAAACCACATTAGTAAGTGCATCGAGTTTTCTTTAATTCAAAGGGTGCAGTTCTTGTGCGGTTCCTACCCTCTTCTGGATCAGAAATCATCCTTCTGTTGAAGCTTATCCTTATTTTCAATTTTACTTGTTTGCAGCTTTACTCCTGTCCTTCTTTTGTTGAGGTGCATGTCGGGTCTAGTTTTTAGTGTGCTCATTTATTTCTACAACTACTGCCTTTTTCTTTGCGAGTAATCTCCCCAACTTTTTGTGTAAGCCTCTTTGTGGTTTCTCTTAGCATGGTGGTTCCACAAATGCCTTCACAGCTTCTGATCAGACCAACTATTTTTTTGATGTGAATGCTGATTGTTTTGAAAAGGCTTTGGATAGGTGCGGCATTGCCTTTCTTTCTTTGTATTGCTTTTTTCATTGTTGAGACAACAAATTTAATTTTCGTGATTTACTTTCCAGATTTGCTCAGTTCTTTCTCAAACCTTTGATGTCCGCTGATGCTACAATGAGAGAAATTAAAGCAGTTGATTCTGGTTAGCTGTGCTCTAGAGCTTCTTAAAAAATTAATTGTTTTTTTTGGGGTTTAAATATTGCTCGAATTTCTCTTTCAATGCTTTTTTTATTTTTTGTTATTGTAGAGAATCAGAAGAACTTATTGTCTGATGGTTGGAGGATGAACCAGGTACATGCCGTTACCTTTGATTGGCTATCTTTGTATATGAGGCATTTTGATGAGGAAATGATTTGATTGAAGTGTTAAAAGCAGGATTGACTTGTTTCTGTTGTGATTTAATATTGCTTTTTAGGTCATGAAACTGGTGATTATTGGAGAAAATTATCTTTTTAAGAACGCCATGTCTCTCTCTTTTCCCTTAAGATATATTTCAATAATGTTTTTTTAAAGAATCTCGCTTATCTTACAGGATTTGTTTATTGTGTTTGTGTCTTGTAATCGATGGGCTACTAATCAACTTAATTTAGTGCATTCATTGTTAGGGGCATGGTTGTAAGTCAATTTCTTTTATACTTTTGTGTGACTTGAAGCTATCTAGGTGCTCCTTACTAACTCTGAGTCAAGGTTAATGACTTGATCATTTGTTATGCGACTAATTAATATGTTACGGTGTTATGAAACTGGCCAATTATAACGGGAGAGTGGGTGTAGTTGTCATGTTTACTTATTGTGGGTGTGGCCTTAGTAATTGTATCGTCGTCATTTTTGTAATTAACAGAATGGAGGCAATGATCCTCTAATAACATGGGTTTATTATTTAACCTGGGCAACTTTAGTATTAGTCATTTGTACTGAAATTAACTTGTGATGGGTTTCAAAATCTTCTGTTTGCTGGAATTAAGTCTGAGAAATTCTTTATTATTTATGGTTTTGAGCGTTGTTCTTTGGTTTTCTTATTACAAATTTCCGGAAATGCTCTAATTATTGGTAATCATGCTTCCCAACATCTTTTGAATGTCTTTTTGAAGTGACATTAAGTCATATTGTTTTCTCTGATAAAAGAATTGTCATTGTGCAGCTTCAGAAACATTTGAGTGCGGAATGTCATCCATATCATAAATTTAGTACAGGTTTGCTGTTTATTTTGTTTACTCATAAGATGAGATTTGATATCAGGTCATAAAGTTTATGTAATGTTGACGTTGGTTTTTTATTTTTGGTTCTTAGTTGAGAATCTAAATACTTCATTAAAAAATTGACATGAACATTCTTTTAGTTACAACTCTCGATAAAGGAAATTACCTCATTAATCTCCTTCAATGATTTTTTTGCTCTTCTGCTTACTAAAGAATAGTAATGATTTCAAGTCTGATCTTTCCAACAGCCAGTACTCTTTAAGATCGTGGTTAGGAATGTTTTTAAAGGCAAAAGGGCTGTCCTCTCTTGGCAACCGTCAGTAATATTTAGTATTATTAAGATTTCTGTTCTATTCAGTATGGGAGTTTGAAATTTTTTTGGCAGACTAAAGTCTGGTGGAAACATCTTTCCATGTTAATGTTAAGTTCCAGTGGGGAAACTAACTCAAATATTCAAGTTTCTTTAAGGCCTTAATGATACAGAAATAATAAGGTCAAAGATAATGTGTGAGTTTTTAAGGGTTTTCTCTAATTATGGTCTGTAAGAGTTACCTTCATTAAAATGAACACTATGGTGCTTTTGATATTGAAGTGTCCATTTAGAATTTTGTAGAAAATTGTGCTGTATCGGTAATTCTTTCAAAATCTACCCGAGGAGGCGAGGAGCTTTCTTAGAAGCACAGACTTGCCTATGTGTACAAATATCAACGTCTGATATCTTTACCCTCCACATGTACATGTTACATATTCTCTCTGGTATGTTGAATTTTTCAGGGAATTGGGAGACGTTGGAGGTTCGTCCAAAAGCAAAAGGGATAGATACTAGACTGGAGCTTCTCAAATTCTATGAAGAAAATTATTCTGCCAGCCTCATGCATCTTGTTATATATGGAAAAGGTTACTTACTATGTTATCCTAATTTTGTGCGAGTCATCAAATTTGTGTTAAAAAAATATATATGGACAAGAAGACGAGACTATTTTAACCTTGTAACTACTTTTGATAGGTACCTAATCCATAGTAGTTTGCCAGAGTGCAATTATCTTTGATTAGCAATATTATGCAATTCTCTTTATCTTTTCCAGAAAATTTGGATAAATTACAACTTGAAGTGGAGGAAAAATTCCAGGATATTCGAAACACTGACATTAGTTGTAAACGTTGTCCTGGTCAGCCTTGCTTATCAGAACATTTACAGGTATGTGTTTTGAAGCTGAGTCCAACGCATTGTATTTGACTCAGTTCTGTGAGTATTTCAGAGTTATGTAACTAGAATTCCTAATTTAGATGTAGTATCTATATTTTATTTATTTTGGTTTAGATTCTTGTCAGGGCAATCCCAATTAAAGAAGGTGATAAGTTGAAAATCGTATGGCCAGTAACTCCTGAGATTCATCATTACAAAGATGGGCCTTGCAAGTATCTTGGTCATCTTATTGGCCATGAAGGAGAAGGATCTTTATATTATGTCTTGAAAACAATGGGTGCGTATTGCCTAAATTTTTTGTGCTTCAGATTGTTCTTAGACTTGCACTGGTCTGTTTATTTAATTAACTTTTATGTTTATTCCATTGGCTGACGAATGACAATAGAACTTGCTAAGGAATTTCAAGGAAGGCAGATGCTTAATGGCATGACAGTGTGATCTTGATTTGATAAAAAATTCAAATAAACTGCCTGATTGGAAATATTGTTGCCTCTTATAATTGAGATTTCTGTTTTTGTTAGCTATCATGGAACCTCTCTTATGTAGATGGGGGAAACATTTGTCTCAATTTTTGAGAATTTGATACGATCAACTAGAGATTTTATTCTCCTTAGTAAATGTGAACAGTTTTATAGGATTGAAGTAAAAGATCCTTTTGCTCTGTGAAATGAAAATCTTGATTTTGTGATACAAGACTGCTTTTTTATATTAGAATTAGTTAAATAGGAGAAGTAAGATTAAGTCGTGACACTTTTTGTAATTGTGAAGTAGTGGTGGTATGCCACGCAACCTGCCGTAGACAGTCATACAAATAAGGAAAATGGAGTGTACTTTGTTAGTAGAAACAGTGTTTGTGATTTTAATTTCTGAATTGGGTGGTGTCAAACTTATTGAAGCTAGTAAGCTGTGCCTGCTCATAAAGATGAGTCTATATTCAGTGTTCCCTATAATTTTTCATCAGATGATGAAAATCAATCTGTTTGAATGAGACATCAAAAGAATCTGAGACATAAATAAAGTTGGGTACGGAGGAAAAAGTGTATCTAGCATGTGTCTATGAAGAATGGGAAAATGTCGTGTTCTAAATATAGTTAATGTATTTAAGATTGAGAAAATGCATTAGAATTAATGTGTTCCTTGTTTAGTTAATGAATGTCATGGTATTAACATCTTTTTGTTTTTAGTGTATGTAGTTTATATAGAGATTGTACAAACAATCTTATGGCATAACTTCCTAATTTATATAACTTAATTAGTAAAATATGCTTTAAAATGTTTCATGTCCATATAAAAAATTATTATGGCTAACTAGAAAATGAAAAAGCATATAAAACATCAATTTTGTGTTATTCAATGTATATGCATATACATTTTTCTTAATTTCATAGAAAAACAATTGTAATGTCTCTAATTAATTCTTTAACTTTTCTGTTATATTTATACAATTTCATACAGAACACTAGTAAGGACTGAGCAGCTAGTTTCTATGAACAAGAATATCTATCAATATTATAATATTCAATGTTTCTTCTCATTTGTCTTGATTTCGGAAAGGCACTTAATATGGTTATTTGGATAAAAATGCAGGATGGGCAACAAGCTTGTCAGCAGGTGAATCAGATTGGTCGTTGGATTATTCTTTTTTTACTGTTATAATTGAACTTACGGACGCTGGGCATGGTAAACCTCTCTCCCTCTCACTCTTTTTTTTTCATTTTTATTATATTAATTTTTGGTTTTCTGATTAATTTTAGATTTTCTGTATGCTCATATTACTAATGGATTCAATCGATGCTTTGTTTGTTTTATTTGCTCTATTCTAAAATGTATCAATAATTTATTATCAATATTTGTTTGAAATTTGATTCTTATGATTTCATTGTAGATCACATGCAAGATATTATTGGATTACTTTTTAAATACATTAGCCTCTTGCAGCAGTCTGGCATATGCAAATGGATATTTGATGAGGTATGTATATATTTACTATTTCAGAGCTTAAGGGTGAGATTGAACGGTTATTCATGGTGCCTTAATGCATATAGATATTTAAGTTAAGAACTCCTCGTCAGCAGTGTTTTTTTTGTTGATCTATCTTTTATTTATTTGGTTTTAATTATATACTGAAGAAAATGTAATGGCATGATTACTGCTTGAGAGCGGATTCTTATTTTGCCATCGCTCAATTTGATGTTCTGATAATTGAAGCTACCATTGCATAGTTGGTCTTTCAGTCATCTTGTGATTTTCATTTGTTTGTCGTAAGAGATGTTTCTAAGCAGAAATAAGCAGGCTGAATTATTAGGGCATGAAAAAATATCTAGGCTGCATTATTAGTTTTCTTCAGGACCCAACTTAGAATTGCATGACTAGTTATAGTTTTGAAGACAAATGAATTCTTGGATCACTCCTATGAACTATTCTATATTCATACAACATGGGCTAAATTAATTAGCTTTTTGTATTTTTAATCCTTCCCCAATTAAAATTTTATCAAGTGTTAAACAAAGGATGAATGCGTCTACACAAAATGTCCGACAGGTTTTGAAATCCCAAATCTTCTAGCTCATAAATTGGAAGCACACTGATTTTGCTAGTATAAACAGCCATCAATGTGTCTCTAGTCATGCTTATCCCAGATTGTTTTTTGTTTAGCTTGATTTATAATAGTCTCTAGAAATTTAGCGACCCAGATTACATTCCATTTAATATTTTTGATATTTTTGAAGTTGATAAGGACAATGAAAAACCCTGAATGGTCTTCTTTTTAAGCATTATCGTACGAGGCACAAGCTATAGCTAGTATATGCCACAAGAAAGCACAAAAAAAATTAAGTGCTAAACAATCATGAAGAACGGAGCTGTCCACTTACTATTGTGAAAATTTAAACTGTTGGCATTTCTTTTTGCTTATTCCTCCACCTTTCCGCCTTCTATTTTGGGCAATGTTTTAAATTATTATTAGTATGTTACAACTACACCGATAACTGTTCAACAACAGCAAAATAGGGATGCAAAAATTGTTTCACTGCAAACAAACAATGTCAATCACAGACAATTCGAGTGGTCTTGTAATGTCCAAAAATTCATCCCCCTTAAAATTTTAAGAACCCTAAAATTTTTCCCAAATCAATTAACAAATTAGGTTTGATTAAGCCATTGTGAAACCCTAATTAACATTTGTAAATCCTTAAAATTGTCAAAAATATTGATTAAGCAAGAAAATTGAACATTAATTATTAGGAAGTATTTATTTGATTCATTTTTTTTAAACTTTAAATGAACTTTATTTAATAAAATACTTTTATTAAACACTTCTATTAAAAATACTAAACTGAATTAAAATCTCATTTATTAAGGAAATTAAATATGAAATAATAAATAACAAAAATTTTATTAATATCAAATTGAGTTTATAAAAATTTCATCAACGCAATATTCTTAAAATTTGCAGCGGAATATATTTATATAAAAAATAATAAGGAAACTATATAGAAAATTTATTTATCTGATTCGACGACACCTTGCTTTACATGCTCGTCTGTCTCTAGAATATTCTCGATTAGCGCAAAGTCTTTTTCTGTTAAAAAATCACCTATATCACAAAACTCAAAATACAATAAACTCAGTAAGTGAAATATGTGTATAATTAAATTAATTTTATGCATAACCGAATTGCTTAAAGTTACATACTAGTTGGAACTTATTTTCTAGCATGCGTTTAGACTTTTGTTAGCCATCTCAAATTTTCATGCGTTCAGACTTTCATTAGCCATCTCAAAATTTTTATGCGTTTAGGCTTTCATTAGCCATTTCAAAATTTCATGCGTTTAGGAGCTTATTAGCCGCTACAACATGTTTTCCGTCAATTCCATCAGATTCATGTATTCATACTCGCATACAAGATTACCTATCAATTTTTATTTTTCTTTAATCGTATATCAATATCTAATCATACTTGTACATTTAAAATATCAGGATAAAAAATAATATAATAAAGTTGCAAAATAAATTAAATAAAGATTTGCTTTGTGATGTAGGGCCATAATATCTTTACTTAGCTAGATTCCGAAAATATTAGAGATTTAGGGGTTTCCCGACCTTTTGAAAATCTAGCCTACTGATAAAATCCTTAAATGGAAGGGAGTCAAAATTGGATTGATCTAGAAAAATTTGGATAATTTCGGGTTGAATTTGGATTGGGTCGGGTTCGGGTTGGTTTGGTTGGTCTGGTCTGGTCTGATTCGGTCTGGTCCGATTCAATTTAGCAGGTCTGGTTCGGTTTAGCAGGTTTGGTCCGGTTTGGTTCGCTGGTCTGGTCTGGTCTGGTCTGGACAGAACTGGTTCGGTCTGGGCATGTTAGGTTCGGTTCACTCCAATTAAACAAGTTTGGTTCTCTTCTTCTTGGTTTCTCCTCCTTCTTCATCACGAGAGCCCGAGAGTTCTGAGAGAGACTCTTCTCTCGTCGATCTTCGTCGTCGATGGAGGTTCGCCATTCGCCGTTCTCTGTTTTGGAAGGAAGCTCGGTCATAGAGGAATTTTGGCGTTGCGAGGTAGGGATTTGGTTGAGAAGAGTTCTTCACCAGAGAGTTTGATCGGTGGAGGAGGAGAGTGTGGAAACTCAAGGCAGAGGAACTTTGGTGTTCTAGAGGTGAGTGACTTCTTTTAATGGGTGAAGTCCAATTTAGAGAGGGAATTCCAAATGGGAGTTCCACAAAATCTGAGTGGTTTCCAAATTTCTTAACAGATTGAATCTATTAAGTTATCTAGAAGATAATAATTTTGATGTGGAGATAAGATTTCTTCACGGTTTTGAGGAGATTTTTAGTGGAATCTCAGATTAAGGTTAGGGTGGTTGGAATTTGTTTCGGATTTGGAAAAATTCGAATTTGATTCAAAATTTGAAAATTACCTTGTTAAGATAAGATTTTAATTTGAAAAGCGAATTTGTTATTCAAAACTTGAAAACAAATGAAACCCTAGTGTGTTACAAGTTTGTACTCTCCCAACATCAATTCTGATAACTCTCAATGACCTTTCACTTACCAGACCACTCCCTTAAAAATTCAACAAATTCAACTCAATAACTCTTCATAAAAACCCACTCCCAGGCTAAACAAAACAACTATCCGCATATAATCAATTAACATATTTTATAATATTAAGTAAAATGAAATAAAAAAGACTTAATTCTCTCTCATTTTCCTCTTTGCATAAGTAAATTGCAATGGTAGTGATGCATCAATACCCCATTTCCAAAGATGCACCTTGTCATCAAAGTGAAAATTGGGAAATTTACGATTGATAAGGTCCAAAGGCTCCAAAGTGGTCTCTTCCGGAAGAAAACCAGCCCATTCGATGATAACTTCCATATGTGTACAAGTGTTTTACAAACTTTGACGAACTCCCTGTGAGGCCCCAAGCTCAACTCGCAATTAATTGTCCGCCATTACAGCAGGAACAAGTGAGGAGTTGTATGTGAACCAATAGTCTTCCTCGATTGCGAAACATGAAAAACTGGATGAATGGAAGAATCAGGTGGAAGGCCAAGCTTAGAAGCCACTGATTCCACTTTTGCTATAACTGGAAATGGTCTTTAAAAGCGAGGACTAAGTTTCTCATTACGACGTCGAGCAAGGGATTTCTGAGATTGCAACTTGAGAAAGATAAGATCATGTACTTCAAATGTGAGCCCACGACGATGGCTATTCGCAAATTTCTTCATCTTAGACGAGGCTTGACCAAGGTAATGCTTTAATTCATTTAAAATACCATCACGATCCTGAAGGAGGGAGTCTACAAAAGAGGTTGGAGAATTACCCACACCATAGCAAATCAATGAAGGAGAATATCTATCACAAATCACTCGAAATGGTGTAGTGTGGGTTGATGTGTGAAATGAGGTATTATACCAATATTCAGACTAAGGCAAACAAGATGCCCATCGTTGGGATGTTTCCTCCACGAAGCAAAGCAGATAGGTCTCAAGGCAACAGTTAACCACTTTGGTCTGTCCGTCAATCTGTGGATGGTAGGTCGTGTTGTGTTGTAGTTTAGTGCCTTGTAGTTTGAATAATTTTTTCCAAAATAGATTAAGGAAAACCTTATCCCTACAAAAAATAATAATGCGTAAAAATCCATACAACTTCATAACATTTGTAATGAAAGACGTAGCTACTGACACTGCCGTAAAAGAATGTTTGAAGCCAATGAAATGAATGTATATACTCATACGATCAACCACCACCAAAATATAATCTTTGCTAGCTGATTGAGGTAAGTCCTCAATAAAATCCATAAAAATATCTTCCCACACTAGGTCTGGAATAAGGAGAGGCTGTAACAGTCATGCAAGAGACAACATTTGATACTTGCTCTTTGACAGATTTCATAGGCTGCCACATATTGGCTAACATCTCGCGTCGTCCCTTGCTAGAAGAACTCTCTTGAAATTTGATGAAAAGTTTTAGAGACCCTCGAGTGACCTCCAAAAGCATTGTCATGAAACTCTTTCAATAGTAGAGGAATGATGGATGATTCCTTGGCCAAAACCACCATATTCTGAAAATAGAGTCGACCATTATGAATTTGATACTCGTCATGCTCTTGTTGCCCTTTCCGTAAGTCATCGTAGATCTCACCCAATTTAAGAGTCCATTTGTTCCCACGAAATGAGTATAGTGATCGACACAACCAAAAGTTCCAAATAATGTGGTCTCCTTGATAAAGCATCGGCTGCCTTGTTCTCCACACTTAGACGATATTGAATTTCAAAGTCGTAGTCCATCAGTTTGGTTAACCACTTCGGATGGCTGATACTAATGACTCGTTGCTCTAAGAGAAATTTAAGGCTGCGTTGATTCGTTCTCGCAATGAATTTCCGTCTCAATAAATATGGTCGCCACTTCTAGATGACAAAGACTATAACTTTAAGCGCGTGACTAAAATATGAAATGGGTCTTCTCTCCGGCATGAGAATTGCCCCAAGGTCACAACCCGATGCGTCAACCTCAATGGTAAATGGTTTATGGAAATTGAGTAATGCCAGTATTGACACTGTAGTCATAGTTGTTTTTAGTTGATTAAAAGTTGACATTGTAATTTTACCATATCCCACTACAAATTTACGAAAGTATTCAGTAAGGCCCAAAAATCCCCGAAGGTTCTTCAATGTGCGGGGTGTTGGCCATTGAAGCATGACCTTGATTTTGGACTGATCAGCTACCACCCCCTTAGCCTAAGTAATATATCCCTGGTGTTCAATTTTGTATTGTGCGAAAAGGCATATAGCCTTAGTGACATAAAAAGAGTACTCTTGCAATATCATAAAGAACTGCTCTAAATGTTACGAATGAGTCTCAACACTATTATTAAACACCAGATATCATCAAAGAAAACCAAGGCAAATATATGAAGGAGAGGTCAAAAAAATCTTATTCATTACTGCCTGGAATGTCGAAGGTACATTAGTACGGTCGAACGACATCAACAAGAATTTATAGTGACCCTCGTGCATATGGAAAGCCGTCTTAGGAATATCCTCAGAACAGACCTAAATCTAATGATACTTGGATTTTAAATCCAATTTGGAAAAAATTTGTGCTTTGTGCAGTTCATCTAATAGTTCGTCGATAACATGAATCAGAAACTTGTTGCGCACTATTACCTTGTTGAGGGCATAATAATTGACGTAAAATCGCTAACTACCGTCTTTCTTTTTGACTAATAGTATGAGGCTAGAGAATGCACTACAACTGTGTTGAATGATCCCAACTGCCAATATTTCATTAACCAATCTTTTGATATCATGTTTTTGAATATGGGGATAACGATATGGCCATACACATAAGGGTGATTACCCTTCCTTTTAAATAATAGCATGGTTAGGAACACGAGTGGGAGGAAGCTTGGTAAGAGTTTCAAACAAATCTTGATATTGATCAATTAATAGCTGACCATATGTTGGAATACTTTCTAAGAGCGAAGGCTCGAACTCCGTTAATCGTAAATTATAGCACTACAATAACACTCATTCACTACTTCTTAAAGTCTTCATCAAAACTTTCAATGAAATCAAATTTTTACAAAGACTTGGATCCCCTTGCAATTTAACATTTTGGGTTGTCACTGTGAATTTCATAGTCAATGCAATCCAATATATGTGCATATTATTTAAAGTCCGTAGCCACTACATTCCTAGAATGATATTGGAGCTTCCTAATTCTAGTGGCAAAAAGTCCTCATGAATTTTTAGTTTCTAACCAAATTCCACGACAAATCCTTTTGCTTTTGACAGAAAATCTCATGCCCATTAAAATCTCATAACTTCTAGTAGTACCTAATGTAAAGTTGAAACGTTAAACTACTTTTGTTGAAATAAAGTTGTAGGTCGCCCCATTGTCAATTAGACTAATAACAGATGTAACTTTAATTTCTCCCAACAACTTTACAACTTTTGGTGGTGTCAGTCCCACCATAGAATTTACAGAAAGTTCCACGGCGCTAGGGAATTAGTCAATCACTTTTTCAATTTCTTCCATTGAGTTGTCCTTCACTTCTGCTTCTTCGAAATCGTGACAAATTAGCACTTACAATTTTCGAGATTTACAACGATGCCGATACTATATTTCTTGTCGCACCTATGACACAATACTTTTTCTCGCTTTGCTTGTAATTCCAATTCGCTCAACTAATGGAATTGAACATTTGGCTTTGGGACAATCGTCTTTACTATAGTTTGATTATTTCCCTCGATCGTTCGACCTGCGGGATAAGTGCCATGTCTCACATTGGGCATAGTAACTAAAGATTTTCCTATATAAGTACGAGTTGGGCTGGATGAGTATGATGATCTGAACTCCCTAACCCCATTAAGATTTTTATTAGCCTTGAGAATAGCAATTTTGTCGTAAATTTGTTGGGCTATTTGCATGATATGACTCAATCCTACAGGCCAAAACGCTAACAATTCTGTGTGAATTATCGTTTGCAACTCGTTAATAAATTGAGACTCTAACATATGGTTAGGAATGTCCTGAAATGGGGCAACCAATTTCTCGAACTACAACTTATACTCCCTCATTGTTCTCTCTTGCTTTACTGCCAAAAATAACTCTGATAAAGTACCTTCATGTGAAGAACGAAATTGAGCTAAAATTTGATCTGTTAAATCTCCTCAATTTTGAAATGGTTGCCGACCGTCCTCCCACTGATACCAAGCAAGAGTCTCTCCATTGAGATACATAGCCACTGCTTCCATTTTTTCGATCTTCTTCAAACGTTAAAGAGCCAAAAAATACTCGACCCGAAATACCCAATCATCTATGTCACCATTCTCGAACACAGACATATCTAAGTTCTTAAGCCGGCTGTCTCTTGCCAAACTTCCATTCACCTCATCCGATCTCTGACAAATCCGATCTCTGGCAAAAGAAAGTTTTAGTCTCCGGCATGGCGTCAATTCTGGATTGTTTGTAGTGAACGCTGAATTCCTCGGAAGTTAGGTCGAGCCTCACTGATGGTCCCCGATGATGGTTTTGGTCAACACCTTCACCAACCAACTCTTCCTCCTTCAGACGCTGTTTCCACATTTCAGAAGCCAAGGAGAAACCCTCGCTCCTGCGCGAATGGAGAAACTTGCCCTTGCATGAACCTCGTTGTGCGTCGCCCTTGCGCGAACCTCATCGCACAATTTTCGCGTTGCCATCAGAGCCGCCAAAGACTCCATCGCCAAAGCCAAATCAGTGCCTTCAGTGTTCCGAAACTTTGGGAAACTTTGTTGCGAAAAGACCTTAGTTTCGATTGGAATTCCTCACATGCTTGGCCGATCCTGTCTTCTCCCGCATCTTTTTTTCCTTCTCCCCTCCTTCCTACCATAACGGTCCTATACCAATGATACAATTACACTGATAATAGTTCAACAACAAAATAGAGAGACAAAAATTGTTTCACAGCAAACAAACAATGAAAATTCCAGACAATTCGAGAGATCTATACTCTCTCAACACTAATTCTGATAATTCTCAATGACCTCTCACCTCTTGGAACCCCCTTAAAATCCAACATATTCAACACAATTAACTCCCCATAGAAACCAACTCCCCATAGAAACCAACTCCCAGACTAAACAAACCAGCCACTATTATAAAATCAACTAACATATATTATAACATTCAGTAAAATGAAATATAAAAGACTAAATTCTTCCTCATTTTCCTCCTTGCATTGTAAATTGCAATGGTAGTTAATTTTTGAAACTATCTAGTGTTAAGCTGGCTAAGCAAAAAAGATGGCCATGCATCATTTGAGTTGGACTGAGTTAACAATTCTTTATAGAATGCATACAATCTATTTGTTGTCCTTAAATCAGTTTAGCATCCTTATGAACTGGAGTAATGTTGTGCCACTCTTTCAATTTTAGTGTGGTTTCGTTTGTAGGATGGCATCGTGTCAACATCTTAATGACTTACACAAACACAAACATAATTATATTGTTTTGGTTTTTTAAGATGCATGTTTTATACTTTCTTTGATGCTGAGACAATTAAATTTCCAACCAAGCTTTCAGCTGTTTGCGAGACAAAGTTCCATTACCAAGATAAAACTCCTCCTTCTCAGTATGTGGTTCGCATTTCATCAAACATGGAGGTAATAGACAATATTTTAACTTAAATCTGATTTGCTCGTGAATAATTTCTCTCTTTTCAATATGGAAAATATACTTTTTGAATGCAGGTTAAATATAATGGTTCATTCCTCTTGCTTTGTGCTTGGTTAAGTGCTAATGATGCAACTACCATAGAAAATTTGTTTGTTGAAGACAACTGGCATTAATTACCATGATCTACATATCTACTAAATGATCTCTTAAAATCAAATGATTATGTTTCGTAGTGACATATTTTGGCTCTTGCATCACCTGAGTGGTTGTCCATGAGAGTGGGAGTGATGTCTTTGCTGCCATGTGAAGTGCGTGAAGTGCTTTTGCTTGTAATAAAGATAAGAAGCTTTTATTCATAGAGGTCAAATTTAGATAATTTGGGATGACTCAGCTAGCTGCAGCAATCAAAGAATTTAGTCAATCCCATTCATGCAAAAAGTTTCCAATATATACCTAAAATAATCACCATATATTTTTTGAATACCCTGTAATAAGCTGGAAAATTCTGAGATCAAGTTTATCTGAATTGGCAAGGAGTATATGTAAGGTGCTTTAAGGATTTACCGAATTTCTTCCTGAATTTAGATGAATTGTTGTACCTCATTCCAGACACAAACTCACGATGAACTACAGTTCCTTTTTATTTCATCGTTTCGTAATTTTTGATAGATTGGGGTACTTCAACTTGTTTAATAAGGAAGTTAAAGCCTGCTTTTGTTCTCTGCAATCTAAACTAAATGCTTCTTTTTGTATAATTACTTTGTTTTGCAGTTGTTTCCTCCAAAAGATTGGCTGGTTGGATCGTCTTTGCCTTCGAGCTTTAACCCTAAAACTATCAAGATGGTACTGGATCAGCTATCTCCAGACAATGTCCGGTGAGTCCATGTCTTGATGGTTTGTGATTGTGCCATTAGAGAATTCCAGAGTTAAGTTTGTAGGGGTTCATATAAATACTCCACTGCAACTGGTTGATAATGTAGGATTTGCTCAGAATATATAATGATCTTCATATCTATAAAATTTTGATATTTCTTGAATATTTTTTCTTGAATTTCGGAGGTTGATTTGGCTATGGATGTTTATGTAAAATATTTTCTGTTACATACCGACAGAATATTTTGGGAATCAAAGAAATTTGAAGGGCAGACTAACTTATCTGAACCTTGGTATGGAACTGCATACTCCATTGAGAATATCTCCAGATCCACAATTCAGGTCCTGATTTTGTATGCCAAATATATTGATATCATAAAATTGACAGCACCAGTAAATAGACCATCAAACATGTAAAAAGTAGAGAAGAAAGTTGACTTGTGCGTCACCATTTTACAGCAGAAATGGATGCAACTTGCTCCTAATGGAACTTTGCATCTACCAGCTGAGAATGTTTTCATTCCCTCTGATTTATCGCTGAAGAATTCTGATAAAATAGTATGGCTAAATATTTTTGTGCTATTTACTTTTATTTGATGGAATCTGTTGGTCTGTTAGCTTTATTATTTGATTACCATGACAACAGGTTAAGTTTCCAGTTCTCTTGAGAAAGTCATCGCATTCAACGTTATGGTTCAAGCCCGATGTAACATTCTCTATTCCTAAAGGATATGTTAAGATTGATTTCAATTGCCCCCATGCTGGCACATCTCCTGAAACGGAGGTTTTAACTGAACTTTTCACGGGGTTATTGATGGATTACTTGAATGAATATGGTGAGAAGCATATAGAATAGCCAAATGATGTAAAAAAATTTTTGTTTGTTTATTTGTGCTGCAGTAATTAGTTTCTTAAGCTGCCTGGCATAATATAACATAATGGTGATGATATTGGTGTTATTGTTTGCTGTATTAATTAATATGCAAGCAATTTGATATCTGTTTTGTATTTCAGCTTATTACGCTCAGGTTGCTGGTCTATATTATTCTGTAGATGGCACAGACTGTGGTTTTCAGGTACCCTATGGAGTTTTTGTGGATTTTGCTTGATTATTTTCGAAGTATTAATATGTTTTATTCATTATGGGCGTTTCACAATTCAATCTAATCGGGAAACGATTTTGAATACACCGTTGAATTGTTAAGCTTCTGGAACTATGTATGAAGTTTCTATACCAATGGCTAATATATATATATATGTATATATATATATATATTAAAATATTTGTACAACCTTCTTTAGTTACATGTCTGTGTTTCATCTCTTGCATTAATCTGACAGCAAGTTGCTGTAGGGCAGTAAGGTACTTGTAAGTGAGGATAAATTACTTTAAATTGCATTTTCTTTTCAGTTTTTAAAATGTTCTTACTTCCTCCAGAAAACTGCAGTATTAGTTCCTTATGAATCGTAAGCTAGTGACTATATTTATGCTAGTAGTTTCACTGAAGATGTTGTATTATCTCCTATAAATGGTTACAAACTTGGAATAGCTTTTCTTTACAAATAAAATTTAGCACTTGTGCTGTACTGCTTTTGAAGAGGTGTAAATTTGAGTATTTTATAAGCAAAATGAATTCAATTGTTAGATAAACGAAGTCATGGTTAACTTATTTCATATTCTTGTATTTTAATTTCCTAAAAAGTAAAAATTAAATTACTATTTAGTATTTAATTGCTGATTTTTATAATAAAAAAACATTAGTTGGAATTTTATTTCTTGAAAATTAAGAATTCTTAATCTTGGTGATTAGAAAAAGAATTTATATTTGTATTTTCTTTCAATTAAAAAATTTGGAGCTATGTATAAAATTTTGATAGTAATGAAAATGAATGTTCGTGAACATATTTTTAAGCCATTATCATTATCAACTTAGCATATTTTGCAATAACAATTTGCTAAAATTTTTGAATTAACGGACATTAAGATGCTTTTCATCACAACCAAGTATTAATCTCCTCTGCTTTTGGCTTTAGTGGTAGTTGTCCTAAAAACTTTCACTGTGATAATGAAGTTACTGGAATGTGAGTATCATCCATTGAAGCTTATTGTTACTTTAGCATTTCTTCTTTAGGTGACAGTCCTTGGATACAACCACAAGCTGAGGATTCTTCTTGAAACTGTGGTGGAAAAAATTGCAGGGTTTACCGTGTTACCTGACAGATTTTCTGTGATAAAGGTATTGTTGAAAATTTTCACGAAACACAACATTTATAGCCTGTCCAGTTATACGTTGTACTCTATATTTATAAATATCAATAGGACCCCGCAGCCTTTTTGAATTTTAGGTGCTAACTTTCTTAATGCTAACAGCCTTTAATATGTTAATCAATTCCATTTGCTGCCTCACAAGTCATAATTTACTTTGACGATGAAAGATATTTGTCCCCATTTGAAAAACGCCAATCTCATCGCTGTCTATCAACATTGATTTCTTTATATTCTATAATTTTTTTTTTTTGCCAATTAGGAAATGGTAACAAAGGAGTACCGAAATTTCAAGTTTCAGCAACCCTACCAACAGGCAATGTACTATTGTTCATTAATGCTTAATGATCACAGTTGGCCTTGGATGGAACAACTTGCCATCCTTTCTTGTCTTGAAGTGGAAGATCTTGCTAGATTTGTTCCTTTGATGCTTTCAAGGATGTTCTTTGAATGTTACATAGCAGGTTGCCAAATTGTCTGATATTAATTAGTTGTTCTTTTGTAACTTTCTTTTGGTTTACCTCGATTTATTGACTGCTTCAGGAAACATAGAAAGCAACGAAGCTGAATCCATGATCATACACATCGAAGATGTTTTCTTTAATGCCTCGAACCCGATATCGCAACCTTTATACCCATCTCAATATCTGACAAACAGAGTTGTGAAGCTCGAAAGAGGCATGAACTACTTCTACCCTGCAGAAGGACTTAATCCATGTGACGAGAATTCTGCCCTTGTCCACTATATTCAGGTAGCAAAGTAAATAATATTGGGGGGAAGGAACATTTTGATTATATTGAAAAACTAATGGACGCAATCAGATGCAATTGGGTAGATAACATTGAAATTTACTTGATACATAGGAATATTTATTATTACTTTGAGCAATGCCGCAATGTGGTCGTAGCTGCATTGTTAATGAAATTTTTAACTTGAGTTTTTCAATAGCGAACAAAATTTTACCTTTGGATACTTGTAAGGGGAAGATAAGAAAACTTGCCCTGGTCATAGTTATAAGTCAAGTTATTCTACTTTTTTTTTTAATTTTTATTGTTGACCACTGAAATTACTAATTAGATTTGAACTTTGGTAAAGAATAGTGTGAAGCGGCAATCAAAAAAATCTGTTCTCCTTGAACTATGAACGTCTAATATCTTTTGTTGGTTGGTGAAGTCTGAAGAAGCTTGATTTTTCATATAATCTTCTGACATGATTTTTCTTCAAGTCAGTGGTTCACCAATTAACTCCTTATTTTGGCAGTATTTAAAAAATACAACCGTGTTTTATATATGACTTCTCTGTTTGTTTGTGTGTCAAGGAGGGAGGGAGGGAGAAGTTTCTATATTCGTGTGACCCTTTTGATATATAAGCATAAGGGAGGGAGGGGGAAGGAAGGATTTGCTATATTCTCGTGACCCTTTTGATATGTAAGCCTGAGAGAGGGACGGAGGGAGGGAAGATTTTCTATATTCTCGTGACCCTTTGGACATAGATTTCAATATTTCTTTGTGGACATTGCAACACGATATGTAAGCATTATTATTTAAAATTTGCAGCTACATAGGGATGATTCTCTGCTAAATGCGAAGCTACAGCTTTTTGCTCTCATTGCAAAGCAAGCAGCCTTTCATCAGCTTAGAACAGTTGAGCAACTTGGTTATATTGCTATTCTAAAGCAGAGGTATGCATGAATTTATAATGTTAAATTTCTCCAGTCTTGTAATAGTTACTTTTCTGATGTTGGTTGTCTTTTGATGTAGAAATTATTCTGGTATCCACGGATTACAGTTTATTATTCAATCCACAGTGAAGGTACATACAAAGTGTCTCTTGTTTACCATGTTGTTTTGGTATCTCTTATCGATTTCTTTCTTTTTAACTCACAGGGTCCACGCCAAATTGATTTAAGAGTGGAGGCATTTCTTGAAATGTTTGAAGCTAAACTTAAAGAACTGACTAGTGAGGAATTCAAGGTGAGATGTTGACATATTGTAAAGATAGTATTAGTTTTAAAGAACTGATACTTGTTCATATTGTAGACATAAATGAACCTACGATTTCATGAATTTATTGTCTCAATATTGGTAAAGATGAAGGTACTTCTTAGTTCTGGATGAATGGTTTGAGAGCTGATACTAACTATAGCTCAAATGGAAACACGATGATGCAAATAGATGTTTACTCTAAATTATGTTTCCAAGTTTCCTATTGGTTTCCTAATTTGTAATGGCAAAATTATAGCTGAATTGGTGATTATGCAGAGTAACGTCAATGCATTGATTGATATGAAGCTTGAGAAGCACAAGAACTTGAGGGAAGAGAGTGCGTTTTACTGGCGAGAGATTGCCGATGGTACTCTGAAGTTTGATCGGAAAGAGTCGGAGGTATGATAATTTTTTCTCGGTTATTGCTTGTGACTAAATCTGGGGTGGTTACCATCAACACATGCTTTCGGAAATTGCACGCGGACGAGTAACTTGTTCATTTTGTTTCGTATTGAACAAATGAAAATGTTGTGCTGCATCGTTTAACTTAAAAACAGCAAAAATTAGAAGCTTACTCTAGAGTCACTCTTTTGCTTGTACTAATATAATTTTGGAGACTATAGTTCTTATTTTTTAATTGAAGAATTTGTATCTTTGACTTGGAATCAGGTTTGTGCTTTGAAGCAGCTGACACATCAGGAATTGATAGACTTCTTCAATGAACATATAAGGGTTGGTGCATCTCTGAAGAAGTCACTGAGTGTGCGAGTATACGGAAGTACACATTCTTCCGAGTTCACAGCCGATAAAAACGAACCTCTTCAACCCAATTCTCTCCAAATCGATGACATTTTCAGTTTCCGGCGATCGCAAGCACTCTATGGTTCATTTAGAGGAGGCTTTGGTCATGTGAAGTTATAGAAAACCTAAAATCTTCATCTCAATCATTCCAGATTTAGAACCAAAAGGATTGAATAAGGGTTATATATAGTTTATAAAGTGAGAGAGAGACTAGTACTACTGAAGCACTGAAGCACTCACTAAAAAACTATAAGAAATTGTTTACCAGTTCTATTCACAATATCAATCAACATTTATAAATATATTATTTATACTTTTTTTCAAAGATTGAAAAGTTATTTATATCAATCAGAAACTTCGATATATGATGCGATGACATTCTATATGAAAATAACCTTCTCAAGAGTAGGGGTGGGCAAATCGGTTTTTGGTTCCAGACCTCCTGGAATCGACCATTCGGTTCTCGGTTCCAAGAATGAGGAACTGAAATTGGAACTGCAAAGATATGGACATGAAACTTGAACCGAATCTCGGTTCTGGTTCGGTTTCGGTTTCGAACTTGTTTCCTGAATAATGACTGTGAAAAAAAAAACAAAAAAAGAAGCTACAAAGTGCCCGACATCAACTACCACTGAATTTTGATGTATAGTCAAGAGGTATAGTCACATTTATGCAATCGAGAATTTAAAATTGCAAAGGGCTCCACTAATGAGTGATTGTCCACAAATTTCACAGGTAAAGGAGAACAATGAATAAAAATTTCACCCTAGAATTCTTTCAACAAATAAACATAGAATACATGGTGAATTTTTGCTTCCTGTAAAGCTAATTTAGAAGCAAATCCCCAATTTTTTTAAAAACAAAGAAAGAACCCCAATATCTTTTGTTAAATTTCGATGCACTAATAATTGTCTATAAAGTTGTAATTTGACCAACCCCATATCTCGCTTTTTAAGTTGAACATCATGGCGTTATTGTAATGCCCGTATTACTAAATTTTTTTTTAAACAATTTATAAAACGTATTTAACTTATTTTAAAAACTCTTAGATATCAGAAGATTTTTTTTTTGTATAATATAAAAGGTTCATGTTTTCGTTTTTCGTAAGTATAAAACATATCTTACCACCATCATTGTAGAACATTAATTTTATTATTACATAATCATGCTTCAAAATATTCATACAAGCCGAGCCGAGCCGGTCGGCCGAGCTGAGCCTAAAAATATTCAAAATACTCATCGGTAGAGGTGGCTAATGAGCCGAGCCGAGCCGAGCCAGAAAAAGTCTGGCTCGTCGAGCCTGCCGAGCTTAACGAGCCGATCGAGCCTAACGAGCCAAGCCTAACGAGCTAAATATACATAAATAATAATATCTTATATAAATATATTATAAATTATTTTCAATATTATATAATTTAAAACTATAACAAATATTTATTATTATAATGTAAAAATATTATAATTAATAATTTAGTTGAATAAATATTTTTATTCAATTAATAAATATTTTTATTAGTCTGAGGCTCAGACCTCAGACGAGACTCCAGTGGAGTCACTCCAGTCTGGATGGAGTCTCCAGACTCCGGAGACTGGAGTCTAGAGATCGACGAAGCCCGACCTTCGACGCACAAAACAGACTTCCTTCGACGCAAAGACCGACTACCAGACGATGGCTTAGACGCGACGACAACCAACTACCAGAGGACGAGCCTTAGACGCGACGCCGACGACCGACTACCGACGCTGGACTGGACGAGCCTTAGACGCGACGATGCCCAGACTGCGACGCGAGACGACGACCCTAGCCTTCGACGCGAGACGACGATGCCTAGCCTTCGGGAGACGACATTGCCTATTGTCACGGTCTTACTTTCAAGAGACTTAAGAGAGACCGTGTAGCACTCGTTGTTAGGGAGAATAACGAGTCAGCCTTCGAAGTGTGCCAACGGCACCAATTGCCCACGACGTTAGAACGAGCTTTGTGTCTAACGAGTGAGCAGTGAGCGAGCGAGATTAATCGAAAAGAGCGTCATTGAGCATAGTGAACATAGTTTGTATGTAAAAAGCTTTATCATTGATTGTTAGCAAATTACATTGGGTAGGGGGTCTACGTGCAGTCATGCCTCTCCCCCTAAAGAGCATTCTGGACCATCTCCACTATGACAGGAGTGAACATGCCATAGTGGTGAGGAGTCACTTTCCTAAAATGGAAATAAAAGAAATACAAAGAAATTGCTAAAAATAGAAATAAACTAACTTAATGGAAGGGCGGCCATGGACGACATGTCCTGGACAAGCCCGTATTGTTACACCTAGCCCGACGACGAGACTTCGGCGTTCGATGACGAGCCTTCGGTCCTTCGACGCAACGACGAGCCTTCGACCTTCGACGCGAGACGACGATCTCGTCTCGTCTTCGGACTTCGACGCAAGACGAGGATCTCGTCTCGCCTTCACCCGAGTCGCGAGATCCAGTCTTCTAGTTCCAGTCAGAGGCCGTCGTCTCATCGTCTCCACTGGACTCCAGTCTCCAGTCTTGGCCGAGCTCCACGCAGTGCAGGCTATAGCCTGGACGGGCTCGCGCGGGCTCGGCCAATCAATTGCTATGCAGGCTCGCGGGGCTAGCCCGGGCTCGGCTCGGCCTAGCAACTGCTAAAGTAACGGGCTGAGTGGGTTACTCATCGGTCAAGTTGTCAAACAATACAAGCACTCAACATAGCTATGATCCATCAACTGAAACCTCGCTATCATCAGTTCATACTTCTTTTAACCAGGATACAGTTCTCACCTACATCACAAGATTTATCTATGGGCCTAATATTTGGTAAAAGAAGATATAACAATAATATGCTCGTGTTATGCAACTTTATAAAACATGCATTTTTTTGTTTCAGTCTTTCTTTCGTTTCAATATACCGTACAACGGTTGAGGTGCAAAAAGGGAAAGTGACACCTATTGACCCATTTAAGGCAGCCAACTCTGACCCAGTCCGCAATGTCTATTTACGTTTATTCTGTTAGTTTCAATTTTTCTTTTCTTTTTTTTCACTTCACATTCAAGCGCTAGGGTGAAAAAGGAAGAGTGACACCTCTTGACCCACTTTGGGCAGACAGCTCGAACCTCGACCCACACAACATCTAGTTACATTTATTCAGTTTGTTTTTAGTTTATCGGTAAAAAATCATATGCAATAAAATTATTTTCTGTTTTTTCTTAAAAAATATTTTCATGATGCATGAAAGATGCATATGAACATGATAATGCACATAATTCTCTATCGATCCTATATCATAATAACATATCACATTTATTTGATTATTATAGCATGTCAACATTAAACAATCAACATTTTGTTCTTTTAATGATCAATATTATCCTCATATATTTCAATTTTCATAGCATAATAACCATGGTAGTAACATACAAAGAACCAAAGTTGATCACAATATTATCCTCATATTTCACAACATTTCAAACAATATCATGATTCTACCCTAGTATCTTGTGTTGTAGGCCAAAGAAGCAAAAAACATACAAATATCTCTTACATTGTGGTCTAAGCAATGTTACTGCAGTCTAATCAAATGTTCTCTTGAATTGAAACATCTAAAATATGTTAAATTTTTCATTATCATCAATTCAAATACTTGTAACTTAAAATGTGCATAACTTTTAATATATATAACCAAATTCCTTAATTCAAAAACCCAAACTTAACCAACTGAGTGCATATTAACATAACAAATCAACTTGAACAAATCCTCATACATGCTCAAGATAAAACACATCAAAATTACTCCAATATGCACTAGTTTCCGGTTTTATCTTAACTATTTTTATCAAACTTCAAAGATTCATAACTTACAATACACTTAATCAATTTCTTCAATTCCAGAGTCTATATCTTCCTTGAAGTGTCTAATTTAACATAGTAAAATAGCTTCAAATTATAAATTCGTTAAAACAATCATCAGCTGCCAAATATCACCACTGGGCAGTTTTGACCTAATTTCACAACATATGCAATAGCATGCCAATTGCATAAATATATTCCAATGTATAACCACTAACATGCTTCACCCACATTTCTATACATAAATAAAACATAGAAAACACGTCAAACTCAATATCGGATTCCAAATCATAAACCTCTTAATATTCATTTCATATCATTCATTAATTTCACTCATAAACATACTCAAACTCCTAAAATTCTCTTAAACTATGAAGAAAACTCATCTTACCTTCAAATAGCAGAGAGAAAGAGTAGTTTTTCGTGAGAGTTTCTTCCTCTTTTCCAAATGAATCTACGGTGGGGAGTTTCTAAGCATGAAAGTGGTTCTTCTTTGACCTATATCTCATCCATAAGTATGAGGTGTCGTTGCTTGTTGAAGTGTCACAATTACAAGCGACATCCATACTTAGTCAACATGTTACTCCCCCTTAAAACGTGACATCTAATTCTATTTTCAAGTGACTTTTCACTTCCCCGTTGACAGCTCACGATTTCTGGTTGACCGCATCATAACCCGTAACTTCAACATTTAAAATTTTTGCCTTATACCGGTCGACCGCTACTGATTGTTAGTCAACCGCACCATAACTTTTTAAAGGAAATCCAATATCAAATATTCCCTGTGGACGCCAATCCATCCACAAACGCTACATATCCGCTGCGAAAAGTCGTTTATATTTCAGTTGTGCGCAACTGCTCACATAATGTTCGATCGACTGCATAACTACCTGAGACTGATACATTACAATCTGTATTTGGATCGGTTGACCACACACTCAACGTCAGTAGACCGCAAAATGATCTGAGGCAAGTCCAAACTTCGGATGTGCATTTCGGACATCCACACCTTCCGCGCAAATCTCAAACTTTCCACAAAAACTCATAGTAACCGTGGTTACGAAAATTCAAATATTAACTAAACATTGATTTGAGATAATTCTTCTTTAATACTTAAATTGAAATATACATAATAATACATGAAATACATATTACACATATATTAAATAACCTAAATTTTTATCAATTTGACCAATTGACTAAAAGTTTACATGTGACCATTACGAGACAAATCTGTCTTAACCCCAAACATTTTCATCCAAAATAGTGTGAAAATTTTACTCTTAGAATTTTGTATAGAAAAAATTTGCTTTTCTTATCTGAACAATTTATTTTGGAATTGTTGACTTCATAAACTCCTAAAAAAGTTGGCCTGGGTTTGGGAGATCTTAGACACAAGTTTGTTCCATTGTGCGTGCTCTTACACTTAAACTATCAGCTTGATTCTCGTTTATTCTAACCAAAATTTATGGTACACAAATTAGATCCCATTAATTTTCAACCGTAAGTCATGTGTTTTTTAACATCATCTGCAAGTTAACAGCAAAATTTGGATTGGAAAATCTCACTTGACAAGGGTTAAAAAGGGACAATTAGATTAGAATTCTTGCTCTCCTGGACGAAGAACAAATTAAAGAGCCAAAAAACATTCCAAAGAATAAAAATAATTGTATATAATATCTCCGTTTGCCCTTCTCCAATGTTTCTCAAATAGCAGAGTGGAAGATGAAGTCAGAGTTATCAAACTCCATAGCCGCCATTAGATCAGCACTTGTTCTGATCAAGATGGGCTGCTCAGCGTGGTCTCGTCCGCCATTGTTGCCCGTCTGAGCTTCAGAAATATGAAAGTGATGATTATGGTGATGAGAGTCAGAGGGTGGGTGATAATACAGACGTGCTGTTTGGGGACAGTGAGAATGAAATCTTGCTGCTATTCTCACCCCTACGTCCAACAATTCCACAAATTTACCCATCTTTCTCTTCTGCCGTCTATCTTCTTGAATCGACGTATCCAAGCTCTGCCTTTTTTCTCTCTTGTAGAGAGAGAAAGCCAGGAAAGTGAGGAGAGAGAATGAAAATTGGATGGGAAAGGGTAGAAATTGGGTTTGGAAAGAGGAGCCAGATTTGTTTATATAGTCAGACGCAGAAGAGTCTCTCTTTCCTAGTTCCTGTCTTTCTGTGTTGACTTTTCTCGTCGATTTTGTCTGCGTCCTTGTTTAATCTTAATTATATTTTGGCCCCATATGTTCGTCTATTCTCTTTTCTTTTCACATTTTCAAGTACAATTTCGTTCCCATTATAATATTACAACCTAAAATAATTTACTATTAAATAAATATATAATTATAATTATTTATAATTTATGATCATTATTATAACAACCAATAAACAACATATTAGAGAATGTATACTAAAATTACGCTTATCATTGCTATTTATCTAAATCAATTTGTCAGCCACCATAAGTTATAATCAATTTAAATACCAAAAGAAAAACTTTCTAATTACATTTTTTCCCTAAAACTTGACATGAATATTATAGTTAGGGTGGAATTTCAACCTTTGTTTTTTTAATGATTTTGTTAGAGTTTTGTATGACTTGAATTTTAAATAGGGCAGAATAAATTTGTATTCAATATTAAAATTTTTTATTTACTCTATATATTAATGCTTAAATATCAAAACTCATTTTATCTTAGTTTTTTATTAGTAAATTTTTCATTTGTTTATAGTTTTTTTTTTCATAAAATATTTTTTACATAAATCTTATTATTCTTATTTTAATGTTTTTTTTTTTTTCAATTTCACGTTTAATTCTCAATAGATTCTATATAAAACATGTAATTTTTCCTTGTCTTTTTAATTCTATTTGTATACATCAAAAAAAATAATTAAATAAATAGAAAAAGGAAATTCGAATTGTGGATGTGAAAAATCATACTTCAGTTGCCTTTTAGATGGCACATTTATGTTGGAATACTTACCATACAATTCTTAGAGGTATAATTACATAATAAATGGAAAGTTGTTGGCCAAATGTGAAAGAACATCTTCAAAAAAGATGGCCTTCCACGCGTACAATTTTCCCCACCCAATTACTGAGTCAGTCCGCGTTCAATTTTAGACTTTTATTGAAAAAGTAGCTTTAGAAAGAATTATAGACTTTTTGACTCTTTCCCAAACCACTGCGTTGAATAAGGAATTCACATAAACAAATTTAATGATTGTCTGGTTTTTTCAAAAATAATAATAATAATAAATAGGTCAAGGGAAAATAACAAATTAACTATGGTAATTTGTGATTAATAATAAGTAAATTCCTAAATTATTTTTTTAACAACTTAAATCACTAAATTATGAAAAATTAATAGAATAAACACCGTGTTACATTTTTTGTTATATAGCGTTGTCATTACTTTGCAGAACATTATCTTTCTTCTGCAAAATATTAGCTTTCTGTAACAAAACGTTGTCTTTTTCGCTGCGAAACGTGAGTATTTAAAATACAATTCAAAAAAGTTGACATTCTGCAAAGGAAAGTCGACATTCCGTAGAGGAATGTCATCTTTCCATAGAAGAATGTCGTATTTACTTTGAAGAAAGTTGACATTCTGCTGCAAAAAAATGACTTTCCGCACAGGAATGTCTATAAATAAAAAAAAATCATTGTTTTATTTATAGAAAAACACAGATAAACTGTAAAACAATTTTAAATAATCTAAAATCTAAAACATTATAATTCTTTTACAAAATCTTATAAATTATAAAATTTGAAATCTTCTAAATCCATTCTTTTACAAAATTCAAAATCTTCTAAATCCATTATCCATAAATATTATATTTTTTACACTAAAAGTCTCTTCTAAAATCACAAATTTTTTTTGTTTTTTCCTTTGCTCTTTTCCATTGTGATTTTCAGAAAATTAACAGCGATGTTTATAACAATAATTTCCCATAATTAAGTAATTTAATTGTTAGCGAAAATATATTAGTAATTAATTTATTATTAATCATAAAGGACAATAGTTAATTTGTTAATTTTTCATAGATTAATATATATATATTTTATTTTTGTGCTTGAAAATTGATTTCTAACCTATCATATAAGTGTACGTTCATTCATTTTTTTATTTTAACTATTTAAATATTAGAATATAAAATTAAAATGTATATTCATTACTGCTAAAACAATAGTCAACACCATGGGGGGTTAAAACAACGCAATTTGAGAAATTTATCTACAAGAACAATATCATGCAGTGCAGGGAATAAAATTTAGATTAACAATTCTAAATTTAATAGTTTATATTTAGTCCATTAATTTATTTTTTTTGTTAGTTGCATAAATTTGTAGTTCGTTAAATAGGTCAACAATGAATTACCCTTTTGTCTAAAAATCTAAAAAAGTAATCAAATCTCAGCATACCTTAGTTAGAACTCTCAAAACTGGACTCACAAATGCAAATGACGACAGCTGAAATACTAAGATCAATAATTAAACTTCAGAAAAAGAAAGATTTTAGTATGATGAGTGAAGGGCGGCATTAATTAGGGCTGGTGTAACACAAAAATAATTGGTCGATAATTATTTCAAGCATATTTCTAGTTTCTTGAAATCTGTAATATCCCGTCTACTTTTTTGGGTTTTGGACTGACCTAAGGAAAAGGTCAATTTGGACTTTCGATATTGCGTGTGGACACTAAAATTTGTCCCCTAAATGCAATTTGAGTCTATGGCTTTTCCCCTAGGAAACCTACTATAACGTCCTACGGTGCTCCCAGTATAATATTGTCCACTTTGGGCCGAAGCCCGCACGGGTTTGTTCTTGGGGCTAGCCCAAAACGCGTTGTACTAGGTAGGAAGGGGCTCCATGCTTATATACCATGCATTTTCTACTCTCCCAAGCGATGTGGGATTGTGCCCCCCTGATATGGGCCAGACCCACAACTAGGCCTTTCCTGGCCTTCACAGGGCGGGATGCCACAATCTCCCCCCCTTAGAGACCCGACGTCCTCGTCGGCCACACTTCCAGTTGGGATTTCGCTCTGATACCATTTATAACGTCCCCCAGTACTCCCAGTACAATATTGTCCGCTTTGGGCCGAAGCCCGCACGGGTTTGTTCTTGGGGTTAGCTCAAAACGCGTTGTACTAGGTAGGAAGGGGCTCCATGCTTATATACCATGCATTTTCTACTCTCCCAAGTGATGTGGGATTGTGCCCCCTGATATGGGCCAAACCCACAACTGGGCCTTTCCTGGCCTTCACAGGACGGAATGCCACACCTACACTCTGGACCATCAACTCTAGCTAGGTCCTGTTATATAATAAGTTGAAGATGAAGAGTTTCTCGGTTAGATTTTATGTTATGTAGTCAGAATTCAATTAAATTTAGCAACTGCCTTTCGTATTGTTTTAAATAGCTCTCACATTCGCGCATGCAGAGCGACTTCCAGAACTGTTGCCATAATCCTTCCAATTATGTCTTTTTTATAATCTGGGGAGATTACAATTTAAACTGATTGAGACACAGAACAAGAATTTAAGGTTTTTACCTGTCAAACTAATGAATCTCTTAGAGAAAATGATATGGCTTATTTCTTTTGTATTGTTTAGCTTATGGGTATTTTATCTAATGCTGTAATGGTTCTATACTTTACCTCTCATCCAAGTGAAATAGAGTAGTATTATTTTACCTATTTGGAAGGCCAAAAGTTTCCCAATCACTGCTATAGATGAAAATCGCCCAGTTTCTCATTTGGGCCGGCATGCAGGTCTACTCCAACATTTCAACTATCTGAAAAATTATATCGCGGTGAAAATTGTCTCAGAAAATTACACAGTAATGGCTGTTCATGAAATATGGAGAGATTCGAAGATAAGAGCTTGAGACACATCATTACCCTGTATATATAGGGATCATGGCGGCCTCCTGCTCCTGATCTTCTTACCTTTTGAACCTTTAACAACCTGTAAAGAACAGATGTATAAACATTATCAAGTTTATTTTCGATCAAATAGAAACTATCTTTTATTCTATAGTGATTATTTCAGAGCAAAACTTATCTTTTATTTTATAGTGATTATTTCAGAGAACCATTATTGATATAAAGTCTGTTTAGGTCCTAGTCTTGATTAGAGGTGATAATAAGTGCACATCAAACCTGGTTCAGTAACATAGTGGAGGGCATTTATAAGTTCTAGCAGTTTAGACAAGTGTAAGAAAGGATCTACATCTTAGTTTTCCAATTCAAAACCAATAAAAGATACGTTAACGCGCCACGAAGTAGAGAAATTCATGGAGTGAAAATGTTTACATTCGAAGAGCCTTGCTGGTGTCCGGACTGTCACCAAGCTCTTGTCGTATCCTCACTTCCGAAGCACATCCGCTGGAAAGGAAGCTTAAAATAGCATCGGCTCGGCGATGCAATTGAACTGAGCCAATATGCACTGGCTTCCTCCTCTCGTCACGATTTGTCATGAAATCCTTTGATCCAGTTTGACAACTGCTTCGCGCGCTAGACTCTGCACTAGAACTGCTTGACAGGCATGAAGCTTCTGTAAACCCGGATTTGGAGGATACCTTTGCCACATTAGCATAGGTGATTTCCTTGCAGTCAGAGCACCGGCAGAGCTTAGAGCGACTCTTTCGAACAACCTGAGGAACAATTCACAGAGGTAAGAATTGAACTCAAGATTCAAACAGTAAATTAAACGATTGCCGGATCATCAAGCGAATGCAAACAAAATTCTAGTACATAATATTGACGTAGATACAATTTAAAATGGTAATCGTCGTTAAAGAGAACTGGACTATAAACTTATTTCAGTCAGAGTTAAATAATCATGAATTGGTTGGTATAAGAAAGCTAAACATGAACTTATACATCAGAAATCTAACGAATAAAAAATAAACAAGAGTGGTGATTGAACGGCTACAAATGAAATTTGAAATTCTCTGCCAAATCCGAAGAAAGCAATCCAGCCAATAAGATAAACTGATATGAAAAATCTCATACTCAAATAGGTATCGAAGTCATTGGATAACTGAACTTTAAGCAAAACGATTTGAAAGTGCAGAGTGAGTTCAGAGTGTTCAGTTGTGTTTCCTCAGTCAAGAACGGGAAATAAAATCCTCTACAGAAACTGGCTTAATATTTAAATAAGCATAAAAATTCACAATTAAAGGATAATTATGTGATACAAACATTGAGTTTCATCTCTTTATAGCAAGACACAGCAGCAGTGATTCTCATCCTTTGAGACTGAATCTCGTCAGATGAAACCTCGTCGCTCAGAGATGAAGAGCACGATTTAAACTCATTGATCGCGGAGCCTTCATTACAACTCTTCCCATTGCTCTCGTCATATAGCGAGAAATCTTCCTCAGAAAAGAACCTACAGAGCAAACCGAAATGAAATTCAGAGGAGTAACGAAACACAAGTTCATCGAGACACAAATCACGAGGAAACGTCGAGTCATTTCAAATGCGAAATCTTACTTGGTCGGGGAAAGATCTGAAGAAAAGAAAGACGGAGAAGTATGAGAGGATGTGGAGAGGAGAAGCAGAGCCGAAGCAACTGTGCGCTCAAGTGGACATGGAAATGCTGCCATTGCTTTCTCAACTACTTTGATTTGGCGGGTGAGTTTTGAAATATTTGAAACTCTCTCTTTCTCTCTCTCTCTCTCTCCTCTCCATGTCTCTCAAACTTTATAGTTGACCCGACCCCGACTAGGCCATCTTGAGCGGGGTAATTTGGGCTTTGTCCAGGCCCAAAATGTTTTATTTCCTTTTTTCTTTTTTTAATTAAAAAATTCAAGACCATGTGATTAATGCCTAAAACCTCGTAGATTGCCTTGTCCCCTAGCAAGCTGTACGAGTAATTATCTCCTTAATGGGCTTACAGAAAGTGGGCCCAATAGCTTCAGAGATGGGCCCAAAAGCATCTCTTAATGGGCTTAGCTGAGTTGGCCCAGAAATGAAAAAAAAAGATAAACCAAACAATGGACAAAAGAGAGACAGAGAACAAGTATGGTATCAAATCAACGTCAAAAAAAGCTTTTAAATCTACGTACTTGTGTTTCTTGCTTTCCAATGATTCCCCAATTAATAGTGTTGCTTTAATTTCCAACTCTCGATAAACTTTGCCCATTGGCAAAACTACTCATTATTTCCATCAAACTAACATGTTTCCAAAGGTAGGCCCCAAGGGCGGGATCCCGCCCAGGTAGGTTGAGGTGGGAACGAGACCAATCGAAATGTAAATTACCAATTTTCATGATTTGGAATCATAATCGTAGCTGTAGATAACCAAAATCGAATCGAATCATATCATGAAATATGGTTTGGTCCCAATTCGCTTTTAAAATAATAATAATTAAAATATTTATGTTTAAGGTTGATTTTGGATCGAATTTGTTAGGTTTAGATCAGGTTTTTGTCGAATCATGAACTATTTTCATGTGCTGAGCTGAGTTGAATCGAATTTTGTTTGGATTTCGTGATTTATGATTCAGTTCAGCTCTACGATTTTTTTTTTTTTGTATTAAGAGCTATAATGTCTTCCAGTTTTCTCAGTACAATATTGTTTATTTTGGGTCAAAATTCGCACAGTTTTGTTCTTAAGATTAACAAAAAACGCGTTGTACTATATAGAAAAGAAAATCATGCATTTTTCACTCTCCTAAGAGATGTAAGATTGTGCATCCCCACTAGTATGAGTTGGATCCACACCTGGGTCATTTTTGCTTTTATAGGACAGACTGTCACAATTTCCTCTTCTTAGGAGCCTGACGTCATCGTCAGCCACACTTCTAATTTAGCTTTGACTTTGATACAATTTATAACGTCTTTCAGTCATTCTAGTATAATATTATTCGTTTTGGGTCAAAGTTTATATATTTTTGTTCTTAGAATTAGTCCAAATTACATTATATTATACGAAAAGAATCATACTTATAAATTATATATTTTTCATAAATTATTAAGAATATTGATGAAATTAATAAATAATAAAATATGGGATAATTTAATCAATATAAAAATTAAAAGAAAAAGAAAAGGAAAAGGAAGTGGACAGACGGATCCATACCACCAAACTAGAGGCTGTTGTTTTAAACTTGAAGAAACTTCAACGATCCTGTCGGCAACCACACTCTGGGCCTCGACCGAGTAGAATTTCTGGCGAAGAGGGCGACCCTTCTCGGACTGGCAAATGCTGTTCTGATTCTGATCGGAGAGAGAGGAGAGACAGCTGTCAATGGTAATGGCGGAAGGGAATTGAGAATTGTGAAGAGTGAGTCCACTGAGGAGCTTCGTCTTCTTCGTTTCTTTCGGAGTGGTTTGAGTAGAGGGTCAAGCTCAGTTAGAAAGTGAATTGAAAATCTATCGCAACAGTTAAGTCATTTTATGAGTCCTTGAGTTTGAGATTTGGGATTCAATGTTGGTCCAAGATCGTTCGACTACGCCCAAATCGCCGAAAAACCACGCCAGAATCCTACCTAATTCTCATCCGAACCGTTTCCATGGGCTGAAGAGCCTCGATCTTCACTCGAATCGCTTCTCTGAGTCTAAAAGCCTCGATTTCTCCACATGGTTTTGTGAACATCTATACAGAATTATCGCAGTTCTGCTTCTGATCGTCTCCGTTGCAGCTCTCTTCTTCCTCCGCAATGTTGGTGATACTGCTTCACTTCTCTGTTTCCAATCTCAAGCCATTGCTCTCGAGAAGATTCAACTCCCGGTAATCAATTGGAATTCTATTTCACCAATTCCTGCTAGGTCCTCACTGTACCCAGATTTTCGGTCGGAGCAATGGATTATCGTTTCCGTGTCTAGTTATCCAAGCGATTCAATGCGAAATCTGCTTAAGATCAAAGGGTGGCAGGTTTTAGCTGTCGGAAATTCAAAGACTCCAGCGGATTGGAGCCTAAAAGGTGCGATTTTCTTGTCCTTAGAACAACAGGCTAAATTGGGGTTTCGGGTTGTTGATTTCCTTCCTTATGATTCCTATGTGAGGAAAACTGTTGGCTATTTGTTTGCCATTCAACATGGCGCAAAAAAGATATTTGATGCAGATGATAGGGGGGAGGTGATTGATGGGGAATTAGGTAAACATTTTGATGTAGAATTGGTTGGGGAGGGGGCTAGACAAGAGATTATTTTCCAGTACAGCCATGAAAATCCAAATAGAACTGTTGCAAACCCATATATTCATTTTGGGCAGAGGTCAGTGTGGCCTAGAGGTCTGCCATTAGAAAATGTTGGTGAAATTGGTCATGAACAATATTACACTGAAGTTTTTGGTGGCAGGCAGTTCATTCAGCAAGGAATTTCAAATGGACTTCCTGATGTTGATTCAGTGTTTTATTTCACACGAAAATCTGGTTTGGAAGCGTTTGATATTAGATTTGATGAAAGTGCGCCAAAAGTTGCATTTCCTCAAGGTATAATGGTACCGCTCAATTCTTTCAACACAATATATCATAGCTCAGCATTCTGGGCCTTGATGCTTCCTGTGTCTGTCAGTACAATGGCTTCTGATGTTTTGAGAGGGTACTGGGGGCAGAGGCTTTTGTGGGAAATTGGTGGATATGTTGTAGTCTATCCCCCAACAGTTCATCGATATGATAGAATTGAGGCATACCCCTTTTCTGAGGAGAAAGATTTACACGTGAATGTGGGTCGTTTAATTAAATTCTTGATTTCATGGCGATCGACTAAGCATAGACTTTTTGAAAAGATATTGGAACTAAGCTTTATAATGGCAGAAGAGGGCTTTTGGACTGAAAAAGAAGTAAAGTTCACTGCTGCTTGGTTACAAGATTTGCTTGCTGTAGGGTATCAACAGCCAAGATTAATGTCTCTTGAATTGGACCGCCCTCGACCAACTATCGGCCATGGTGATTTTAAAGAGTTTACGCCTAAAAAATTGCCATCTGTCCATCTTGGGGTTGAGGAAATAGGAACAGTGAATTACGAGATTGGAAATTTGATACGATGGAGGAAGAATTTTGGAAATGTGGTTTTAGTTATGTTTTGCACTGGACCTGTGGAAAGAACTGCTTTAGAATGGAGGTTGCTTTATGGGAGGATATTCAAGACAGTGGTAATATTATCAGAGAAGAAGAATGTCGATCTTGCAGTTGAAGAAGGTCGCCTTGATCAAGTATACAAGTAAGTAATTTGAGATCTGCATTTCTGTGTTGCTTGATATCTTATGCTTATTATCTATTGTCAAATCAACCAATGCTGTTTGCATCTATCTGAAGCATAGAGTTTTTCTCATTGACAGTGGATTATTGGGGAATTGCTGCAGACTATATAATGTAAAATTTAACAAAATATTCTTCTTGCCAATAGCTTTTCATCATGATCAAAAGTTGGGATTGGTTCTAGAAATTGAATTAATTCTTTAGTTTAAGAAAATTGGTTTTGGTAATTAAGTTCAACCCAAAATCCCACTTGAATATAGCTTAGAAATGAATATAATGAAGGAATAAAAGATAGGGATAGCAGGCAGAAGAACCAATCTGAAACTGATCGCTCACTATCTGTAGTTATATTATGGCCATACTTTCCATAGCCATTTTCTGTCATAGCTTTGTATTAGTTGTCGTGGTGATGTGAGATTCTTCTAAATAGATTTAGCTAGGATGTTGCATCTTTCTAAACCAGTGAGTAATTTTTTGTTTCTTTCATCAGATACCTCCCCAAAGTGTTTAATATGTATTCTGGAGCTGACGGATTTCTATTCGTACAAGATGATACTGTTCTTAATTACTGGAATCTTCTGCAAGCAGACAAAACAAAGCTATGGATAACAAATAAGGTAATGCGATTTCAAATGTTGTATCTGGGTTCAATCATTCTTCGTAATTTCACTTATTTCAATAAATTGGTGCTATTTTTGCCTTGTTTTTTAGCACATGAGTACATTTAATTTTACTTCTTGACATGACGCTCATTAACTGATACAATAAATATCTTAGTTTATCTATTTATAATTTATTTTAATTATTATACCAATTAATGAGAGATACGCAAGCGTCATGTTAGAAGGTAAAATTAGAATGTAAAATTAGAAGTTATACAGTATATTAATCAAATTACCACAAGTTTAAAACGTTCAAATTGATGTAATTATTAAAAAAATCATTGACATTTTTGCTAGTGTGTAAGCCTAAATTGTAGAAGACCTTAAATTTCCCAAGCAAAATCTTTTACTTCTTTGATAATGGGAAAAAATTCCAATTTATGAAGTCCAACTCTCATAAATTGGACATCATAAATTCCCGTTAGATCAAAATTAATTTAGTGAGTAATGTTAGGTTTATCTTTTAATTTAGGCGTTGGTTATTGATTGGTGTAATAAATATATTTTGTTAATTATTTATAATTTATCTTAATTATTATATTAATTAACGAGATTATAGTGAGTAAACTAGTATTACCCTAGTTTATTTAAATTGTTTCTTCATTCTCTCTTTTTCTCACCAACAAAATGATGATTTCAGGTATCCAAGTCTTGGACCAAAGTGAAACCTGAGAACTCAGAATGGTTTGTGAAACAAGCAGAAATTGTGAAGAAGATAGTGAACATGATGCCAGTTCACTTCCAACTCAATTATAAGCAGAATGAAATCAATCCTGAAACTCTCACAATTTGCAGTTCTGACCTGTTTTACATTCCTCGGCGATTTGTGGACGACTATCTTCATCTTCTCAGTTTAGTCGGAAGTCTAGAAATCCATCACAAGGTTGCAATACCCATGTTCTTTGCATCGATGGATTCGGTCCAAAATTTCGACTCAATATTCGATTCAACGGTCTTCGAACAAAATGTGCCGACAAACGCTTCAACGTTTTATTCGGCTCAAGCACCGGCCGTTCACCCGTGGAACGCGTCGAGCGAACAAGATTTCATCAAGTTGATCAGAATAATGGCTGAAGGTGATCCACTTCTGATGGAGTTGGTATGAAACGTGAAAGGATGATGATTTAGATTAAAACATGAAGAAAATTTGTACCACTATCCAAGTGTTTTAACTTTTTCTTTTTT
>CM039476.1:15002055-15018260 GCA_022433065.1 Begonia loranthoides | reverse complement strand
GAGGGAGGGAGGGAAGGAGAGGGAGAGAGAGAGGGAAGGGAGAGAGTGAGTATATCAAAGTAACATTATCACAATTGAATGAATGTCTGTAAATAGGGATAATGTACTCATACCAAGCAAGAGACCTAATCAATGTCCATACCAGAAATAGCTTCATCTAAGATCATCTTTAGCTCCTTCACTCTTTGACATGTCAAAGCAACACAATCCTATAACAAAAGCCACCCTCCAAATAAGCTTCAAGAATAAACATTCATGTGTTCTTCCATATGCCAGTATGCAACTTCAAATCAATCAAATCGGAACTACTTAAGGTATGCTTTGAATGGCATTACTTTAAAAATCCATTTTTGTAATATTAGCAGTTTCTTGTCGCTATAATATTACCTTAATCACTACAAAAATATACTCTTAAGCTATGTCATTCAAAAACTATTTTGACAGTTTGAAGAAGTTTTTAAAAATATACTCTGTTTGTAGGAGAAACCTATTCTGCAAAATGATACATATTAATTCCATCTAAATAATATTTGCTCAGTGAAACATCACATAATGCAACCAAGCAATCCGCACGACCACATGATACATGCTTCAGCATTTCGCTTAAGTATTGATCTTCCAAAATTTTACAATAGTATTCAGCATTTTGATAACTACACACTAAATTTTTTGCAATGAAAATATCATATTTAAGAAAGTCTATCAGCAGTCTACCCTTCTTGTTTTCTCTTCGTCCTTTTACTTGAAATAAATTTAATCACGAAACAAAAACTAAGTTTCATTAAGTTAACTAAGTAAAAGACTAACCTTAATAGCTGATGTGTAGGCAAGCACAGATCCACCTGGCTTGTAAAGTGAGACGAGCTGGCCTGATAAATCTAAAACCACAGTAACACTAGTTTCTATTATGGAATCTTCCTCTGCAGTAGGATCTGCTAAGATGTATTTTTTGTGAAGTAAGCATGTCAACGAGAATGGAATTGTATTCAATGTGAGCTTTCTTTTCTCTTTATTTACGGCTTCCTTCGTCAATTTATCTTGCTCGTTTTCTTCCGATACAACGACAAGTTTTCCATCATCGTTCATGGCTACAACAGGAATTTGCACTGCAAGACAAGTTCCCAGCCTTAATGGGCAGTCATAATATGGTTGGAATGTTTAAGTCTTTCACATATAAGATGATAATTAAATATAACACTATGAATACAACTGATTCCACATATTCTTTTTTTTTTTCTGCCTTGCACAGCAACAAAACATTAACTTTTCTAGTATCTTATTGTAAAAAATTGTACTTGTCATGAAATTAGAAGTTAGCTCCAAGTAGTACTGGTCTTAAACATTAGCAATAACTTTAATAGAAAATGAAAGATAAGGCAGGCCCAGACCAAATTTTGGAAGCAAAAATAGTAAAAAAAAAAAAATGCAAAGTGAGTAAATTTCTCCAACATTTTTCTATTGGAGACTGTTGAGAAATGAGTATCGAACGCGAAACGGAAAAAGAAAAGTGCGGAAGCAAGGACACCAAGATTTACGTGGAAAACCTTAACGGGAAAAAACCACGGGCAGAGGAGAAATCACTAAGTTGGAAATCAAGGTACAATAAATTTTGCGACTTAAACATCAATATATAGAGAAAATAAATAATCCTAATATTGGATATGGGCCCAACTAGAATTCGGGTCACTCCGAACTCTAACAGAGATAAACAACATTAGACTAAAATTACTTTTTCTGTCTTATATACTAAAAGAAAACAGAATAAACTAGTTATCAGATAAAACGGCGCATCATTATAAAAAGTCCATGTCATTCTTAGTTGAAATGCAAAATTGATAGCAATCAAAGTGAATGTATATATATAATCTATCAAGAACAGAGTGAAATGAAAAATTAATTAGTTATGGATAAATTTATGATAAGAAGCAAATTTGAGCACACTGGAATTTTTCTTTTTGCAAGTTGAAGGCATTCAATGTTTTAAATGTTAATTAAAAATTCAAGTGAAGGGATGGCTAGTGTTTTGCCTCTTTTTATGGACTATAAACTAAAATAAAGCATTTGAAAGGATGAAAATATGTACAATGAGAGAAAGCGGCTACTGCTGACAATAATGCAGCATCAAAAAGAGCACCATCAGCATCCAAACAATATACGTCCTACAAGAATTGATCAAAGATTTCTTGTCACCTAGTAGCAATGGAGTCGGGAGAAAAGTTTAATGTTCCAAAAATGAAAAGTTAGTCCAATTATGCCATTAAAAGGGGAAATATATATATATTCCATAATTAGTAGGAGCAATGGAAGTTATGCATAGTTGAGCTACGTACCAAGTACGCCATCCAGGCAGCTTTACCACTAACAAGGGATAATTCTTTCATATTAAGCATACCAGAACTGCAATAGTCGTACATTAACCACGCATTAAAATATAGGAATAGGGGATAACGGACAAAGTAAACTCTAATCCGATAAGAGATTATGGATGATAAATAAATAAATATAAAGGTTAAGCAAGCAAAGTAGTTTTGTAAGCAAATAAGCCAATAAAGCACAAATATCACATCTAACATAAGTTAATAAATCATCAAACGTATGATCCCAAAAATGTGAATTAAGTTGAACAAGAAGAATTTGTACGGAAAATGAAACATAACTTCAAATAAAAATCTTTAAGTTGTTTATGTAGTACAAAGGGAAAAAGTGAAAAAAAAAATACATACTTTAAAATGGTGTCAGATAACTGCTTAGAAAGAACTGGTGCTAGCTCAGCAGGCCTTCCTGGTCTTACAATGGGAGAACATATTGGAGGCATGTGAAAATCAATAGCTGGAATAAGATGAGATAAATAAATTAAGATTTCTAACATGATGAAGAAGTCAAAACTACAGACAAAATTTACAGAAAATATCATTCAACCTGCACAACCCTCATCAGGTGATTCTGTCAAAGGTGTCATAACTTCCAATTTAATAGCAGCCAAAACTGTCTGTGTAAAGAGCAAATAAATGCTACTACACCCAAATGTAATATGAACTAAGCCCAATCTGACCACCAAAAAATAGAAACATGAACACACTTACAGTTGATCCAATCTTTACCAACGCTGAACCATTAGCAGATGCAACAGCACCTTAATGTAATAAACAGATGACATTTTAGTTTAAGAAGGATAATAAAATCATAACAACCCATGGGAAACACAAATTTGAGGAAGGAACCACAAGAAAGTGGATACAAACCAAGGGCAATGGTGGTATCTCTAGCTTGTCCAAGTTTTCTACCATCATGACGAATTGATTCAGAGAAATGACGCTCATGAAACTGGAGTGGGAAGAGGCGTCTGAAAGCATCGACCTCCATTTCTGATGACAAGTCCCCAGTAACATTTGGTAACTCCATTCCCTGTTTCTCTATAGTTTCCCTGTGATTCCCAAAGCTTTAAAAGGCTCTACATAAAAACGCACATTTTAAGCCTCTAACATATCTTCTTTAACTTGCAAAGAATGTAACAGCCACTTCGTTCTCATTTCAAGTTTCCACTTCAGCCAAAAGCATATAAAAGTTTAAAATGCAGGCTGAAGGTCAGAGTAACAACGAAAATTAAAACTACTCACCCAAATTGGACCGCAGACAGCAAAAAAATGAATTTCAATTTCAAACCAACACGAAAAACAAGTAAAATCCGTACCTCTTGGATTAAAACTTTAGTAGCTCCAGAGAGAGAGAGAGAGAGAGAGAGAGAGAGAAGGCCAGCGGGGAGGAGATTTTACTGGTGGAGTGAGAAGGTAACACTGAAACAAATGATGTCCTTTGCAACTTAAAACCAAAACCTGGTTTGAAGATGAAGAGGACGAACAAAGTGACTGCTCGGCGTTGTTTGCAAATCAAGAGGCACTAGAGGGTGGAAAGAGAAGAAGGGAGAGCGAGCCAAGACAGGGTTTAAGAGCTGATTGAAGAAAAATAGCACTCTTATCGCACGAAGGAAATTTAACACTTTTTGTATTAAAAGTACTAAACTACCCTTATCTCGATCATTGATAATTAGTTTATGAAAAAATGATTACATTAAATAACAAATATAAAAAGGAGAAAACTTATTTTATGGACAAAAAAGTCCATATTGGATACAAGGTATGCTATATGTTTTTTAAGTATATTAAAATATCATAATAGACAATACAACATATTTTGTAGACTTAATTGTTTATTATTGATTTTAATTTATTCATCACATTTTTGTTGACTTTATTTTTTAAAATTCTCTTATCATTTTTGTTAATAAATTTAATAAAAAAATAGAGTAATTATCAACACGGATCCTGAAGTATGAGATCTCCTCAATTAATACCTTAAACTTTAAAATTTGAATTCTAACACCTCAATGTTTGAGGCATTACCAACCGACACCCCTCCCTTACTCCATCCCTTAAACTTCGTGTGAGTTACATGTGAAATGAAGGAACATAACCAAAAAGGTCGGTCGAGTTTGGTCAGGTCTCTCACTGATTCTTCATCTTCTTCTTCATCTGGGTTTTTGCCAACACATTGGCTTCGTCTGAGTTTTATTTCCTTTTGTCTTTGAAGGTATTGGAAGGAAAAGAACCGACTTGCAAAATCTTTAATGATCAGCTTAGTTTACTTTTGCTTCATCTTTTACAAACATTCTAGAGGTAGATCTTTTCAAATTCCTAACAATATTTATTAAGGGAGAAAAGGTGAGAGGAAAAATCAGATCTCTCTCTATTCCCGTATATGGCGTTTGCTAGTAAGAAGAGTAAATAAATTCTGGTCAGGTTGCTAGAGTTATTTCCCTTTTCCATTCCCCCTATCTTGTCGGGAATCTTTTTCCCCTTATTTATTCTTTCACCTCCCCTTCACCTTCCCTATTTTTAAAATAAAATGGCATTAATTGATATAAATTAAGTTATTGCTTTAACATTTTGCATATATGTTTTCAATTTATTCTCTCACGGTGAATCGGTTCTTTCAAACGAGTAAAATAAAGAGGAAATGAAACTGGGTAAGTGTTAAAAAAAATAATCATTTAACGGGATGGAGTAACGAAGGGGTGTCAGTTAGTAAAACTTCAAATATTGAGGTGCTAGAATTCAAAATTTAAAATTTAAGATATCAGTTGAAGAGAGATCATCATCTTTGAAGGGCCATATTGATAATTATCCTAAAAAATATCATATGATTTTATTTTTATTTATAAAACATAAATAGTATAATTAAATTTTCAATTGACCCGTATGACCCATCTTTAAAATAAATTTACTACAAGTTTGAGTTTGGTCGACCAATAAATCTACTCGAATATTTTTATTGATATGTATTATGAATATATTAGCTTGGGTAAAATATAAAGTCATGGGACATATTTGATAAATATATTGAAAATTCTATTTAAAACTTGAAATTATAAAGATTTTAGTGATAAATTTAATTAAAAAATATTAAATCAAACTTCTAAAAATTATTGAAATTCAAGAATAATATTAAATAAAGGGCAGTGTAGTCATTTGCTTAATTTTAGAGAGTCAGTTTTAAGAAGTAAAAGGTCATTTTCGGCACTAACCCTATTTTGCTTACTAACCACTTTTCATAAGACAATGGAGCCAGAACCCTAAAATAATAAACAGAAGTAAGCCTCAGGTGCATCTTCCCCACCAAATGGCGTGCAGTTCCTCAACCTGCCAATCCGATTGCTACAAAATCCAAGATGAAGTAGAAGAATCGGTAGACCGCTCAAATCCAGGGTGTACGCCCAGAGAAACATCCCCTACCGAATGCCATACGTTTAATAACAGTAATAGTGCAAATGTCTGCGTGAAATGCAAGGCTAATGAACTTATCTCCGGTGGCAGAATCGGCGACGATGGCCTCCTTTGTGCCGATTGCTTTCGCAGCAATTTGTTTGGCAAGTTTAGGCAGGCTGTCACCTCCAACGCCATGATTTCTCCGGCCGATAATGTCCTCGTCGCATTCTCTGGCGGTGCTTGTTCCAGGTATGCTTCCTTCTGTTTATATTTCTGAAAATTCGGATTCTGGTGGTAAACATCTTTATGGTAGTTTGTAATTCCTTGTTTGGCATTTGGATTACTGCTTACAGCTCTGAAATTGTTCTGAACAATATGAATGTGTTGAAAAGAATTGTCAATTCCCGATGGGTGGCGCAATTTTACAAGTAGATTTTAGAGGGGAAAAAAGAACTTTCTTCTCTTCCTTCTCTTCCTTCTAATACTTTCTTGTTTAAAATCTTAATATTAAATCAATTTCTAAGTGGGCCGATAAGCTGTTAGTTTTAAAAGTTTAGTTGTTGCTCTTGGGGTTTTTCATGGTCTTAAGGTTCTTGACTGTGTTTTAACTCCTATGGCATTGATATCTCTGTTTTTTCCCCCCTGATTAATGCTTAGCATTGACAATCACAGTTTAAAAGTAATTCTGTTTCAGGGTGGCTCTGCAGTTTGTTCATGAGATGCAAAATAAATCACTCAAGAATTTTGAAGCTAGTAGGGATAGATCATTACGAGTTTTTGGTGTTGGAGTTGCATTTATTGATGAAAGGAATGTTTGTTCAGTTTCCTCTCATAATGCAGAACAAGCAGTCGAGGACATTATAGAAGCTGTGTCAAATCTTACGCCCCCAGAAAAAAAGCTTCATGTTGTTCAAATTGAGAGCATTTACTCTTCAGATTCTAGTGATGGAAAGGAAAAGTTGAAGAAGTTGCTAGATGGTATCAGTGATGCCACAGGAAAACAAGATTTTCTCCGGCATTTAAGGATGTTGTCTTTGCAAAAAGTTTGTCTCTTTATTTTCATTTCTAGGTGATCAAAAGCGAGCATAGAGAATTCTTAAACTCTGCTGCTTTCTTTTTTTGTGCAGGTTGCCCTTGAAAATGGATATAACAGAGTTGTACTTGGATCATGCACATCATATATTGCTTCCCATGTGATTTCAGCAACTGTAAAGGTTTGTCTTTAGTAACCTGCATTGTAGTGCTTGCCTGTCAAAAGAAAAGTGAGATTATTGTTTTTGAAGCTCAGCAAAAGAATTTACACTTGGAAAACCATACTAGTTAGACTAAAAAGGATAATAAAAAAAATTGATGCACATTACAATAATTTTATTACATAAGTAGTTCAGGTCGCCAATAATTCAATCAAAAGGCGAATGACCTCTTTTGATACAGTTCTAAACAACCCTGAGCTCTTGTTTTTTTTTTTTTCTGGTTAGTAAAGTCTTGCTAGCTATCTTATTTCTTATTTAATTCAATCTAGGGCAGTGCTGTAGCATGCATTTCTGTAAAAAAAACTGCTAAACCGAATAGCTGCATGTGAGTAACTTTACAGATTATGAGATTATGAGATTGTATGAGTAACTGCTATACTTTCCATACAAACCAGGTGGTAATGAAAATGTAATATATTCTTATTGGGGGGGATTTTAATGTTTGTGTAAAGAACTATATTGGGAATTTATTTGGTAGAGGACCTCCAATCATTTTCCCATTTAAACCAGAGAGTTTCTGTGAATCAATTAATACCATTAACAAGCTATTTATCGTGTTTTGGCAATAATACAGTTGAATGCTCACATCAAACGGAAATTTGTAGGTGATGGTCTGATAAGATAGTAACTAAGTAGGTTCGCAGGACTATCAAGCCTTCAGCTTCCTCAAGGACAATATGATTTTGTCTTATTTATCATTTTTTTTGTTCATTTTAGTCCTTATCTGGAAAGATATATCATTCACCAATCCAAATACTCATTTCCATCTTATCATGCCTTCATCAGGGTCAAGGGTATTCCCTGCCGGCAGATATACAGTATGTTGACGCAAGGTGGGAGGCCCCGGTGGTGCTTCCTCTTCGTGACTGTCTTTCTCAAGAGCTCAACATGCTTTGCATCCTCGATGGGTTTGTTACCTATTTTCATTTTAATCTATATTCACCCATGAACGTTGACTTTCCTGCAATTTTTCTCTATAAGTAAATGTATTTCTTTTGGATGACTGTTTTTGCATCTCTTTGGCTGGGCAGTTTAAAAACAATCGAATTGCATAAAGGCCCAACCTCTGGCATCAACAGCTTGGTTTCTTCATTTGTGAAGCTATTGCAGGTACAACATAGACATTCTATTAGTAGACTATGTGAACAACTTTGTGATATTTTTCACGGCTTTCTCCTTTTTTTATCCTCATCATTTCTGCCCTTTCTGTCAGAACAAGAAGTTATGTATATAAAGATAAATAAAAAATAGATACTCTTTTGCTAAGTACTTGTGTAGTTCTTTTGAATTATGGTTTATGTATCATGCTTATCTACATTCAATGAAATTTTTTATTTCAGGAAGAAAATCCTTCCCGAGAATGCACGATTGTGAGAACTGCTGGAAAGCTTACACCCTTTCATTTCAACAGGATCCCGGAAATTAATAACTGTAATGTTCCCTTGGCCACCCGAAGGCGTCAGAAGAGATTCAACAAGTCTAACGAATCTCTATCCTCAGAGTCATTTTGTCCAATGTGCAACAGTCCATTGAACAAATCTGACTTGCAAACTTCAGGCAGTTTTGAGAGCTGTAAGAAAAGTTCTGATCTCTTTCGTGCTACATGCTGCTCGAGTTGTCAGTTTCAGATACTTCCAAAGGATTCCTTAGAAATGGAACATTTCCATTCACTTCTACCACGTACATTGGTTGCCAGGTCAAGAAATCCGTGCAATGGCAATATCACTTCATTAAAGTGAGTTTTTATTGATGAACCGAATTTAAAATCAATCAATCCTCTATTTAAACCTTGATCTGCTAGGCATAGAGTGTATGCCCTTTAAGAAAGATTTTAAGAAAGATTCTTTCCTCTACATACATATACACACACATGCACATGTACATACAAGTATCATATGTGTGTATCTATATATACATACACGTATGCATATATACTATAGATATACACGGGCACACATACATATGTACATATACGTATTTATATATGTATGCATCTATATATATGTCAACTTGAAAATGTGAAGAAAAAGTGTCTTTGGGAGAGTCAGATTTTCTGAATGGACATCGGGTTGAAAGAGAATAGACAAACATCTGTTTTATCTTGCAATTTAGTAACACTGATGAAGCTTTTAACAGTGTTAAAAAATTTCATGTTTACAGAGAACAAATTCAAGAGTTCTTGCTTTCAGATGGCGAAGCTGAATAGTGTAGCTGCATAGTGAATTCATATGAAATTGGTTGTCTTATCAATATCCATTGGCAAAATGCTGTCCGCACTGTGTCTGTATTTTGTGCTTGAATATGGTAACTATTTATTTTATCTACTGTTATAGTTTTGATGAAATTGGGAAATCCTTGAATCACTTGTGCTTTTTCAGTGTAAAATAGGTAGTGTATTCTCTGGATTTATTGTTTTAAATTAGGTATTTATAAGATTGTGGTTCCTTTCAAATATTTGATGGGTGGCCAAGTGGGGAGGTCTTTTGGAACTACAAAAGATGGTGTAAGCAGCAGACATATTCGTAATTATTAGTAATAATAATAATAGTATTAGTAAATCTGCTTTTAAAAAAGTCTATTTCCTAAATTAAAATGTTTTTTAAAAAAAGTAATGAGAATGGTTTTGTATTTTTAAGAGCAGACATAGCCGATGAGGACAGTGGAATAATGTTTTTTGGACTAATTTTAAAAACAAAATTGAGGAACCTATAATCCAAAATAAACAATATTGTATTAGAAGTCCCGATAATTTCATTTGTCTTCGTCATTTTCATTAGATATTCCTCTAGGGCTTCATCATTTTATTATGCCAAGATGTGCTTATTTTGGTCTTTTGACTATCTCTTGTTCATTTAGCTGTCAAAAGAAGCTCTAACACAACGGTCACATCTAGATAAAACTAACACTAAATTTACTAAATGATCACAAATCTACCAATCCTGACACCCACAAATTAAATGTCTCCTCTTGTTTAGCGCTAGGTATGATATCACTCTGTATATAATGCTAAATTGTTTCGACCATGAGAAAATTTCAAGGAAATCTTCAATTTTCAGGAGTATTTATGTAAGGATAAGGCATAGCTGAAACTATTGGTTGAATTAAGCTTTGCTCCTGCGAAGGAATTTGGCTAAAAAAATCCTCCAACTCACTTTCACTTACAACAACGCCAAGCTTGTGAGAATAGACTCTCTCCGTCAAATCTATCTCGCCATTTATGGCCGAGTCTGAGGCCGTGATTTCTATGTATTCATTCAGATTGTGCACTGTTCCATCTGCACATGAAGATATCAACATCAAAACAAGTAAATGATAAACTGCTAATGTTATCAGCTCAAACAAAGAGATCGTTATTTGTGAGAGCCGCACATCTTTACATTTTGTCACAGTTACCATCTTAAATGGCTGTCATCATCTCAGATTTCTACTGAAATGGGTTAAGAGGCAACACTGCCCCATATCTTACTTTTGTAAGTTATAAGAGTTAAGGAGAATAGTCTCGTAATCTTCACCCACAACGGATTCCAGTTATGTTTATTTTTACAGATGTTAAGGATCTTGTCTTGTGTCCTTTGAAAGTTCCTTCCAACAAACAGGATATGAGAATTAAGATCCTAAGAAAACTATAAAAGAAAGATAAAAGAATCCTCTCATTGTATAAAAATTGAAAAAGGATTTACCTTCGGCTACGATTGGTTCATGATCAGGCGGTTGCGCAGTCCAATTTCCAGAAGAATCCTTCATGTGTCTTCGGTCAGATGCAAAGTAACTGAAGCAGATTGGTGCACTCACAATCCTGAAAAATCTGTGAATAGAAATGGCTACTTCTTGAATAAATTATTTTTCGGGATTTTGATGGCATAGTATAGCTACTTACCAACTTTTACAATTTCATAGACAATCTTAACCTTCCATTGATTATTTTTAGAATTAAGAAGAAAAACAAAAGCAGGCTGCTAGTGTTAAAATCATCAACTGTAGGTTTAGTTTCAACCACCAAATTGGAAAGTAGTCCAACAATACTCACCATTCACTTCTCTTGCTTCCAATCAGAAAAGGAGGAATAGAGCAAACATTGTTTAAGATTTTTTCAACTGTAATGTCAAAGCGTATCAAGAGTGTGTAAGTTGTAAATGTGTTAAATACGAGGAGAAGGCCTCAACCTTTGATATCCGGAATTGAGCTTATATGATGGCTGGATGGTTTCTGAAATATAGGTATTCAGTGAAGATGGGAAAGGAAGGTTCGAGTCCAAATCGAAAACGAGATAAGGTGAGTCCCTTTCCTTTTTTCTCTGTGATTTGATATGAATTCAAAATCTCAAATCATAGCCATGGACATTATCAAAAGAAATGTTCATTCCTTCAAGAATATCTTGATATCACTAACCATCAGTAGTAAATATTACTGTGAATACCTGAATGCAAATAACATGGTAATCCCAAAGAACGAATCCGTCTGAACGATTTCCGGCCTTTTGATGCCACAGTGGGATCTAAACAACGATGCATGAACAGATTTAAACCTTATACGATGACGATTAAAATGAAATCATTAAATAGGCTGTACTGATGAAGAGAAAACTATGAGAACGATTGAAGCACATGAATGATACTCAATCTGCATGTATCATAGAATGTTCATCATCACTGAAAGTTCCAGATTACGATGAGTTAACAGATCTAACCTTCGAAGAACTGTGCTAATTAAACGGAAACCGTTAAACAGGTTGAACTGATGAGAACAATAACAATTGAAGCATCTGAATGATAATCATTCTACATAAATCACAGTGTTAAGCAAAACACTAATTGAAGGTACATCACCACACTGAAATCATAACTTGCATACCTGCTTTTTCTCATTGGATATGAAAACAACAAAAATGTCTCTGGCATCAGCCATTCCAGATTCGAATAACTTCTTGCAAAGGAAGTACGCATTCTCCTCACTAAATAAACATAAACGCAACCAAACTGTATGAAAAGGGGAGGAGTATTAAAATTACACAGAAACACTGGATTGTAGATGTAGATCAACAGCGTCAAACAAGTCAAGCGAGTGACCAAAAAACCAGAAAATTTACAGGAAAATCAAGAACAGCAATTAAATAAAACTAGGGACGCAAATCCAACGATCGTGTGCTCAACGAAATTCTTTTGGGAAGGCGAGGAAGAGACAGAGCCAGTGCATCGAATGTACCAATAAAAAGGAGTGTATCGGAAGTTAGAGACGTCGAAATCGCTGGAGTCCTGATCGGAGGTCGTCGGCGTCGCCATGGTCGCCGACGTCAATTTTTGCAGCAACTTCCTCAATAGTAATAAACAAGACAGCATAATGCTTTACTGATTACTCAGAGTTCCCTTAAACGACGTCTATAAGGTGATGCTTTGATCGGTGACCTCTTAAAAGTCCTCTCCAGTCTCCAACATTAAACCCTTGGGCCCAGGCCTCATGAATATCGATGTGTTTTAGTTTTAGAGAGATTTTCAAGAATTTTAATTAATTTTACATTATTATATAATAAGACAAATTACAAATTAAACCCTAAAATTCTGTTTTTAACCAAAAGAACTCTAAACTTTGACAATCCTTCAACTTAATACTTAAACGTGGATATTTTTTTAACAAATTGAACCTTAGACTTTACATATTGAATAAATTAATCATAAGAATAAAATCGTGCGAGTTTCGACTTAAAGTAGACAATATTACACTAGGAGTATTGGGGGACGTTACAAATAATATCAGAACGAAATTTCAACTGAAAATGTGGCCAACAAGGAAGGGTCTCCAAAGTAGGAGATCTTGGCAGCCCTTCATGTGAAGTCCAAAAAAGTCCCATGTGTAGGTCCGGCTCATATCAGTGAGTGTGTACAATCTCACATTATTTGGGAGAGTAGAAAATGCATGATTTATAAGTAAGATTCTTCTCTTTCTCTACCTAGTACAACGGGTTTTAAGCAAACCCCAAAAATAAAATCGTGCAAGTTTTAGTCCAAAGCGTATAATATTGTACTGGAAACACTGTGTGACGCTACAACAATAATATAAATAGTACTGATCAAGTTAATTCTTATAAAAAAAACTGTACAAAATACTTCAATCTTATTAACAAATAACAAGAACAATTTCTTTAAACAAAATTATTATTTTTAAGTTTTCAAGAAATATTGAAAGAGTCTAAAGAGTTTTATTTAAAATATAGTTTCTTTAAATATATATTACTTACCCATTATAACTATACCACTAACATTGATGAGAGCTTCAATGTAATGAAATTTTAATGATATGAGAAAATAAACAAACTAAGACACAAAGATTTATAATGTGAGCCAAATCGGGTTAGCCCAATTAGAATTCGGGTTACACTGAACCCTAACACTTTCTTAGAGCGGATTTCTCAAGTGAAGATTGGCTGCAAACCGGAGGTAGTAGCGAGGAGGTTAACCGGCGTGTCGGATTTTCGGAAGAGCACGCAGGTTAACCTCTTCGCAGAGTTGGGGAAAATGTAGGCCTTCTTGGACTGACCCGAGTAGGGAGTCGCAGGGTCGTGCAGATTTCTGCTGCCTTCATGGTACTTTTCTCCATCTTAGGTACGACCAAACCTGGAATTGCAAGCCAAAACATGGTTAAAACATGCTATTTTTCTGGTGTTGTCAACAGGAAAATTTGGGGCTGTTTTTGCATCCATACCTCTCCCAAATTTTACTGCATTGTATTATTTATTGTATGCTCTTCGGCAGTGTCAGTATGGCACTGTGTCAAGGGAATTTCCTCATTGAAGATTTCCATTTTGCTAAAACTGTATATTCGTTTCCAGCATCAGTTGGATTGTCATTCCTTCAATGAGAAACCTCACAGCCACTGGGCTCTCGCTTTTCCTCGGAATATCCGTTCCCCAGTTTTTCATTGCCTATTGGAATCCTACAAATCGTGGTCTTGTTCATTCCTGAAATTTACTCTTCATCAATGATACTAACATGGGTTTGGTGATGATTGTGCAGTTCAATGCATTATTGAACACCATATTCTCATTTCCAGCAACAGTTGGGTTGATGGTGGCAGTTTTTCTGGATAACACATCGGAAGTGGAGAAGAAGGACAGGGGAATGCCATGGTGGGTAAAATTCAGAACATTCAGAGGAGATAACAGAAACGAAGAGTTCTACACTTTGCCTAACAAAACTTTATATCCTATGCAACAACATTAATGGTGAAACATGAAGCTTACTTACAGATAACAATGGGAAAATTGTACTGGTTCAAAATAAAAGTTAAAGGGGGAAGTTCATCTTCAAAATTGGGAGGATAAACTAAAAAGTATCAAAAGGAAAAGAGCAATCGCCTCAGTTGACAATTACACTTTGCCATCCTCTTCGCCGTCGCCTTGCCCCTTGCTTCTTCCGTCGGCATCATTGGTGGGGAGGAGGGGTGGTAAAGAAGGTGTAGACATGCCTAAGCCAGCCCCAGGGAGGGGAAACCGAGGGGGAGAAACTCGCTTTCTGTCCGGAGAATTTGCCCGGATTGACACCTCCGGAAAAAGCAAGTCGTTCAGTATCCAAGGGGTGCCGTTATGATCGACTGAGAGTTCATAACAGTTCATCGGTGGAAGAGGTGGGGCCCCAAAAGTTGGGCCGGAGCTGAGAGAGTTGCCAAATGAGGTGGACTCTCTAGGCGGCCATTGCTGGAGAGGAACCACCGACGAGATGGTAGAGCCCATAGCCATAGAGTAAGGATTAAGAGGTGGAGAAAATGGGGCGAGATTCCCATCTTCTGCCCTTCTCCCCTGAAACACAGTATTGCCATCCATGGAGTTTCCAAAATACATGGAACTGGAAGGATCGAGCCATCTTCTGCTCCTGAACGAAAAAAATAAGCAATTTATCTAAGGTGGAATTACAATCTATCGATTAGAATCGGAATCATCTTTACACTAATGGCATAAGAGTTAGAGGTCCAAAGTTGTTATTGCTAGATTCAGCTTGAGGAAGCATTTCTCCACCATGGCCATGGAATCCATAAGCATTAATACCGATCGTAAAATCTGCTCGACCAGCATCTAAAAGACAAGGAAAAACTTATATAACATATTCACAGGTGGTAGAGAAGGTGATGATCGGAAGAATCGAGAAATCACCGTCTTTCTGAGTGTAAATATTTTCACAGCCCTGGCAACGACATCCAACATAGCATTTGACTCCAGCCTTCATCACAAAAATCAAAACGTTACGAGCCAGAATACTATTCGAGTATTGCTCCATTTGCACCAACGAAAAATACAAACAAAAACCTAAAAACATTCGCAGTATTTTTTGATGCACTTGGACTTCGTGCAACTGCATCCTCTTATATGCCTCCCGTTCCTGGGAGATAACCAGATTTCGGGTAGCTGTAGAGAAAACGCATTGATTATTCGAGTAGAGGACAAAGATTAACGACTCAAGGTAAAGTGATTAAGATATCTGATTTAACCTGCGAATGCTCCTCGTGGAGTGGCACTATCTTTGGAGCGAATGGACTTGATTTCCTTGCATCGATCTGTGCTCGTTTCTTATTAACTATCGCTCCATTTTGTTCTATGTTAGCGCAATCTTCGCATCCACATGTTTCGTCGCAGTAGGATCGAGAAGAAAAACATTCACAATAGCTACAGAGAAAAGGAAAGAAGGATTATAAAACAATATCACGGTTTTGGGTATGGCGAAAAGGAAGAACTTACCGCTTTACACATTTACTCTTCTTGCACCCGCTGCGCCTGTGACCGTCATTGACTTTCCTCCTGCAAAATCATTAGCAAGAGAGTTGCAGACCTTGAAGGGAAAGAATCAAGAAAATGTTGAAGAAGAAGGAAAAACTAACTTTTGCTTATTATGGTTAACTTCCTCGTATCCAAATTTTGGATTCTCTTTCGACGTCTCTTGATTTGTTAATATTCTCTTCGGTTGTTCCATAAAACAAGCATCCTCCGATCTAGTATTCGAGGTTGAGCTGCCATCGGAAGGCCTAGAATGGCCAATATTGTTTTGACAGAATTCGAGACCTAATAGGTCGTAACTTGCTGAGTAAGAATATTCAACCCCATGAAAAGCTAACGGGTCATCCATCATTTGCGAATCGAACAAGGGGAGCGGTTGGAAAATGCTGGTATTTTGTCCATTTTCGATGGCTAGACCATGTGAGGGTGACT
>CM039476.1:14569927-14972056 GCA_022433065.1 Begonia loranthoides | reverse complement strand
CTTAATCAAACCTTCCACTATAACAATAATAATGGGTACACCAAAGTTCTCTCTAGTTCAACAAACTAGAGGCATACAATAATCATCAAGATTTAACAATCTAATCTTGGTAGATAACAAAAAACCGTAAGAGAGGATAAACTTAGGGTTACCAAAAGTGCAGTCTCGTTCTTACCCTAACTTGCCATCTTACAGAACTCAGACGACGATCTTCACCGTTCAGAATGTTTCCCAGGACGTCACGAACATGCTATCAAATTTTCAAGTCGATCCAACGGTCCTAACGCCGGTAAATGAAGAATTTCCGAGACTGCCCTGTAAAATTCGAAACTGTCTTCTCCCGCTGCGTTTTTCCCTCTATGCTGCTTCTTTCTCTTCTGTTCTCTTTTTTATCTTTCTGCCGCTTAAGGGTTATTTTAACCCTTTAAAATTTCTTTTCTTCTTTTAAAATAAGGGCGTGGGCCCCTTGTCCAGCCCACGTGGCCGAACACAACATAAGGAAGCTCTGTAGGTACCTCTTTTTATGCGCTTCCATTTAGGGGTGTGCAGAACCGGCCCGGTACCGAAGAACCGGACCGGAACCGGCCTTTCGGTACCGGGACCGGTACATATATATGTAGCACCAGACCGGACCCGGTCCGGTGCTATAGGGACCGGTTCTACCCGGTACCGGTCCACGGTACCCGGTACCATTGAACCGGTACCGGGTAGAACCGGGATTTCAGATTTAGATCTGAAATCCCGTCCCCTCCCCTGGCCCCTCCTCAGTCCTCCCTAGTCCCTCCCCTGCCCAGCCCGAGAGTCGACCTCGACCGAGCAGCTGCCAGCGACCGCCGAGGCGCCGAAGAGCGAGCTCCGAGCTCCGTCAATCGTCAGCCAGCCTCTGCCAGCGTCCCAGCGACCGCCGACCAGCGAGATCCAAGTCCGAGCTCCGTCCATCGACTGTCGCCAGCGTCCAGCGAGCTCCGAGCTCCATCCATCGACCGTCGCTCCATCCATCGACCGTCGCCAGTCCGTCCATCGACCGTCGCTCCGAGCTCTAGCTCCATCCATCGCTCCACTCGGCAGTCGGCACTCTCCAGCGAGCTCCGAGCTCCATCCATCGACGGTGCCACTCTGCCAGGTCCGAGCTCCGTCCGTCGTCCGAGCTCCGACTCTGTCCATCGCCACTGCCGCTGCCAGCTCCGACCTCTGTCCATCGCCACTGCCACTGCCACTGCTAGCTTGGTTAGCACTCTAATCTACTCTGTAATCTTTTATGTGTAGTGTTTTGATGCTGAATGATCTGTTTTGGGCCTTTGGCAATAGTTGAAACAATTGATGAATGATGAATGAATTCTGTTCTGCTTAGTGTTTTGTTGAATTATCTGTTCTGGCAATGGTTGAAAGTTGAAACAACTCATAAATGAATTCTGTTCTGTTTAGTGTTTTGCATATTAGTAGTTGGTACATGTCAGTTCAGTGTTTATTGTTTTTCATATTGGTAGTTGGTGACTGTTATATTCATTATTCTCAGTGTATTGCTTGTGTTTATTTATTTATTTCAGAGGTTATTTTCTGACTGTTATGTGATTCTGATATGTATTTTGAAATTGTGTAAAATGAAGATAATGGATAGCTTTAATGATGAAACAATAGAGAGTGTTAATGTTAATCCAGTTACTGGTCAAACGACGAGGAAAAAATCAGATGTTTAGAATCATTTTACTATGGTTGAAAGCACTGATCCAAACAATCCTAGAGCAAGATGTAATTATTGTGTTCAGACTTATGCTTGTCATCATACAAAGAATGGAACTTCAAGTTTGAAAAAGCATATTAATTCTTGTAAAAAGTTATTGGCAAGTGTAGATACGAAGCAAAAGACTTTAAGCTTCAATACTGTCGATAATATGGGATCAACTTCCACATCTGCATCATTTAGTAGTGCAACTTGCCGAGAACTTCTAGCAAAAATTATTATTGTTGAAGAAATGCCTTTTAAGTTTGTTGAATCAGAGGGATTTCGAGTTTATTCTAAATATTTACAACCAAGATTTGTTGTACCCTCTAGATCTACGATTGCACGAGATATTATTGGCATTTATGAGAAAGAGAAGTCAAAGTTGAAAGATTATTTTAAGAACGCATCTCAACGCGTTTGTTTGACTACAGATACATGGACTTCTATTCAAAATTTGAATTATATGGTTTTAACTGCGCACTTTGTTGATTGTGATTTTGTTTTGCAAAAGAAGATCATCAATTTTTGTTTGATTGCAAATCATAAGGGTGAAACCATTGGAAAAGAAATAGAGAGATGTTTATTTGAATGGGGGATCGAAAATGTTTTCACAATTACAGTGGATAATGCATCTTCTAATGACGTAGCCCTTTCTTATTTGGTGAAGAGAATTCGAGCTTGGAATGGTCTAGTTTTGAATGGTGAATGTCTGCATGTGCGTTATTTTGCCCATATTTTGAATTTGATAGTATGTGATGGTTTAAAAGACCATTACGAATGTATTATGAGAGTACGTCGAGCAGTGAAGTATGTTCGATCTTCTCCTGCTAGACTACAAAAATTTCAGAAATGTGTTGAACAAGCTAAAATTGTGTGCAAAAGTAGTGTCTCTCTCGATGTGGCTACAAGATGGAATTCCACGTATTTGATGTTAGCCAACGCAGAAAAATTTGAAAAAGCTTTTGAGAGATTGATAGAAACAGATGATTATTATCTCGCTGATTTGGGTGGAGAAAGTCCTCCCACAACAGAAGATTGGGCTAATGTTCGAGAACTTGTAAATTTTTTACAGGTTTTTTATGATATGACCTTAAATGTTTCAGCCTCATTGCATGTTACTTCAAATACATATGTTTGTGAAGTATGCAATTTGAAAATGGTTATTCAAGAGTATGTTGAATGTGATAATCCATTATTGAGGCGAATGGCTATTGGAATGGAAAGCAAATTTGATAAATATTGGGGAAGCTGCGATAAAATGAATATGTTGATGTATGTTGCAGTTGTTTTAGATCCTCGACATAAAATAGAGTATTTGAAACATTGTCTTTCCCTTGTAATGGATTCTGATAAGACAGATTATTTGTTAAGCCAAGTACAACTTGTGATTAAAAATTTATATCTCGAGTATAAAGGTGATGCGGGATTGGAAAATACAGAAGACAACTATAATAGTTCAAGTGTACCAACCACAACTGCAAGCTTACCACAAAAGAGCAATTTGAGCCACAATAAGATACAAGGGCTGTTTCATAGTCGCCCAAAACAACCAAATGTTTCAACTACGCGATCAGAAATTGAAAAATATTTGTATGAAGAATTGGAAAACAATGCAGACAAACTAGACATTCTCATGTGGTGGAAAGTAAATTCATTCAAATACCCAATTCTAAGCAATGTGGCAAGAGATATATTGGCCATTCCTATTTCTACTGTTGCATCGGAGTCAGCTTTTAGTAGTGGAGGAAGATTACTTGATCAATTTCGCAGTTCTTTGTCCCCAAAGACGGTCGAAGCGCTTATCTGCACTCAAAGCTGGATTCGATCCTCGAAATATGAATCAATCAACATCAATGATGATACAAATGAGCCAGGTATCTTTCATATTTATAGTGTTTTCTTTTTTCTTTGTTTTATTTATTACTATTTTTTCTAAATTTGTTTTCAATTTATATTTTTCAGATATTATACAAATTAATGACGTTGATGATGAAGTGAATTAGTATGGAATTAATAGTGATCTCAGTGGTATGCTTTATTCACTCCTTAGCATTATCATTTATAGTTTATCATATATCTTTGATGTGTAAAAGTCATGGTTCTCTTTTATTTTGTAGGATGCAACCTGTTGACTGTTTTGTAAGTTTCTCATTTTAAGTTATATATAATTACTGTTTTGAAGTTGCAATGTAATGTACAAGCTAAATTGTCAATGTTTATGACAATTTTGTAAATTTTTTTGCGAGAATACTTTTACTCAGGACTTGAGCAATGTGTTTATGCCATGGAGCCTGGAGGCATAGAGCTTGGGAATTGGGATAAGAGAGACAAAGCAGCAGCCAGCCCTGCCCAGCCGGTCCCGCCTCCCTTCACGCGCCCCCGGCTTGAACCGTCGTCATATGTGGATTGATTAAACTAGTTTTTATTTAGTTTGTTTCATTAAATTTCTAATAATTTTAATTACTTGTTCATCTATTTTTATTTAGTTTGTTTCAATAAATTTGTAGTAATTTTAATTTTAAAAAAACTATTACATTATATTATTTTTAATATTTAAAAAATTAAGAAAATAAACCGGTACTGGACCGGAACCGGTACCGGAAATCCCGGTCCAGAACCGGATCGAAACCGGTTCTGAACCTGTTCCGGTACCGGTCTTCACACACTTGGCACCGGTACCGACCGGTCTGGGACCGGACCGGTCGAAACCGGACCGGACCGGTCCCATGCACACCCCTACTTCCATTGGCTCCAGACCCTCCTTTCCATGATGGAGTGGTCCAATGGAGACGATTTGAGGTGTGTAGGCCTTTTCGTTCGCTACTCGCAGCCGATTAGGAACTCGATAAATGCAACATTCACGCGAAAGTGGTGGTAAGCTTTCCAGTTCCTCGCTCAGCTTATTTACGAACGAAGAAGTATGGTTTTCTCCCCCTGCGTAATAGCCATTAGTGCTTCCCATTGACCTTCAAAAATTCAGCAAAATCAACAAAAATAAACTCAGTATTATCAAATCGGACAAAAATAAACAACAGAAATCAAAACCAAGCCGAAGAAATGAAAAATGGGAGAAGAAGAATAAAGATCAGATTAGACAGAGAAACTACTGAATCAGGCAAGTCTATGGACCAACAAAGATCAGAAGTTGGAGAAAGCGGAAGTAGATCAAGCTCTTCTTGAGCTCAGTTCTTCTTGAAAGGAGAGAATCCGTAGTTGAAGTAATATTAGATTACAGCAATTGAAGAAAAATGAGAGACGAAGAAGAGAAGAAGGAGATGGGAAGTTGCATAGAAAATTCACCACAGGAAGTTCACTGTGGCTCAATTCCTCTGCTTACATACGAACAAGTTCGCTGGTTCGATTCCTTCTCAACTGGGTAAGTCAACAAAGCTTACCTGATTCCTTCGCTGCTTACACGTTTCCAATTGTTCTGCAATGGTGGTTTTTTATTCTTCTGCGACCTGTAGTTTTTATATCTTAATTTATTTATTTTTACAAAATTAACAAAATAACCCGTGAACTAAAATTTTAATGATAAATTAATCGCTAAATAATTTTTAGTAACAAATAAAAGATTTAATTATGATACATTGCCGTTAGCTTAAGATAAACCCATCTTGACAAATTCTAGTTTAGATCTTGAGCAACAGAAATGAGTTTTTATCACCTGGTTTTAGAGTTACAAATTGAGAATGACTTGCACAAAACAACGCAAATAAAAAAATTGTAAAAAATCGTGATTTCAAGACTTGCAATGAAAAATAAAAAATAATATATAAGTTAATTTTAATTAATTTAAATTTTATAATTTTAAATATTTTGTAAAAGAATAGGTAATATTATTTTATTTGTTATTAAAAGTTATTTAAGGTGATAAGTAAAAAAGCACGTGTTCCGCACGTGATAAGTAAATAGCGAGTCTTCTTTTGCAGCTCCTCACCATTGAAAATGTCGGCCACCGTAGCTGCAGAAGAGCTCCTCCCTCCCCGTCCCAACCACCTCGCTCACTCGCATTCATTCCCAGCTGTTATCACGTACTTCTCTCTCAAATCTCTCACCCATTTCGATCTCACCTCTCCTCCATTGTGATAAGTACTTTTTCACGTGGCAGGAATTTACCATTATTGGCAGGAAAAGAATGTGGATCGAACTCTCTGGAAGCTCGATACACTCCCAACGGGGCTATTGACGTTTTACGTATTGACAGAGGCATTGTAATGCCTTGGCACGTATTAGGGCTAGGCTACGCAAATGGGGATCCTCAGTTGATCGAGAAGGGGGCGATGTTGCATTGCAACGGAAACTCATAGCCGTCGCCAAAAATGGGTATGGAAAAGTTCAAGCCCCTTTGGGAATAATATGTTTGATTACAGGCATCCTCTGCTGCAAAGCTGCTATTTCCATTGATGTGATTTTCTACAATTATAATTTTTCTTTGATTGAAGCCAAAGCAGGTTTAGCTTTTCTATTTATCCTCAATCACCCTAGATTTATATTGGAGTTCTTTATTCTCGCAGTCAATCCATTTTGATTAAGGTTGTCGCGGTAGCGTCCTTTGCAATCCATTTTGATTAAGGTTGTTGCAGTAGCGTCCTTTGCTGTTGAATTTTTCTTAAAAATAAAAATTATGAAAAAATATTAATATTTATTCATAAATTAAATTTGATAAATTTATACCAGATTTAAAATTACGTGAATATCTGAATTTTTTAAATTATTTTTTTAGTTGAAATTCAAATAAGGTTTTAATTTTATGATATTTGCGATTATTTGGTGATTTTATTGAATTTTGCGATTGATTAGTTATTATATAAATATATGAATTTTATGGATATTTTTCAAAATCTTATGATATTCTTGAATTTATGTTTCAATTTTTTTTGTAAATATTTTTATTAAAACTAGTGAATTTTTGTCAGATTTTTGTTAAAAAATGTGTTTTTTGAGCAATGAGATATTTGAAATAAATCTTTCACCTTTAGACCATATTTCGTTATGATAAGATAACGATAGTAAAATTTTAAAAGATTTTTAAAAATAATTTTTATATGACAAATCAAGAGGCGAGATATATTTGCACAGATTTAAAAACATCTTGACTCAAGTATACTAGTTATAGCTAGTATGAGTTATGCAAGTTTAAATCGAAGAAGAAATTATCAAGTATACTAGTTGTGTCGTCTTAAAAGTTAGGGATGGGCGGAACAAGTTCTTGGTTGTAGTTTGAACCGAAGTCGTGGGTACGATTTGGTTCATACCCTTGTACAAACTGCGAATCTTTCGCAATTCAGTTCTTGATTTTATATGCAAAACAAAATTTGATCTAAATTTAGTTTAATCCTTGTTGGGAAAATCTTGGAGAGAAAGAATGAGACATGCCTAAAACAAGAGAGACAATTTCTCATTCAATGCAAAAAATCAACATGAACACAACCTATTTATAAAAACATCTCCATTACTTCAACAACCCATCATCATAAAAATCAAAACTTTCACCATTTCAACAACCCAAGATCACAATAATAAACCAACATTCCACTTCTTTTTGTTGCAGCAATTTTAACAAACTTGACCCAAGTCAATATAAATCTATAATTCAGACCATCATGACCCAAGCTCAGCATAAATAATAGATGATCAAGTTTCTCATTAGGAGACATTTCATTCTTAGAAATTGAATAAAATGCCATCATTTTTTATACACAGAAATTATGGTAAAGATTGTTTGTGTCAAAGTAAGCAGAAGCAAACTGATGGCGGCAATGACTGACATAACTGCCCATGGAGTGTCGAAATAGTTCTGTTTCAGGTTAGCCTTCATTCTGGGCCAATACTTTCTGCAGTAGGCATTCATTTCCTCACACAGTGAGGCAAAGTAGAAATTGTTGAAATCCACATTAACTCCATCTACTAATTCTTTTATCAGAGATGAACTTTCATCGTTGTCCCCCATTGAGTGCTCGATGATGCCATATTTCACTAGTAATTTCAAGTCCTTCTTGCATTCGACTAGGCGTTCCATCAAGACAAAGTAGTTGGTGAGGTGGTTCTCATTCTTGAAATGGCAGTGCTCGAATGCAAGGAGGTTTCGGAAGAGAATTTCGGATCTATCTAGTAATTTTACAGCAGGAATTGTAAGAATTCCATCTTTGAATGTGATGTTGAACAGATTTGTTGGTTTCCCCTTTTTGAATTTGACTCCAGCTTGGTGGAGCTCTGTAATGGTGGGAACTGTTATGCTTTTTAACTTTCCTCCTTCCTTTGATTCTTCAGGCAGATAAAAATTCCGCAACAAATGCACAAAATGAAGAACTTCTGACATTTTGACATTGTTCTTCTCTATTAACTGAGTTTCGAAGAAGATGTTAGAAATCTCGATCATGGAGTTATGTTCACGATGAGCAGTAAATCCAGCCCTTTTAGCAGTTTCCAAAAGATCATGGAGGATAAAAAACGGAAGCTGATTTTCCAGCAACTGCAAATCAGGAACTATATGCCGCATCATCAACGGTTTGTCATAAATCCGATCGACATCGTCTCGGAATTTTTTATCGACAAACCTCAAAAAGAATTCGATGACAAAGGCAGCATCAACGACGATGATTTCCACAAATTTTTCACTGTCAAAGTCGATGGAATCGGCATAGCAATGGCGAATAATCGTCTCCTTCCCCTGTACGACTGCAACGTAGACCTCAACACTAACCCCCGTATGTTTAAGGAAGCTCTGTAGGTACCTTTTTTTATGCTGTTCCATTGGCTCCAGGCCCTTCTTTCCATGATGGAGCGGTCCAATGGAGACGATTTGAGGTGTGTAGGCCTTTTCTTTCGCTCCTCGCAGCCGATTTGGAACTCGATATATGCAACATTCAGGCGACAGTTGGGGTAAGCTTTTGAACTCCTCGCTCAGCTTCTTTGCTATCTGTGTACAAAAATATAAATAATTAAATTACTTCTTGAATTTGAAGTATTTTGAACTTAAAAGTTTTAAATTTTCAACAAAGTTAAAGATTAATTCTACAATAAAAATATAAATAATTAGATTATTTCTCAACTCACACGTTGAATTTTTTCAGATTGTTGGTAATTTGATAAGATCGGAGAAGTAGGGTTTTCGCCGCCAGGAAAATAGCCATTAGGGCTTCCCATTGATTGACCTTCAAAAATCCAGCAAAATAAACTTAGTATTATCAAATCGGACAAAAATAAACAACAGAATCAAAACCAAGCCGAGGAAATGAAAAATGGGACAAGAAGAATAAAGGGAGGAGCAGATTAGACAGAGAAACCACTGAATCAGGCAAGTCTATGGATCAACAAAGATCCGAAGTTCGAGAAGGCGGAGGTAGATCAAGCTCTTCTCGAAAGCAGAGAATCCGTAGTTCAAGTGTTGTGGTTGAACCACAACTTGACCGGATGTCAACTAAGAAGAAGAAAAATAATTTCTGGAGGAGTAATATTCCATTCAAAAGTGAAGAATAGAGCAATTTAAGAGAATGAGAGAGGAAGAAGAGAAGAAGGAGATGGGCAATTGCGTAGATAATTCGCCAGAGGAAGTGGGCCATGGTGGATGGAGCAGATCTTGGCATCGAGTAAATCCTGTCCCCAATGTCAATTGCGTTAATAATTGAGCAATTATGGATTCAAATTTCATCAATTTAAATCCAGATTTTCAAATTAATTCCGATTTAACCCTGATTTTTTCTAGAAATTTTCTCCTATTTCCCTTGCGCGATCTCTCTCTCTCTCTCTTGAAGAGGCAAGAACTCCGGTGTGGCTCCGTCCTCGGATAAATGTTCTCCTCCGAGAAATGGATCATCGGAAGGAACCTTCAATATGACACTGATCTTTTTGGCTCAATTCCTCCTGAACTTGGATTTGGTTCTGAGTTGAGAAATGTCTGCGTACATATGACCAAGTTCGCTGGTTCGATTCCTTTGTTGCTTACATTCGTGAATACATGTAGTTCTATACGATGATATAAATATCTAATAAACATATTATTAAAAAATTTTATATCTATTAAACATGCAACACATGATCCTAATTCTTGTAATCTAGGGTCCGAACACCAAACTACAGGAAGTATCAACTTACCTAAAGTCCTTAGTGCTTTTAGATTTTTATCATCTTTCCTATTAATACCTTCAAAATAATTATCATTTATTTATTAATATCTTTATCAATTCTATTATTTAATTATCCCTTAATAATTTTCCATGAATTTATTTTATAACCAATGAAAAGAGTATTCATTTTCTCTTAATTCACAATTATTCAAATTATATGCTTTTCATACACTCTATAGTCGTCATCGATCCCGCTAACACCAATTTAACATAAGAATATCTTTAACCCGTTAAGTGTGCGATAACTATAACAGACGCAATTATAACCAATCTATGCATACTGCGCGCGTAATCAATTTTCCACTAACATAAATCATGCTTTCTCCAACAAAATTTTCCTTTATCTTCTATTTTTCATAATTTCCATATAAAGAGGTTCAAGCATGCAAGTAAATAAGCAACCAAAACATTTCAACAACTACCATGGTTTGAAGTATTCATCACAAGTCGTTCAAATAAATCACAAGGCCATCAAATCCAACACAGAACTTCTCCAATTCAATTTGGTGCAATAGTACGAGCAGGAAACAGAGTCCACAATTAAATCCTACCACTCTGACACTCACACAGCCCCTCTGTCGTCTCCCTCCAGAAGACTCGGTTTTGCCAACACAGAGGGAGTACCCCATCAATTTATTCATAATTTTTCTGGCCCCACACCCGACAGCTACTCCATATTTTATTTCTGCATTAAAAAGACTGTCCTCCTTCTTCAATTAGCCAACTAATTACAGCTTCATTCTTCAATTCACAGACTAATTCTCATCTGTAAAGGGCTCACCAACGTGAATGTGTCGGTCAGGACACAATTGGTTGACGCGGAACCGACACCGACAGTGCCAGCCCCTGTTGTTTTCATCGGAAGTCCCCTGTCCATTCCAATCGTGTCCAATAATTTGCAGCAACAGTCCAATCGACATAGCTTAAGCAGAATACTTACCACAGAATACTCATCGATCTCTCGAGGAGGAACAAGCTCACCGGATCAATTCCAGAAGAGTAGAGTTCAGGGAGGGAGAGGGTGGAACAGGGGGAATGAATACTATCAGAAAAACATAAGGGAAGATATTAATTGTAAGTACCCTCGACTAAAGAGATAAAATTGACAATTACTCTTATTTTAATTATTCGCATGGTAGACTGCCTCAAATTCTACTTCCCATCTTTCGAATTCTTCACTCTTCACCCTTTGAAAAACTGTAGCCTCTGTTTCTTGAAGTTAGAACAGAGAAGATTGAACTTCCTATTTTCACTAAACCACTTGCAGAATTTTAGTCATAATGAGCAGAGGAAACAACTTTTTGAACACCCATTCAGTAATCTACCATTTTAAACTGCCAAATAACTGTTGTAATTTATCTGAAAACTAAATCATTTCAACGAATTTCCAACGACTAACAAAGGACGTCCAACATCTGACTATGGATGTCGAACATTCTGTCCGTCATCATTTATTATATAATTTGAAGTTTTAGTCGTTAATAAAAATTGTGGTTGAAGTGTTTATTATTGGTTTGTTTTGTTAATTTTACTTAAATTTATATATTTGAATAAAATTACCTTTTATTTATGTTGTAACTATTCAGGTTCCAATGGCGAGGAACTATTATTAGTTGGATTTAGTTTAGTTTGGTTGGGTTCGGTTATATCCCAATCCTGATTAAATGATACCATCTTAAATTGTGAAATGTGAGATGATCAAGTCTCTGATTTGCAGACTTTTCATTTATAGAAATTGAATAAAATGCCATCGTTTATACACAGAAATTATAGAACAGATTGTTTGTATGACAGTCAGCAGAAGCAAAACACTGGCTGCACTTGAAACTCTGCAAGGCTTTCTGCTTTTCAACTCAATAAGAATAAACTCTCTGGTTCAATTCCATGGCAGGTGGGCAACTTGAAACTGTTGCAGACTTCTTTCTTGTGGGGAAATTCAGTTTCTGAAAAACTTCCCATCTGCTCTTGGAAACTGCACAGAGCTCTACTCGATCGATCTCTCGAGGAGGAACAAGCTCACGGATCAATCCCAGAAGAGAGTTTCCAGAAGAGTAGAGTTCAGAGAGGGAGAAGGCGGAAGAGGGGGAACACTAACAGAAAAAACTTAAGGGAAGATATTAATTGTAGGTACCCTTGAATAAAGGGGTTAAATTGATAACTACTTTTATTTTAATTATTGATATTTATTATAATTATTTTACTAATTAATTAACTATGGATAACCATACATTTAGATTCTAATCTCATGACTTGATATTACTCTAATCTCGTGTATACTTATTATATTTTCTATTTAATCAAATATTTTAATTTTTTTCATGATTTATAACTTTATATTTAAATTTTGATTATCGTTAGAATGATAGAGGCCTTTGGTGTCGCCATTGAAAAAATAAATAGTCCCCCACTCCAATTATTTTTGTTCATTTATTCTTGAGTAATTTTCACTCGCGATCAATCCATAGTTACCCATACAAAATAAATAAACATTTCAAATGAGTACATGTTTGAGCATCATTTTGATGACATAGCATACACTTTTTTTGAAATTAAAAACAATTGTCCCTCTAGCGAATTTCATTTTTTGTAATAAATAAATAAATATATATAATTAGAAAGAATTATAATCTATATTCTACATTAGAGCAATAATAAATTAGATCTTAATTTATTTATTTTTGGAAAATTAACAAAATAACCACTAAACTATGTTATTAATGATAAATTAGTCACTAAATAATTTCTAATAATAAATAAAACACTTAACTAAGAGAAATGAATGGCACAAATAACACCGTTAGTTTGAGGTAAACTCATCTCGACAAATTCTAGTTTAAATCTTGGAGCCATGATTTGAGCAACATATATGAGTTTCTATCACTTGGATTTAGAGTTACAATTGAAAAGGGTTTGCACAAAACAACACAAAATAAAAAATCGCAAGAACTATAGACTTGCAATAGAAAAAAAAAATTAATACACAAAGACAATAAATTTAAGAAAATACTATATATGTTGATTTTAATTTAGAATATTTTGTAAAAGGATATATAATGTTTAAATGTTATATGATTTAAATTTATTTTCTTATCCATTAGATAATCACAATATGTCTATGTTTTTTCACAAAGAAGATAATGAATTTGTTCCTTATACCTTACTTTTCTCAATAGAAAGTCATGATGACTTTCTGCTACGATAAATAATTTTTCTTGAGTCATATTCAAATTACTCATTTTTCATAGAGAAAAATAAAAAAAAATTAATAAAAAACGTTACCATTAATTTCTCATAGTTAATTATTTTATTTGTCATAAAAAAATTATTTAGGATTAACTTGTCATTTATTTTATAGTGTAAGGGTTGTTTTGTTAATTTTCTTTTACTATTTAGATGTTAAGGTCTTGATGTAAACCTTTTTCAATAAAAGCAGGTGATATAAGTAAATAGTTAGTCTTCTTTCGCAGCTATCACATACTTCCCTCTCAAATCTCACATCCATTTCGATCTCTCCTCTCCTCTCCTCTACCGACTTCTTCACCGCCTGCCCTCTCCTCCATTGTGCGGAGCCCTTCCTCTCCCCAACGCTCCCTCTCTCCCATCTCTGGTTCATCCTCCACAACCCATCTACTCCTCCCTTTGATGCTTCCCCGTTCATCCTTCCTTGGAAGTGGCAGGAATTTACCATTATTGGCAGGAAAAGAATTTGGATTGAACTCTCTGGACAGAGGCATTGGAATGCAAATGTTGATCCTCAGTTGATCGAGAAGGGGGCGATGTTGCATTTCAACGGAAACTCATAGCCGTCTCCGAAAATCGGTATGGAAAAGTTCAAGCCCCTTTGGGAATTAGGAATAATATGTTGGTTACAGGCATCCTCTGCTGCAAAGCTGCAATTTCCATTGATATGATTTTCTAGTAGCTCCTTGAAGCATAGATTATTTAGACGAGTCGATGTGTTTTCTCCGAGAAATTCTGTTGATGTTTACAGATAGAACTGCAGATATTCGAGTCTCGTTTTATGAATGTCTTTCCACTCTTCATTTCATTTCGATATAGTTTGATGAATTCTCGAAAACGCAGAATCTAACTGGTGTTTATCCTTTCTTTGATCTGTAATTTTCAGCAGATGATGTGAACACAACCATTTGAAAGCGACTGACTCGCCATTAGAGATCCATTTTTCCATCATTAAATCACTTAATTAAGCTACCATTCATGAATTATCAACTTTGCAATTGCTTTGCTTAGGGTTATTAAAACGAAAAATCTTGTATTTGATACGCGGCACACACCCATTAATCCTCTCAACTATTGGAAGAGAAGGCGGAGAAGAAAATTCTTGATTTTGTTTCTGTTCTTGAACAAACAATCATCTTGCTTCTTTAGAGAATCAGCCTTCTTGCTTGCTTATTTTTAACTAGTTAGATTTTGGTGGAAAACGAATTTTATTTGGTCATGCAATAGACTTGCATTGTAGATCTTATTTAGAGTTTTGTTTTATCTATGAATTAATGTAAACTAGAGTCGCAAAATTCGTGGTAGTATTTTGATCTTTCATAGTAGACTTATTCTTATGTCCGTAGTTTTTTCTCAAAAAGATTTTCTCACATAAATATGGTGTTCCACTTCGTTTTTTTTTCGATTATTGTTCAATTTATAAGAAGTGGTAGCAAAGATTTGGTTTCGAGAAACAACCTTCTTGCTTGCTTGTTTTTAACGCGTAAAACTTCAGTATAACTCGAATTTTATTGAGTTGGGCCGCGGGCTTGGATTGTAAATCTCATTTATAGTTTTGTTTTCTATATAAATTAATGTATGATAGTTACAAAACTCACGTTTGTATTTTGATCTTCATAGTAGATTTATTCTTCTACCCGTGATTTTTTTCTTAAAAGGGTTTTTCCACATAAATCTGGTGTCTCATATCATATTTTCTTTTTTTTCGGTTATTATTCAATTTTTAACAAGTGGTATCAGAACTTTAGTTTCGAGATTTCATGTTTCCAAATGTGTTGAAACAAATTCTCTTTGGTTGGTCTGTATAAAACAAAGTTTGCAAAATTTTTTTAAAAAATTACAATTTTTGGGGGAAAAAAAGAGGAGGAAAATTGTTTCCCCTGCATTCTTTTGCTCATAAGATTTGTTCTTCTTTACTGTCCATTAGAAATAATTACCCCATTTGTTATAAAAGCTATAATTTTCTTTGTTTGAAGTTCGCCAAAGTCGTTTTACCTCCAATCAACAAGTATGGAGACTCTTCATTATTAGAAATTGAATAAAATGCCATCATTTATACACAGAAATTATAGAACAGATTGTTTGTATGAGAGTAAGCAGAAGCAAAACAATGGCAGCAATGACGGAAATAACTGCCCATGGAGTGTTGAAATACTTCTCTTTCAGATTAGCCATCCATTTGTGCCAAGACTTTCTGCAGTAGGCATTCATCTCCTCACACACTGAAGCAAAGTAGAATTTGTTGGAATTCACCATAACTCCATCTACTAATTTTTTTATCAGAGATGAAATTTCATTGTTGTCGCCCATCTGCTCGACAAGGCTGTATTTCACTAGTAATGTCACGTCCTCGGGACCTTTGACTAGGCGTTCCATAAAGATAAGGTAGTCGGTGAGGTGGTTCTTCTCCAAGCAATGGCAGTACTCGAATGCAAGGCCGTTTCGGAAGAGAATTTCGGATCCATCTAGTAAGTTTAGAGTAGGAATTGTAAGAATTCCATCTTTGAATGTGATGTTGAGCAGATTTGCTGATTCCCCCTTTATGAATTTAACTCCAGCTTGGTGGAGCTCTGTAATGGTGGGAACTGTTATGCTTTTTAACTCTCCTCCCTTTGATTCTTCAGGCAGATAAAAGTTCCGCAACAAATCCACAAAGTGAAGAACTTCCGACATTTATTTTGACATTTTTCTTCACTAATAATAACTGAGATTCGAAGAAGAAGTGAGAAATCTCGATCATGGAGTTATGTTGATGATGAGCAGTAAATCCAGCACTTTTAGCAGTTTCAAAAAGATCATCGAGGATAAAAAAACGGAAGCTGATTTTCCAGCAACTGCAAATCAGGAACTATATACCCCATCATCAATGGTTTGTCATAAATCGGATCGACATCGTCTCGGAATTTGTAATCGACAAAACCTCAAAAATAATTCGATGACAAAGGCAGCATCAACGAGGATGATTTGCACAAATTCTCGATTTTTAAAGTCGATGAAATCGGCATAGCAATGGCGAATAATCGTCTCCTTCCCCAGAACGACTGCAACGTAGTGCTCAAGACTAACCCCCGTATGTCTAAGGAAGCTCTGTAGGTACCTCTGTTTTATGCGCTTCCATTGGCTCCAGACCCTCCTTTCCATGATGGAGTGGTCCAATGGAGACGATTTGAGGTGTGTAGGCCTTTTCGTTCGCTACTCGCAGCCGATTAGGAACTCGATAAATGCAACATTCACGCGAAAGTGGTGGTAAGCTTTCCAGTTCCTCGCTCAGCTTATTTACGAACGAAGAAGTATGGTTTTCTCCCCCCGCGTAATAGCCATTAGTGCTTCCCATTGACCTTCAAAAATTCAGCAAAATCAACAAAAATAAACTCAGTATTATCAAATCGGACAAAAATAAACAACAGAAATCAAAACCAAGCCGAAGAAATGAAAAATGGGAGAAGAAGAATAAAGAGAGAGAGGAGCAGATTAGACAGAGAAACTACTGAATCTGGAAATTCTATTTATCAACAAAGTTGGAGAAAGCGGAGGTAGATCAAGCTCTTCCTGAGCTCACATCATATTGAAAGAAAAGAATCCGTAGTTGAAGTAATATTCCATTCAAAAGTGAATGCTTTCCTTTAATCCTCACCAATGCTTTGCTTTAATTAGTGACAAGTGGACGGTGAGAAGGATTACATGTATGCAGCAGATGGCTCCACCAATTCGCCACACGAACTTGGCCATTGTTAGTGATGGCTAACGCGCTGGCTGCCCGCCCGCTCGACCCGAGCCTGGTAAGCGGTCCTATACAGAATCAGCAAAGCATTATAGATTTTAGAGAATCAGCCCCCTTGCTCATGTATGATTTTGGTATTACCCAAATTTCAAGTTTGTATTATAGATTTTATTTAGGATTTTATTTTCTTTCTAAATTATAGTTATAAAACTCGTAGTTGTATTTTGATTTCATTTAGGGTTTTTTTTTCTCAAAATGGTTATTCCACATAAATCTGGTGTCTCATATCATATTTTTTTCATTTATCGTTCGATTTCTAACAAGTGGTATCAGAGCTTTGGTTTCAAGATTTCATGTTTGCAAGTGTGTTGAAACAAAATTTCTTTGGTCGTTTTCTATCAAACAAAGTTTAAGTAATTTTTTCAGAAAATTATAGGTTTTTTGGAAAAAAAAAAAAAAGAGAAGAATTGTTCTCCTTATCATTTGTTTTGCTTGTGAGATTTGTTCTTCTCTACCGTCCAACTGCCATAATAAAACAATTGTCTTGTACGTCATGAAAGCTATAATTTTTCTCTAATTGAAGTTTGTCAAAGCCTATTTACCTCCAATCAACAGGTTTGTTGTTGAAAGATTTTCTATTTATCGTCAATCACCATAGATCTACATTGGTGTTATCTATTCTCGCAGTCAAGTCATCTTGATTAGGGCTATTGCGAAGATGACCTTTGCAAAGTTGAATTTTGCTCGAGATAAAAATTATTGAAAAACATTCGAATTTTTTAGAGATTAAATTTAATGATTTATAGCAGATTTAAAATTATGTAGATCTTTCACCTTTCGATCGAAATTCGATATTTTATTATGGTAAGATAATGATAGTATAGTTTTTAAAATTTTTGAAAGACATTTTTAATATATCAGGTCAAAGAATCTCACAAATTTTAAGACACTTTGTGGTCATGTGTCACACCCCCTTTCACACAAGGCGTAAACGGGCGCAGCGCCTGAAAGGAGGCTTCCGGGAAGCCTCGCAACAGTGCGCTGGGAGCACTTGGCAGACAGGCCGCGCGCGGGGCGCGCGGCAGGCAGAGTCAGTAGGCACAGAGAGCAGCAGCGCGCGCCGCCGCGCGCAAAGCATATGACACGTCAGCAATTTGGACAAGGTTCCGAGAAACACGGGCCACGGTGGCACGGACAGGGGAGGCGCACATTCCAGGAAGCTTGGAGCTGTCGGAAAGCCTCTCTGGGTTGGGCCGCAGCAGCCTACTAGGCCCAGTGGGCGCAGTGCATCTGGGCCGGGCCCACTGCGCACCAACTGGGCCCAGCCCGCGGGCCAACTGAGCCCACAGCGCGCCAACTGTGGGGCAGCGCACAGCAGATCGGAGCTACGGGTTAGGAATCCTAGTTGTAGTCAAATTGGTTCTCTTTTATGTCTATAAATAAGACCCTTGAGGCACCAACCAAACCATTGATAATCATTGAGTGATTAGTCATCCTTGAGAGAGTTGTGGTGTTCCAAGTGGCGAGAATTGTTCCTAGTTTCTTTGGTTTGGAATCGAAAGAAAGGGTTGGGGGCCGAGCTCCCGTAAAGAGTTTGTGTTCAACGAGAGGAGGCGACATCCGAGAATATTCGGAGAGAGGCTGGTCGTAGTGGGACTACGGCGCCGCACACCTATTCGCCCTATTCTGCACGGCGAAAAATTAGGGGTGTGAAAGTTGGTATCCGAGCAAGAGTTCGAGCAAGAGTTCGAGCAAGAGTTCGCGTAAAGGTTGCTTCTTTTTCTCTTCTACACCCAAGATCTACTACTCAAGAGGTTTTTCGATCAATTCACGAGAAGAATGGCGATGGTCGAGGTGCTTGCAAGGCTTTCTCGATTAGAGGAGTTCACGGGGGTTCGTGAAGCAAGCGATGAGGAGTCCCTACGACTCCAAATTATCTCCCTAAAGATGGAAATCGACGTCCTAAAAGCTTCGGTAAGCGAAGATCTAGCGGCGGCAGAACAACTCACACGAGAGGGGCTCGCACGGGTTGATAGGGAGGTAGCGCAGGTAAGCGCAACGGTAGCGGCAGCAGGTGGCGGGGCAAAGAGGCTTGGCGCAACGGCTACGCAATTTAAAATTCCGGAACCGAAGCCCTACAATGGCAATCGGAACGCAAAGGAGTTGGAGAATTTTCTATTCGACATAGAACAATATTTCCAAGCGGCCGGTATCGAGGAAAGCAACAAAGTTATGATTTTTAGCATGTATCTTGCTGGAGACGCAAAGCTATGGTGGAGACAACGTCTTGACAAGGAGCCAAAGATCATTAGTTGCGAAGTTCTCAAGCGAGAACTAAAAGAGCGATTTTTACCGCTCAACGCCGAGTGGACGGCAAAGGAAGCACTAAGGAAGTTGCGACAGACAGGGTCGGTTCGTGACTATGTTCGAGAATACAGTTCCTTATTGCTTGATATCCGAGACATGCATGAGAGTGACAAATTATTCAACTTTATGGCTGGACTTCAACCATGGGCACAAACAGAGCTGCGACGGCATGGTGTGAAGGATGTGTCATCGGCAATTGCGATTGCCGAGGGTTTGGTGGACTTCAGGACCGCCCCTACTTCTGAGAAGAAAAAGGGAAGAGACGACAAGCGAGGTAAACAAAGTGGGCACGACAAAGGTAAAAGGACCGAGGGATCTAAAGGCAAGGGATCTGATCAACCCCAACGCAAGAAGAACCAGGGTTGCTTTATATGCAGTGGGCCACATTATGCTCGGGATTGTCCTACTAAGGCGGCAGCATCTACCCTAAGGGTCCAGGAAGAGAACTCCGAAGGAGAGGAGAAAGCTCGGATGAACCCCATTCAACTAGTGAATGCCCTGACAAGCAGTCAAAAAGCGACGACAAGCGGACAAGCAACAGCGGCGTCTGGCCAAACACCGCCAATGCAAAAGGGCCTAATGTTCGTCGAGGTGCAGGTCAACGGAAAGAAGGTGCGTGCGATGTTGGACACCGGCACGACTAACAACTTTATCTCGCAGCGGAAGGCGGGAGAGCTCGGCTTGGAAGTGACCAAGAGCACGAGCTTGATTAAAGCAGTCAATTCAGACGCCCAGCCCATCAAGGGCACGGCGACACCCCTGCTGAGAGTAGGCGAGTGGCAGCAATCATGCCCGATGATGATTGTGCCATTGGACGACTTTGATCTTATATTGGGCTTAGAGTTTTTCAGGCTAGCAAAGGCGACGGTACTGCCACATCTTGGAATGATTCTTATCCAAGACGAGACAACACCTTGCACGGTCAAGAGTGAGAACCGAGGCAAAAGCGTGATGCAATCATCCCTACAGTTGAAGACGGGAGTTCGGAAGGGGGAGACAACCTTCTTGGCGACACTACGCGAGGTCAAGCAGGACCAAGTGGGGGAGATATCATCAGAGGTACGCGCAGTGTTGGAGAGATATCGTGATGTGATGCCAGCGGAGCTACCGAAAGTGTTGCCACCAAGGCGCACTATCGATCATCACATTGAGTTGGAGCCGGGCGCAGTGCCGCATGCACAGGCTCCCTATCGCATGGCTCCATCAGAGTTGGCGGAGTTGCGACGACAGCTGGACGAGTTGGCGGAGTTGCGACGACAGCTGGACGAGTTGTTGGAATCTGGTTACATCCAACCGTCCAAGGCTCCTTATGGGGCACCGGTGCTTTTTCAGAGGAAGAAAGATGGCGCACTGCGCATGTGCGTTGACTACCGGGCATTGAACAAAATCACCATCAAGAACAAGTATCCTATTCCAAATGCAAGTGATCTATTTGACAGATTAGCAAAGGCGTCATACTTCACCAAGTTGGACTTGAGATCGGGGTATTGGCAGGTGAGGATAGCCGAGGGTGACGAGGCCAAGACGGCAATGGTGTCGAGATATGGTTCATATGAGTTTTTGGTTATGCCGTTTGGGCTAACCAACGCACCGGCTACTTTTTGCAATCTTATGAACGACGTGCTCTATGAGTTCTTGGATAGCTTCGTGGTGGTCTATCTGGACGATATTGTCATCTACAGCGAGTCCTTGGAGGAGCATTTACATCACTTGGAGACAGTTCTGAAGAAGCTCAGGGAGCATTCTTTATTTGTGAAGCGGGAAAAGTGCGAGTTTGGGGCAACAGAAATCAACTTCTTAGGCCACTACATCCGAAAGGGAGAGATTCGCATGGATGGTGCTAAGGTACGAGCGATCGACGGATGGATTGCGCCAACAAAGGTAACCGAGCTAAGGTCTTTCCTTGGCTTAGCCAACTATTATCGGAGGTTTATTGCAGACTACTCGAGACTGGTGAATCCCTTGACCGATTTGTTGAGGAAAGATAAACCATGGGCATGGACGGACGCATGTCGAGAGGCATTTGAGCAGGTGAAGAGGGCGGTGACAACGGAGCCAGTGTTGAGGCTTCCAGATTTTACTTTGCCATTCGAGGTGCATACAGATGCGTCAGAGCGCGTAGTGGGCGGAGTCTTGGTTCAAGATGGACATCCGGTTGCATATGAGAGCCGGAAACTAAAGGGAGCCGAGGAGCGCTATTCAGCACATGAGAAAGAGATGGTGGCGGTTATACATTGCTTGGAGTTCTTGGCAGAGTTTGACTTCACTTGGCTACATAAACCGGGGGCCGAGAATAGAGTGGCAGATGCACTTAGCCGCAGGGAGCACGCGGAGCGCATAGCAGCGATAACGGAGGTTCGCTCGGATCTTCTAGAGAAGATCAAGGCGGCATCTACAGAAGATGTCGCGTACTTGCGACTTGTGAAGCAGGTACAGGATGGGTCGGTGAGGCGATATTGGCTAGAAGACGGCTTATTGAAAGCACGTGGTGACAGAGTTCTAGTGCCTAGTTGGGGCGGGGTCCGCCAACTTCTCCTGAAAGAGACACATGACACCCGCTGGGCGGGACACCCGGGCGTCGAGAGGATGCTCGCTTTATTATCACGAGACTACATCTGGCCGAAGATGCAAGAAGACATTGAGTTCTATGTGAAGACATGTCTAACTTGTCAGGTGGACAAGACGGAGAGGAAAAAAGAAGCAGGGCTACTTCAACCACTCCCAATTCCAAGCAAGCCATGGGAGTCGGTCTCGATGGATTTCATCACCGGGATGCCAACGGTGGAGGGGAAAGGATCTATCATGGTGGTGGTAGATCGCTTGACAAAGTACGCTGTGTTCATGGGCGTACCAAAGACATGCACCGCGCAAGAGGCGGCAGATTACTTCATGAGGTTCGTGGTTAAAACATTTGGGTTGCCGAAAGATATTGTGAGTGATCGAGACTCGAGGTTCACAGGGAAGTTCTGGACTATATTGTTCAACTTAATGGGCACCGAGCTAAAGTTCTCCACGGCAAACCACCCCCAGACAGACGGGCAAACTGAGCGGCTCAATGCGTTATTGGAAGAGTATTTGAGGCACTTTGTATCAGCGAGCCAGAGAAATTGGGTGGATCTATTGGATGCAGCTCAATTTTCATACAACATTCATCGGACATCGACCACGGGAATGAGTCCCGCGGAGCTTACTTTGGGATTTCAGCCGGCGACTCCAGCCGAAATTGCACGCAGGAAGGAGCAGGGCCCCTGTCCAGCAGCCTACAGGTACGGACGAGACCGGACAGAACTGTTAGAACAAGCCAAAGAAAATTTGGGCAAGGCCCAATGACGGATGAAAAAGTATGCAGATAAGGGGAGAAGACCACTAGAGTTCAAGGAGGGGGACTGGGTTCTACTCAAACTCACGCCTCAGATATGGAAGAAGGTGACATCTCGGAGATATCACAAGGGACTTCTTCACAAGTATGATGGACCATTCACGGTTATCAAAAAAGTTGGGTCGGTGGCCTATCGATTACAACTTCCCGACAGACTCAAATTGCATCCGACATTCCATGTAAGTTTCTTAAAGCCCTATCACGAAGGAGATAGAGTTCAGAGATTGAGGGCTCCACCCGGGGTGCGAGTGGAATTTCAAAAGAAGATTTCCAAGATCCTTGATCATCGAAGCATGGGAGAAAGTTCAAAGAATAGGCGCAGACAATTCTTAGTTCTATGGGAGGATGAAGATGAGGCAACGTGGGAGAATGATAAAGACTTGTGGCAATTTGAAGACGAGGTGACGGCTTACTTAGATTGGGCGTCGACGAGGCCTTCGACTTCATCTAGTGGGGGAGGATTGTCACACCCCCTTTCACACAAGGCGTAAACGGGCGCAGCGCCCGAAAGGAGGCTTCCGGGAAGCCTCGCAACAGTGCGCTGGGTGCACTTGGCAGACAGGCCGCGCGCGGGGGGCGCGACAGGCAGAGTCAGTAGGCGCAGAGAGCAGCAGCCCGCGCGCCGCGCGCACAGCATATGACACGTCAGCAATTTGGACAAGGTTCCGAGAAACACGGGCCACGGTGGCACGGACAGGGGAGGCGCACATTCCAGGAAGCTTGGAGCTGTCGGAAAGCCTCTCTGGGTTGGGCCGCAGCAGCCTACTGGGCCCAGTGGGCGCAGTGCATCTAGGCCGGGCCCACTGCGCACCAACTGGGCCCAGCCCGCAGGCCAACTGAGCCCACAGCGCGCCAACTGTGGGGCAGCGCACAGCAGATCGGAGCTACGGGTTAGGAATCCTAGTTTTAGTCGAATTGGTTCTCTTTTATGTCTATAAATAAGACCCTTGAGGCACCAACCAAACCATTGATAATCATTGAGTGATTAGTCATCCTTGAGAGAGTTGTGGTGTTCCGAGTGGCGAGAATTGTTCCTAGTTTCTTTGGTTTGGAATCGAAAGAAAGGGTTGGGGGCCGGGCTCCCGTAAAGAGTTTGTGTTCAACGAGAGGAGGCGACATCCGAGAATATTCGGAGAGAGGCTGGTCGTAGTGGGACTACGGCGCCGCACACCTATTCGCCCTATTCCGCACGGCGAAAAATTAGGGGTGTGAAATCATGTCTCTACGTATACATGACTCAATCATACTAGTTATAGCTAGGTTTATCCATTAAGATAGGTCAAAAATTTGGTCAAATTGAATATGAATATATGGAAAATTATCAATTTAGTATGAGTCATGCATGAACAAAGTTTGTCTGAAGAAAAAATTATCAAGTATACCAGTTGTGTCGTCTTAAAAGTTAGGGTAGGCGGAATAAGATCTTGGTTGTCGTTCGAACCGAAGGTTCAGTTCCTACCCCTGTACAAACTGTGAATCTTTCACAATTCAATTCTTGATTTTATATGCAAAACAAAATTGGATCAAAATTTAGTTTAAACTTGAGTCAAGTCAATGTAAATCTGTAATTCGAGCCAAACATGGCCCAGACCCAGTATAAAAAGGGTTGAACTTCAATTCAATTTTAAATTTATATATTTGAATAAAATTAATTTTTATTTATTTTGTAACTATTTGGGTTCCCATGCCGAGGAATTATAAGTTTGGTTTGGTTCGGTGTCCCAAAACCTGATTGAATAAAACTGTGCCCGCCGCCCCTGTTAAGAGTTAACTTAAAACTGTGAAATGTGAGATGATCAAGTTTCTCATTTGGAGTAGGAGACTCTTCATTTTTAGAAATTGAATAAAATGCCATCATTTATACACGGACAATATAGAAAAAAGAGCTTGTATGAAACTAAGCACAAGCAAAACAATGGCAGCAATGACGGACATACCTGCCCATGGAGTGTTGAAATAGTTCTGTTTCAGATTAGCCTTCGTTCTGGGCCAATACTTTCTGCAGTAGGCATTCATCTCCTCACACACTGAGGCAAAGTAGAAATTGTTGCAATTCATAACAACTCCATGTACTAATTTTTTTATCAGATATGAAGCTTCATTGTCGTCGCTCAATGTGTGCTCGATAATGCTGTATTTCACTAGTAATTTCAAGTCCTCGGGACCTTTGACTAGGCATTCCATAAAGATAAGGAAATCGGTGAGGTGGTTCTTCTCCATGAAATGGCAGTGCTCGAATGCAAGGAGGTTTCGTAAGGGAATTTCGGATACACCGTGTAATATTAGAGTAGGAATTGTAAGAATTCCATCTTTGAATGTGATGTTGAGCAGATTTGTTGATTCCCCCTTTTTGAATTTTACTCCAGCTTGGTGGAGCTCTGTAATGGTGGGAACTGTTATGCTTTTTAACTCTCCTCCCTTTGATACTTCAGGCAGATAAAAGTTGCACAACAAATCCACAAAGTGAAGAACTTCTGGTGAGGAGTCTACAAAAATTTCGTCATTTTTCTTCACTAAAAATGGCTCACCTTTGAAGAAGAAGCGAGAAATTTCGATCATGGAGTTATAACGATGATGAGCAGTAAATCCAGCACTTTTAGCAGTTTCCAAAAGATCATGGAGGATAAAAAACGGAAGCTGATTTTCCAGCAGCTGCAAATCAGGAGTTATATGCTCCAACAACCATGGTTTGTCCAAAATCCGATCAACATCGTCTCGGAATTTGTCATCGACACACCTCAAAAAGAATTCGATGACAAAGGCAGCATCAACGAGAATGATTTCCACAAATTTTTCACTGCTAAAGCTGATGGAATCGGCATAGCAATGGCGAATTTTCGTCTCCCTCTCTTTTACGACTGCAACGTAGTCCTCAAGACTAACCCTCGTATGTCTAAGGAAGCTCTTGAGGTACCTCTGTTTATGCTCTTCCATTGGCTCCAGACTCTCCTTTCCATGATGGAGTGGTCCAATGGAGACGATTTGAGGTGTGTAGGCCTTTTCGTTCGCTACTCGCAGTCGATTAGGAACTCGATAAATGCAACAATCACGCGAAAGTTGGGGTAAGCTTTCCAGCTCCTCGCTCAGCTTATTTACGAACGAAGAAGTAGGGCTTTCTCTCCCTGCGTAATAGCCATTAGTGCTTCCCATTGACCTTCAAAAATTCAGCAAAATAAACAAAAATAAACTCAGTATTATCAAATCGGACAAAAATAAACAACAGAAATCAAAACCAAATGGGAGAAGAAGAATAAAGAGAGGAGCAGATTAGACAGAGAAACTACTGAATCAGGCAAGTCTATGGATCAACAAAGATCAGAAGTTGGAGAGAGCGGAAGTAGATCAAGCTCTTCTTGAGCTCAGTTCTTCTTGAAAGGAGAGAATCCGTAGTTGAAGTGATATTCCATTCAAAAGTGAAGATTACAGCAATTGCAGAGAAATGAGAGAGGAAGACGAGAAGAAGGAGATGGGAAATTGCATAGAAAATTCGCCAGAGGAAGTAGGCCAATACGACACTGATCGTTTTGGCTCAATTCCTCCTGACCATTGATTTGGTTATGAGTTGAGAAATGTCTGCTTACATATGAGCAAGTTCTGCTCACAGGAAGACACCGCCATTTTCGCGGTGTCTGCGAGCTTCAGAACGCCGCGGGGCGTTCTGATTTCTTCAGAACGTCTCGTATTGGGCGTTTTGAATTCTTTTAACATACGTGAGTGATTTGTGATTGATCTCAAATCACGATGGTTGATTTGTCATTTACCCAATATTTAATTATGAGAAATAAATGACACAAACATCGCCGTTAACTTGAGATACACTCATATCCACAAATTCTAATTTAAATCTTGAAGTCATGATTTGAGCAACAAAAAATGAATTTCTATAACTTGTTTTTAGAGTTACAAATTGAGAATGACTTGCACAAAACAACACAAATAAAAAAAATCTATACTTTTATGTTTTATCTATTATATTAATTTATTTTTTTATTTCATATTTGTTAGAGTTCAGTGTGATCTGAATTCTATTGGATCAGACTGATTTTTGTTTTCTTTATAAATTAATATAAGTTAGAGTTGTAAAACTTGCAGTTGTATTTCAATTTTCATAGTAAATTTATTTCTCATTTTTCTAACAAATCTGATATATCACGTCGTTTTTCTCTAGTTGTTGTTCGATTTCTAAAGATATTCACTGTGACTATGAAGATTTTTTTCCCATCTTATTTGTTTTATGGGACCATACCCACTATTCTCAATTAATTACTAACAATGGATTCCGTTTTTTAAAAAAATTGATTAGTTGAACATTCAAAAAGAACCCAACAACTTCTTCATAGGACTAATTAATTATAGAATATTATATTATAATAATTATTTAATTAATAAATAAATAAATAACACGTTAAATATATAAGATTATAATGTAAAATAAATGTAGCCGCTCAAGCAGTTTTTTTCTTTTAGCACGTGTTCCGCACGTGATAAGTAAGTAGTGAGTCTTCTTTTTGCAGCTCCTCACCCGTTGAAAATGTCGGCCACCGTAGCTGCAGAAGAGCTCCTCCCTTTCCGTCCCAACCACCTCGCTCGCTCGCATTCCCCGCTGTTATCACCCACTTCTCTAGCAAATCTCTCCCCCATTTCGATCTCTCCTCTCCTCTCCCGTCTTCTTCACCGCCTGCTCTCTCCTCCTTTGTGCGGAGCCCTTCCTCTCCCCAACGCTCCCTCTCCCATCTCTGGTTCATCCTCCACCCACCTCCACAACCCATCTACTCCTCCCTTTGACGCTTCCCCCTTCATTCTTCCTTGGAAGTGGCAGGAATAGAATGTGGATCGAACTCTCTGGAAGCTCGATACGCTCCCACCGGGGCTATTGACGTTTTACGTATTGACAGAGGCATTGGAATGCCTTGGCACGTATTAGGGCTAGGCCACTATTGACGTTTTATGAATATCTTTCCACTCTTCATTTCATTTCGATATAGTTTGATGAATTCTCGAAAACGCATAGACTTTGCTGATATATCACCTCACTCTGTTGTGACTACGATGAATTCTATCTGCTGCTTCAAAACAGAGACAATAAGAGTTGTTTTTGACAGAATGTAACTTGTGTTTATCCTTTCTTTGATCTGTAACTTTCAGCAGATTATGTAAACACAACCATTTGAAAGCGACTTGCTCGCCATTAGAGATCCAGATCATTAATAGTTGCTTTCAAATTAAGAAGACGGGTGGATCATTGTGTTCATAATGCTGATACAGGCTCTAAACCCATTTTTTCCATCATTAAATCACTTAATTAAGCAATCATTCATGAATTACCAACTTTGCAAGTGCTTTGCTTAGGGTTATTAAAACAAGAAATCTTGTATTTGATACGTGGCACACACCCATTATTGGGTCTGGCCATTAATTGTACGTAGATCTCATTTAAAATTTTATTTTCTCTGTAAATTAATGTAAAATAAAATCACAAAATTCCTGGTTGTATTTTAATCTTCATAGTAGATTTATTCTCATGCTCATGATTTTTTCTTGAAAGGATTTTCTCACATAAATTTAGTGTTCTACAGCATTTTTTTCAATTATTGTTCGATTTACAACAAGTGGTAGCAGAGTTTTGGTTTCGAGAATCAGCCTTGCTTGTTTTTAACACGTTAGATTTTGGTGTAACACAAATTTTATTAGGTCAGGTCAGTAGAGTTACATTGTAGATCTCATTTAGGGAAATATATAAATTTTAGGAATATTTTTTATAATCTTGTGATATCTACGGATTTCTGCTTCAATTTTTTGGGTGAATATTTTTATTGAAGCTAGTGATTTTTTGTCATAATTTTGTTAAATAATGTGTTTTTAGGCGACGAGAACTTTAAAATAGATCATCCACGTTTGGACTGAGATATACATGACTCAAGCATACTAGTTATAGCTAGGTTTATCCTTTAAGATAGGTCAAAAAGTTGGTCGGATTGAATATGAATATATGGAGAATAATCGACTTAGTATGTGTCATACATGAGCAAAGTTTAAGTCGAAGAAGAAATGATCAAGCATACAAGTTGCATCGTCTTCAAAGTTAGGGATGGGCAGAACAAGATCTTGGTTGTAGTTTGAACCAAAGTTGTGGGTACGGTTCGGTTCCTACCCTTGTACAAACTGTGAATCTTTCACAATTCAGTTCTTGATTTTATATGCAAAACAAAATTTGATCAAGTTAAACTTAAATTGTGAAATGTGAGATGATCAAGTTTCTCATTTGGAGACTTTTCATTTTTAGAAATTGAATAAAGTGCCATCATTTATACACAGAAATTATAGTAAAGATTGTTTGTGTCAAAGTAAGCAGAAGCAAAACACCGGCAGCAATGACGGAAATACCTGACCATGGAGAGTTGAAATACTTCTGCTTCAGATTAGCCATCCGTTTGTGCCAAGGCGTTCTGCAGTAGGCAATCATGCCCTCACACACTGAGGCAAAGTAGAAATTGTTGAAATCCACCACAACTCCATCTACTAATTCTTTTATCAGAGTTGAACTTTCATTGTTGTCTCCCATTGAGTGCTCGATAATGCTGTATTTCCCTAGTAATTTCAAGTCCTCGGGACCTTTGACTAGGCGTTCCATCAAGACAAGGTAGTCGGTGAGGTGGTTCTTCAAGCAATGGCAGTGCTCGAATGCAAGGAGGTTTCGGAAGAGAACTTCGGATCTATCTAGTAATTTTAGAGCAGGAATTGTAAGAATTCCGTCTTTGAATGTGATGTTGAACAGATTTGTTGATTCCCCCTTTATGAATTTGACTCCAGCTTGGTGGAGCTCTGTAATGGTGGGAACTTTTATGCTGTCCAACTTTCCTCCCTTTGGTTCTTTAGGCAGATAAAAGTTCCACAACAAATCCACAAAGTGAAGAACTTCTGGTGAGAAGACTCCAAAAATTTCGTCATTTTTCTTCACTAATAACTGAGATTTGAAGAAGATGTGAGAAATCTCGATCATGGAGTTATGTTTATTATGAGCAGTAAATCCAGCACTTTTAGCAGTTTCCAAAAGATCATGGAGGATAAAAAACGGAAGCTGATTTTCCAGCAGCTGCAAATCGGGAACTATATGCCGCATCATCAATGGTTTCTCATAAATCCGATCGACATCGTCTCGGAATTTTTCATCGACAAACCTCAAAAACAATTCGATGACAAAGGCAGCATCAACGAGAATGATTTCCACAAATTTTTCACAGCTGAAGTCGATGGAATCGGCATAAAAATGGCGAATTGTCGTCTCCTTCCCCTTTACGACTTCAGCGTAGACCTCAAGACTAACCCCCGTATGTCCAAGGAAGCTATTGAGATACCTCTTTTTATGCTCTTCCATTCGCTCCAGGCCCTCCTTTCCATGATGGAGTGGTCCAATGGAGACGACTTGAGGTGCGTAGGCCTTTTCGTTCGCTACTCGCAGACGATTAGGAACTCGATAAATGCAACAATCACGCGAAAGTGGGGATAAGCTTTTCAACTCCTCCCTCAGCTTATTTACGAACAAAGAAGTAGGGTTTTCCCCCCCTGCCAAATAGCCATTAGTGCTTCCCATTGACCTTCAAAAATCCAACACAATCAACAAAAATAAACTCAGTATTTTCAAATCGGACAAAAATAAACAACAGAAATCAAAACCAAGCCGTGGAAATGAAAAATAGGAGAAGAAGAATAAAGAGAGGAGCAGATTAGACAGAGAAACTACTGAATCAGGCAAGTCTATGGATCTACAAAGATCGGAAGTTGGAGAAAGCGGAAGTAGATCAAGCTCTTCTTGAGCTCCGATCTTCTGTAAAGGAGAGAATCCGTAGATGAACCTGCTTCCTTCTCTGCTCCAATTCGCCACAGGAAGTAGGCCATGGTAGATCGAACAGTTCTTGGCGTTGACAAGTCAACCAATGGCAATTGCGTTAATAATTATTTTAAGTGCAATCATGGATGCAAATGAAAATTTCGTAATTTAACAAAAACAATATGTAATTAAAAAAAATTAAAATAACAATTTACTTGTCTAAATTAAAATAATATTAAATATTTATAATTTAAAATATATTAAATATAAAATAACTCAGGCATTGTATTTAGTTCTATGATTGTTGATAATTTATCATGATATCAGAGTTAAGGATTTTAAATTCAAATCTTGTAAAGAAATTCCCTTAGCCGGGAGAAATTCCCTAACGACCTGAGAGTGTAGATTCTGTAGAATGCTCTTGGTTGAAAGGCTAAAGCTTCCGATCAAGAATCCTTCCCATCCTCCTACATATAACCTACACAAAATCATTAAACGATCTAACTAATGTTTAATAGGGAAAATAACATTGTAGACTTTATAGTTCGAGGTCAATGACAAGCTAAACTTTGGAGAAATTTTTTTAACAACTAAAACTCTCAACTATGAAAAATTATCGCCGACAACCTCACAATCATGTTTTCCATTCAAATCTGTCAAATTTAACACCTTCGTTAACTTGAAACATCTTCCTCTCAATGTTGATCCCGTTCATCGGCATCGACCTTAAAATTGAGTTAAGTTCTACCATAAAAATGAATTTCAAAGTCGAAGATTCAAAAATTTCAAACTTTTTGACTGTAAAACGATGATTTTTGAAAGAGGGCCGTTCGTTTTAGGTTTAAAGACAATTTTTAACATATAACGGATGTCTGTTGTATTTATTATTAATAAAAATAGTAAATTACTGTTTTAACCCTACAAAAGTTTATTTTTATGAGAATAAAAGAATAATTTGACAGACAAGTGCAGACATTTGTACCCAACTTATCTGTCAAATTACTCTTTTGTCATCGTAAAAATATTACTAATAACTTTTTTAGAGTTAAAACAATAATTTAATGTTTTTTTTATTAATAATGAATATAAAATAGATATCCCTTGATACGAATGACGTCCATTATAGGTTAAAATGCATATTTCAGCCTATAACAGACGTCCCTCAGCATATAACGGATATCCGTTATATGTTAAAAATCGTCTTTAAATCTAAAATGGACGATCTTCCTTCAAAAATCGTCATTTTACAGTTAAAAAGTTTGGAATTTTTGAATCTTCGACTTTGGAATTCATTTTTATGGCATAACTTACATCGATTTTAAAGATCGACGCCGACGAACGAGATCAACATTGAGAGGAAAACTTTTCAAATTAACTGAGAAATTAAATTTGACAAATTTAGACGGAAAACTTGACTGCGAGGTTGCTGGCGATAATTTCTCATAGTTTAGAGTTTTAGTTGTTAAAAAAAAAATTTCAATGTTTGACTTGTCATTAATCCCGAACTGTAAGGCCTACAGTGTTAATTACTCTATTCAATATCAACCAAATAGTCCAAATTTGCTAACACAAACAAAAGTTTCTACCACTAACATTTTAGTTTTTATTTCATTACATGAATGTTGTCTAACGCCCAAACTAACATTACGAATCGTTCACGAAGCACCAACATCCAACATCCAAACCATGAACAAAGACAATTTGTCCATTTTAATTTTAATTTGTAGAAAGACCCCATAAAAACAACTAAGGAGAAATCAAAGGTTACCTTGACAAAGAACTGCGATGAACGCCGGTTTGGAGAATCTTATATCCTTAACCTTCCTTTTGATCATTGTAAGAAAGAATCGTAAGAGGAGAATGTGAATAGCAGGAATTTCACTCCCGCACTTTCGAATATTTGCTTCAATAAAACATTCACACCAAAATTTGAAGCAAAAATCATCATAAATATTTTTAAAAATATCCCAAAATATTTAAATATTTTCTGTCATAATAAATCATCCATAAAATTTAATCAAATTTAAACACCAGAATAATCGCAAAATTCAAACATGATTTGAATTTCAACTGAAAATAATATCTACGATTAAAATATTCTTACAATTCTAGATTTGCCATAAATCATCAAATATAATTTCTAAAAAATCTTATAAAAATCTCAAAGATTTTTAATATTTTTTTTATGGCAAAAAATTCAACTTTGCAAAAAACAATTTTTATGTCAATTCCCATCGAAACGGCTTGACAGTAAGACTGGAGAACAATGGTGCAAATCTATGATGCACTCCAATTGACGAACTTGTTGCTCAGATATACATTGCTCCTTAAATACTCAAGAGTTGGAAAATATCGAAACTTTCACGATGGACATGAAAATAATTTCTTATAGCAGTTGGACAATAGAGAAAAATAAATCTTCATAAAAAACGTACAATAATTGAAAAAAGAAAATACAACGAGACACCAAATTTACGTAAAAAAAATTATTTCAAAATAAATTAGGAATAAATAAATAAATAAATCTACTATTATTAACATCAAAATACAACGATAAATATTTTTTTCCAATTTCCCGGTAGAATTACATTACATATTGCCATTTGTGAACAATTTGGATGTAAAACAATGGACTAAAATTGTGTCTACAATAACATATGCATGGTTTGTCACGTAGTTTAAGTCTCAATGTTCACGATCTTAATGATTATCTTAAAACACACAAAACCATCATCAATTTTTGTCGAGATTGCACGTGCACCGACAAAAACAAAAACACTAAAATTCATTAGTGTTTTTCGCGTGGGTAATATTGGTTTAGATGGAAAATGCGAAGAATGTGGGATTACTCGTTCTAGAAGCAATCAAAAACAAAACTTTCAGATGTCCGAGATAAGAGCTTGGGGAGCAACTATGGCTGACAATGATTTGCTTGACGTAGAGATAGAATTTCAAAGCGATTTATGGAAACAATCCGAGAAGATCAGGGAAGTTGATCACTGGATTATTTTTTCAATTCTAAAAATAGTAATCGACTGCCTTTAAATCCTCCTTCCAGCCCCCACTCCTCTCCACTCTGCCATCTCCGATTCTTCCAAAAACCTCTCCTTCCTGCCTTTTTACTGCTGCAATCGAACGACGCGGTATTGGGTTACTCTGCACTGCCGTAAGTCTCTCTCTCTCTCTCTATCTCTATCTCTCTCCTTCACCATCCTTATCAGGCATTGTCTGCTACGACGCAGAACTCTTCGACTATGCCTGAACCTGCTTTTTTTATCGTAAAAATTTCTCCTTTTTGCGTTTTCTTGTCATCTATTGCAAGTTTTCTCTTTTTTTAAACGTCCAGGAATATGGGGAGAGCCCTTGTCTTGGTGACGGTTCTTCTGCTCTTGTGTTCCTGTGGGGCATGGGGAGAGGCGGAATACGCTAAATACAAAGACCCAAAACAGCCATTGAATGCCAGAATCAAAGATCTGCTCAGCCGGATGACCCTGGAGGAGAAAATCGGCCAGATGGTGCAGATTGAGCGCACTGTCGCCTCTGCTGACGCCATGAAAAAGTATTTTATAGGTACGCATGAATATCTGTACAATTCTGGGCAGAAGAAACGCTTGCAAGAACTAAGCATCGTGTTGTTTGACAGGGAGCGTATTGAGCGGTGGGGGCAGCGCTCCAAAACCAAAGGCTTCACCGGAGAACTGGATTGACATGGTGAATGAGATTCAGAAAGCTTCTTTATCGACCCGGCTCGGGATTCCCATGATCTATGGGATTGATGCTGTCCATGGTCACAACAATGTCTATCGAGCCACCATCTTCCCCCACAACATCGGACTCGGAGCAACCAGGCAAGAATTTTCTCAGTCCAAAGTTCAACCCACCTGAGTATTGCTTTGATTTTTTCTAGTTTCGAGACTTATCAGACTTGTTTTTGGAGGATCAGGGATCCGGAGCTGGTGAGGAGAATCGGAGCCGCCACCGCGCTTGAAGTCAGAGCTACCGGCATACCATATGCCTTCGCACCGTGCATAGCGGTAACAAATTCATAACCCTACTCGCAATTCATCTTACCTAAATATTGACAATTGGTAGACTTCGGTACGTCATGAATTCTATTGGGTCGACCCAGTTGGCCAGCATTGTAAATCTCAGTCGCAAAACTCACAGTTGTATTTTGATCTTCATAGTAGATTTATTTATCTGTCTGTCGTTTTTTCTCAAAAGAGCTTTTCCACGTAAATCTGGTGTCCCACATCGTAGTTTTGTTTTCTAGTTATTGTTCGATTTCTAACAAAAGCAATTGGTTTTGTTTTCGTACATGACAGGTCTGCCGAGATCCAAAATGGGGTCGATGCTACGAAAGTTACAGCGAAGACTACAAAATTGTTCGAGCAATGACTCAGATCATCTCGGGATTACAGGGCGAAATTCCCACTCACTCTCCCAAGGGTGTTCCTTATGTTGGAGGAAAGTAAGGACTCAATCACCATTAACACTATGAAAAACATCAATAACAGGAAAAGGCTTCTGACTTAATCTAAATAATCTTGTTTGATCAGAGACAAGGTCGCTGCCTGTGCAAAGCACTTCGTGGGCGATGGAGGGACAACCAGAGGCATCAATGAAAACAACACAGTAATTGACAGGCATGGATTGCTCAGCATACACATGCCGGCCTACTACAACTCGATCATCGACGGCGTAGCCACCGTAATGGTCTCCTACTCGAGCTGGAACGGCGTTAAAATGCATGCCAATCGGGAGCTAGTTACAGGCTTCCTCAAGAACAGGCTTCGATTCAGGGTAAGTTGCTCAATCTCCATCTCCATTCTTCAGTTCTGAAACATCGGAGTAATTTTGGAATCTCTTGGATTGTGGCAGGGCTTTGTTATCTCAGATTGGCAAGGAATTGACAGGATCACCTCTCCGCCTCATGCCAACTATATGTATTCCATTCAAGCATCGGTTAATGCTGGCCTCGACATGGTCAGTCGCACCAATCGATTAAATGTTAACGACAAAGACTTGTATTATTTGCTGAGATTGATTGGATGTTGTTCTTTTCAGATCATGGTGCCATACAACTACACAGAGTTCATCGATGGCCTAACTCATCTGGTGAAAAAGGAAGTTATTCCCATGAGTCGAATAGACGATGCGGTAAGAAGGATTCTGCGAGTTAAATTCGTAATGGGGCTCTTTGAAAACCCATTTGCAGATCATAGCATGGTCCATGAGCTCGGAAAGAAGGTAAATTGTTTCCTGGTTGTTCAAACTTGCCGGCGGCGACCTGTTCTTGAATTCCGGCTGTTTTGACAGGAGCATAGAGAATTAGCCAGAGAAGCTGTGAGGAAATCGCTTGTGCTACTGAAGAATGGTGCATCTGCTGGTGAGCCATTGCTGCCTCTTCCAAAGAAAGGTAAAAAAATACTTGTAGCAGGCAGCCATGCAAACGACCTGGGTTATCAGTGTGGCGGTTGGACCATCGAATGGCAGGGCCTCGGCGGCAACAACCTCACAGAGGGTATGCAGCTAATACTTTTCGTCTGTCTCATCTTGAAAAATGGGCTCTTAACATGGTGATTGAATTCAAATTTCTAATCAATAATTAGGCACCACCATCCTCAAAGCCGTCGAAGACACAGTTGGCGATGAATCAAGAGTTATTTACAAGAAAAACCCAGATGCCGACTATGTTAAATCCCGCGAATTCTCCTACGCCATCGTAGTGGTGGGGGAGCCTCCATATGCCGAAACCAACGGGGACAGCTTGAATTTGACGATATCTGAACCCGGCCCGACCACCATCACAAACGTGTGTGGAGCTGTGAAATGTGTGGTGATTGTACTATCCGGCCGTCCCGTTGTGATCCAGCCATACTTATCCAGCATCGACGCTCTAGTTGCAGGCTGGCTTCCTGGGTCGGAGGGTCAAGGCATCGCCGATGTTTTATTTGGTGACTATGGCTTCACTGGTAAGCTGCCGCACACATGGTTCAAGACTGTTGATCAGCTGCCGATGAACGTGGGCGACAGCCATTATGATCCTCTCTTCCCCTTTGGATTTGGCCTCACTACAAAACCAACAAACATAGATTAAGTTGCTCTTATTTATCATTTTCTGATCTTCCCTTTTTTTTTTATTTTAATGTAGAAAAAGAGAATATTTTCGATTACGAACAACTTTCAACAATTTTTCAGTCAGATTTCTAGTTCTCAAGTCAGTATTAGATCGGGTACAGTCATTTAATTTTTATTATTTTAATAATTTTACTTTTTTGTGAGACATACACATTCATTTGTATTAGTGTAATCTTTAAATTTCTAATTTATTTTTTACACAGTTTTTTTTTATTTGAATTATATTATTTTATTAACTTAATTTTTTGATGATCATTATATGTTGAACCCTGACTTTTAATAAATAAACTTTTGCGTTCCGTAGTTAAATAATAAATTCAAGTGAAATAAGTCGTATAATTTGATTCTTTTGGGTCTAGTTCTTCTTCCATTTATCTTTGGTCCTTTGTGACAATTTTTGTATTTATAATATGTATATTTCTTTGAGAAGATAAACAGACTCTCGTTACAAATCTTTTTTAAACGGGTAAAAGAGAAAAATTTTAAATTTTAAAAATTAGTTTATTGCAGCTATGAAAATTATAAAAAATGCGGAATTTTGAATTTGTTCTTCATAAAATTCATATTGTTTTTTGTATGTTATCATTCTATTTAAGGCAACACAACAGTACCGGGGAAGCATCTATATTCTGTTCTTATTGAAGATCGTAAACCAAGAAAAAGGAGAGCGAAACCATGATTTCAGATGAGTTTATGAAGCATGGAAGACAAATCCAGCGAAGTAAGTTCACTATATGTGCGTCTTTGGCAAACGATCGCCTTTGAAACAATTATCTCCTTTCCTCCATTATTCTCTTGGAAATCACTTTGGTTTTATTTTTTTGTGGGGGAAGAAAATTGGGTCGATTTCGATGAACACTGCGCTGCCGTAAATGTTGCACTGATTCACTGACAATGGGAGCTCCACGGACTGACGGACATGACTGTCCTGGACAGACAGAGAGCTCGCCGCAAATGGCGAGAAGAACGGCTACTAGAGCAGGAGAAGAATCGGAGCTCCTATGGTTGTTTTAATGAGATTAGGATCTTGTTTTCTTCTCCGATGCCGGCGACCCAAGTCCAAAGCTTTCAGGGTTTGATGGGTGGAACTGAGTCGGCGCTGGGAGAGGTGGAGGTAGGCTCGTTGAAGCCTGACCATGGCTTGGATATTGTCTGGGCGGAGTTGGAGATGCCCAGCCCAATATGGAGTTTGGGTCGTCTGAGTTGGTGAAAGTGAGTACCGAGCTTGAAGAGAGTTACTCTGTTTCTACAGGTGCCAGCTTCGCTCTTGGACATTTTCAACGCTGGGAGCTGATAAAAAGACTCACAATTAACACAAATACTTCAAATTATTAATTGAGTGAGAGGATTTGTTAAGTTTAAATTATTATTTGCACTTAGAAAGAGAGAGAGAGACAGAGAGACAGACATCTTCTCCGTCTTTGCCACCTGCCCACATCGCAACTACTCACTACCAGCATCTCCGACAATACACACTCCCATACATTGTACATTTAAGACGCCTCTACCCTCTAATCTCTTCCTCCTCACTTTTTCTGTTTTTCCCAAATTTCACGGAAAGAAGAAAGAGAACGTTGGAGAGAGGGAGAGAGGGACTTCCAGCGATCTCCAGCGGTTCCAGACCTCAAATCCCAGCAAATGTCGTCGAAAAAGGAAACCCTTTTCATAATTTCACTGGTGATCTTCTGGTACACCTCCAACATCGGCGTTCTCCTTCTCAACAAGTTCTTGCTCTCAAGCTATGGCTTCCGATTCCCCATTTTCCTAACAATGTGCCATATGTCCGCCTGCGCTATCCTCAGCTACTTCTCCATCGTTCTGCTCAAGATTGTTCCATTTCAGATGCTCAAATCTCGGTCTCAGTTCATCAAGATTGCGACTTTGAGCATCGTTTTCTGTGGCTCCGTCGTCGGAGGCAATGTCTCCCTCAGATACCTCGCAGTTTCCTTCAACCAGGCGGTGGGAGCCACCACGCCCTTCTTCACCGCCCTCTTCTCTTATTTGGTGACATTTAAGAGGGAGGCTTGGGCTACATATGCTGCCCTTGTTCCTGTCGTTGCTGGCGTCGTGATTGCTAGTGGGGTATGTTTCACCCTCTCTCTCGAATTCCTCTGTCATCACATCTTTTTTGCTTCACTTTCAATGCGATTTGTTGAATGTAAATTTACTTCTCAATAATTAGTACATCTGCAAACGTGGTGTTCGTTGTCTATAACTAGAACTCCATCTCCACACCCACATCCACAAAAATCATCATTTTTTCGTGGTCTTTAATGAAGTTCCATCATCTATAGTTAATGAAGTCTGTATTGTCTTTCGAGGTCGGTGGCTCGTTAATGGCTGCCGCAGAGACTCATAAAATGAACGTTTGTTAGATGTCATGTACTTAAGACTGATATTTAAGTATTTGTCTTTGGAATTTGAGCCTGAATCTTGATTAATTTGTATGATTTGCATTAGTGTTGGAAGTTCAAACAACTAGAGCCAATCAACAGCATTTTGAGAATGAAAACTTTATATAATAAAACTCATTCTTGCAGTTGACTGGTAGGTAAAATACAATTCAGAGAAATCAGATAGTTCTAGTTTATTCAGTAAAATGCCAGAGTGTGTAAGCTCAGAAGACAGTAGCCAATTGCTACACCTATGTATACTTTTCATATCTGTTCTATATGCATATTAGACAGCTTTACCTATTCATACCCACCCAATACCCAATAATCCAAATTTATGTTTTCTGTCAGAGTTTAGTCTGATCTGAATTTTAGTTGGGTAAGGTTGGACCTGTTTATAATATTAGAGTTTTCTATTTGCTCTATATATTGATGTTTAAGATGTAAAACTCATTGTACCTTGATTTTCACGTAAATCTTGGTGTCTCTATTTTCGTGTGTTTTCCTTTTTTGATTTCGCGTTCAATTCTCGACATTTGGTAAATGTGAAATTACAGGCCTTCTTTTTTGTGGTTGGTTGCAGGGTGAGCCGGGTTTTCACATGTTTGGTTTTGTTATGTGTATTAGTGCAACAGCTGCAAGGGCCTTTAAGTCTGTTCTCCAGGGTATCCTGTTATCTTCTGAGGGGTAATAAGTAATTGCATTTATTGATCTCTCTTTTCGACTGACTATAGTAGTGATTATGTAGATGAACTTCATCTCTCTCGGCGGCTAATTATGCATCGTCAAGAATTTGAGGAACTGGGGTGTTATTAGTACTCTAGAGGAAAGAAAAGGAAAACCATTGTAAGGCTATCCAAACTAGTAACAAGCTGATAATCATTGGAGGGTTTTTCTTCTTTTTTTTTTGGGATAATTCAGTCATGCTCTTCTGAAATATCGCCAATCTAATGCTAGACCATCTCCGCAATTTCAATCTAGCCTCAATAGACGATATTCTTTTAAACGAGGGCAGTGGGAAAGAACGAAACGAAAGAAAAGCCCATTTTTTCGCTTTGAAGTAGAGCCGGAAAATCTTTAGTTGCATGATGGTAATGCCCCTTAGAGGATGCTAAATGCATTTCATCCACTAATAGAGAATATTTCTACTTAGTCCAACGTTGATTTGGTGTAGCTCGAATTTCGCATTTTTCCTTCCACTTCATCCATTTCCCGCACAACTTATCTACTACGAGTTTTGAAGGCCATGTGAGAGTGGGATGTCTGGATGCTGGCTTTTCCCTCTTGCTTAATGCAGTGTATTTGTCCGAATCTCTTCAAAAAAGGTCTAAACATATCTGTATCACCTGGAATGTTGTTGGGGCATTGGTGAGTCCGATGAACATGACCATGAACTCGTAATGCCTCTCACGTGTTGCTTCTCCTTCGATAAATTTGACCATATAATCCCTTTCCCGTCCCATCCGTTGCAACAGTATTTTTCTACTTACAAGTCAACTGTTCATTTTTTCTACTTTTTGTTTGGGTTCTGTGGTTCGATCCAATGATCTTACGTAAATTGATCTGCATATCTTCGTTTTTTTCGGCATCTTTATCATCTAGACGTTATAAAGTTGTGTTTTGCCTTCCTTTCCTTTCAGGGAGAAGTTGAACTCTATGAATCTTCTGCTTTACATGTCCCCAATAGCAGTTTTGGCATTATTACCCGTGGCACTCGTCATGGAGCCGAACGTGTGGGACGTTACTCTATCCCTCGGCAAGGAACATAAACACATGTGGCTTCTTCTTTTGTTGAATTCGGTCATGGCTTATTCGGCAAACTTGTTGAACTTCTTGGTGACTAAACATACAAGTGCTCTTACTCTTCAGGTACACAATTCGTTTCCCCGCATTTTTACGGAGCACATGGGAAAAATTATTACTTATATTCGATAGCGATTTAAAGTAGAAAAATTGAGTGTATCTTATTTGTTAGCTTTCGATTATTTAGACGCGTCAGGTTTATTTTAGATTTTTGTTTTTAAAGTTAGAGGTGTTTTACTTGATTTAGTTTCGATGTTAGGTTTCTAAGTTGTATTTCGTCCGCACCAAGCCAAACACCTTATTGGTTTTTAGTACTTCCATGACAACTTTCCCGGCAACTCCGTGATGAACAAACACAAGTAGTTTCACTTTTCCCTCGTTTGACGAGAGAATCTCATCTCTTGGCCTTGAGACTGATAAATTATCAACATTCCAAGAGTTTAATCTCGCACTTTCGTACGTTAAAAATAATTTAATCATTTATATATTTCTTAACATTTCCTCTTGCTTATAGGCCAAATTTCTTTTTATTGGTTCTTGTGTGTTTTTGCTATGCCGAGATTTGAACATGGGAACGTTTGACTCTGATATCATGATAAATTATCAACAATACTATGTCAATAAAAATTTAATAGTTTATATATTTGTTAGCAAAGAAGACCTATTCTTACCTAGAAGAACCTCACCCACCAAACTAAATCAAAAGAAACATGAACTTTAATTTGGGCATTCCTTTGTGCAGGTTCTAGGCAATGCAAAAGGGGCTGTTGCTGTGGTTATCTCGATTCTCCTCTTCAAAAATCCGGTCACGATCATCGGAATTGGCGGGTACTCGATAACGGTTCTGGGCGTGGTTACTTACGGAGAAGCAAAACGGAGGTTCAGATGAGTTTAGTTACAGTAACTATCATATTTTCTTATGGTTTATTCCTCTTATTTCATTTGAAGAGGATGATGATAGTGTTTGGAGCCAGATTTGTTCATATTATTTTTTGTTTGCAAGGGCGGTAGGAAGACAGACACTCATTTCATTGTTGTTGTGTTCCACCCTTTACAAATATATGGAAGTTTTTCTTTTCATTCTTTATGACAATTTCCTAGTTTCTTATGAGACTTAGATTTATGATTAATGTCCCGTTTAGATTCTTTGTCACGTCTCTCATTGCTCCTTATACAATATTGTCCGCTTTGGGTCGTAGTCTACACAGTTTTGTTTTTAGTTTATAAGGAGGGAGAGGAACCCTACTTAGAAATCATGTATTTTTTTACTCTCTCAAGTGACGTGGGATTGTGCATTCCTATTATATATGGATTAGACCCACACCTGGGTCTTTCCTAGTCTTCACTGGGCGGGTTGCTAAATATTATCTTTTAATTCTTATTTTATGACACGACGATCATTAAATAGAGCATTATCCGCAATTTACGTGTCGTGTTTGTGTGTATGTTTTGTTTTTGTCTTGCGAAGAGGCCTATTAACTCATTTCTTGTTGGGAGCAAGAAAGTTTTTTCAATTAATTTTTTTTTTTTCTAGTTAAGTTCTCCAAACAAGTGTGTTTTTGGGAGATCAAATTTATGTTTTCTGCCGTGTCGGAAATTTTTACTTCTTTGACCAACACTTGTCTTTAAAATAATTATTTTTTTTAGGGAAATTAACAACGCAACCAATTAACTATAATATTAATGACAATTTAACACAAACAATTTTTTTCTAATAAATAAAATATTGAATTATGAAAAATAAATAGAGCAAATATCTCTCGTTCACATTTTTCATTAGAAGTTTCAATTGATTTCCGCAGCGAAAAGATCAAAGATTTATTTTTCACAGTGAAATGACAGTTTTCGCTACATAAAGTATTCGTTCTGCTGCGAAAAGTTTTTGTTCTGTTGCGAAACGTTTTCTTTCCACTGTGCGAAAGTGAGTTATTTGAATATGACTTACTTTTCGTAGCGAAATACTAGTTTCAAGAGAAAAGAATTGCTTCCGTGGATGAAATAATAATTTTCGCAACGGAAGCTATTCTTTCCGCAGTAGAAACGAGTTCTTTTCGCGGTGGAAAATACTCTTTTGCTCTCCATTTACTAAATTTTTGTTGCTCTTCAGTATAGCAGATAATGAATTTTCTAGCGAGTTTCCTCAGTGAATTGAAAACATGTTTAACTTGGAATACATTGATTTTTCAACAAACGGTTGCCTAGAAATCTTCTATTTTTATACCAAAACTGATTTCAGACAAGTTAACATTTCTAAAATCAATTTTCCTGTGAGTTTCTATAATGGATCAGAAACATGTTTAACTTTGAGTAACTTGATCTTTCAATAAACAATTCACTAAAAATCTTCCATTTTGATATCAATTAGTTTCCTTAGTAGATCATAAATATGTTCAACTTGGAGTACATTAATTTTTCAGCAAACAATTAACCGAAAATATTTTATTTTGATACCAAAATCAATTTCGAACATGATAACTAGAAATCTTCCATTTTAGAAAGTTTTCTTGTTTTTAACGTTTTTTTCAACAGGTGAACGGCGATGTTTGCGTCATTCATTTTTCATAAAAAATTGTTTAGTAGTTAACTTATCATTGATCCCATAATTCAGTTATCATTTTGTTAATTTCTTTATTTATTTTTTATTATTTCTTGGAGAGAATCAACATGGACATCTCGCTTAAATATTCCAAATTTAAGTGAGAGTTGTTTATATTTGATTTGAAATATGAGTTGTATCGGATGTGTATTTTTGGGACATCTATGTCAGTTATAAATTTTGTAAAATTGTAATATTTAATCCATCGAAATTAAATTATATCGAAAAATATATTAATCTAAAATTTCTGTATAAATAACAAAATATAGAAATTTGATTTCTCTCTCTTGACCTTTGACGGTAACATAGTTATTTGATAATGAAAAAACTCAATCTTAAAGTAGAGAGAATCCTATAATGTTGTTTATAATATCACGTTGAAAATTATTATGAACGGGATCTATTAATTCATTAAACATCATCATTGATTAAATCATTTAAGTCATATAATAAGACAAGATTATAAAATAATATCTACCGACCTAAAGTTGAAATATAAAGCGGATTGTGCTGATTTAACGAGTCACGATCTTTATGACATTGTAAATAACATTATGATAGTTGGAAAACCAATCACTTTTGTGTCATTTATGATTTGAACTTAACCAAAGTTTAACTTAGGATTAGAAGAACATTTGTGACAATATTGAGCGACTTGCAACTTTCCTATAATCAGAAGTGCTCTGTAAAAGTAAGGTTAGTTCTTCACAGTTATTAGTCACAAATGAGAATCCGTTTACCTCTAAAAGCAGTTCCGAGAACGGAAAATGTCTGTTATACTTTCTCAGGCCAATTCCGGGCCGGGAGGCAGCAGATCGTAACCGTCGTGATGCTTGGTTGAAGTTCTTTCAACTGGGATGCATTTCAAGACTACAGCAATGGGCATGCTAACAAATCCAATCACTATACTTAGTACCCAAAATTCCCAGCTAAGTGGCACTGTGCTTGCAAAATCGCCTAAAAATTCGACGATTATCACTTGAAATGCAGCTGTTGAGACTACGATAGCGATGAATATCCAGCTGTTGAACAAGCCCTGGAAAATGTTGATCTTCTCGATTTCACGGCTGTTTATTTCATTGAACACCTGGAGGGAAAAATTAGAAGACAAGTAGAATCACGATACATCAAGAATATGATACACGAATATGGATTCATACGAGTTTCGAGTTTCTCTCAAAGCATGACTTGCATAAACTATGTGCAGTTAATCAATATCAATAGTTTAGGGAGTACAATTGATTTACTTAATATATTTTTTTTTAGTTTTGATCAAACAAAGTGTTAACATGCTGTCAAATTTGAGAAACCTTTAGTCTATAATTAATCATCTTTCAAATTATCACTGCCAAATGGGTGATCTTTGAAAAATATGGACCAAGCAAGTTCTCCATGGTTCTAAAAAATGATCAAATTGAGGTGTGCAACCAATTGATTATTAATTACTACAAAGTGGAAACAAAAAATAGTTGACTGGCTTTCATGAATTGGAGTAGGGTGGATGATAATGGAAGAGAAAGTGTACCTGACAAAACACGAATGCGTTGAATATCAAAGTGTTCAGAACAGCAGTGGCATCAGAGCCGCCAAGTCCTAAAAGCTTCTTTCCAGCAAAATTAAGAACACCAAGAACAGCTAGCTGATAAATGCTTTGGCCAATAACGTTCCTCCACATGGCTTTGGTAATGAAACTCATACCCTTAGGTACAGGGCGTCTTTTCATTAGAGCATTATTTGGAGGCTCCGTAGCAAGTGCTAATGCACCAAGAGTGTCCATAATTAAGTTGACCCAAAGCAATTGCACAGCAGTTAGAGGAGCAGATCCTAAAAGCGATTAAACATGAATACTCCATAAGTCACCGTTCATTCACAGAAGAAAAAGTTCGTATAGAGTTTAAATAATCTGATTTCCAATTGAGTCAAGCGGCCCCATTTTAGTGATTAGAGTTCTTTAGTTAATCTATAAATTAAGTTTGAGTCACAAAATTCAATGGTACATTGATATTTTATTAGTGGATTTGTAGTTTTTTTTTCCTTAAGGGTTGTTCACGATAAATCTTAGTGTTCAAATTTTGTATTTTTCTTTTTAGTTTATTGTTTGATTTCAACTATATGGATATATGGAAGAAGAGAATATAAGAACATCTAATGAACGAACCTGAAATGCATGCCGAAACAAAATTGATCACCAAAGCAACAATGTTAACTGTTAGCTGAAACTGTACAAACTTCTGAATGTTGATATACACTGAACGTCCCCATTTGGCAACATTTACAATAGTTGCAAAATTATCGTCCATTATGATAATATCAGCATTTTCTTTGGCAACCTATATAAAATTTGATGAATTTGCAAATTAAAAAATAATGTAAATCTTATAACTCGTAACCATGTCCAACTACTATCCAAAATTAGAGGCCATGCCACGATCTTTTAAGTAAAGACTAAAATACTTTATTAATCAAAATGTAGAAATTTATCTGCAATATGTTTTCAGTGTGTGAGAAATGGTCTTCAATTTCTCAGCTTAGACTCTAAAGCAGTAAACAAGATAAATACCAGCAAAAATAAATTAACAGCAACATGTGTAGGAAGAATCTCTTTTCCTCCCTTCTTGTCTTGTGTATGCTTTGTAATTTCTAACGCAATTTTTTTTACCATTAACATATTGAAAATTTAATGGGGAACAGGAAAAATGACCAGCGAAAAAAGCAAAACAGAAATATATATTGAAGTCAGTTACTTAGAATCTACCACAGATTAAAAGACAAAGAAATAACCTCGGTTCCAGCAATGCCCATGGCCAATCCAATGTCTGACTCATGCAAGGCAGGAGCATCATTTGTCCCGTCTCCTGTCACTGCAACAACCTCGCCAAATGTTTTTCTCAGATTGGAAACCAAAGTATACTTATCCAATGGCAATGATCGAGCCATTACCTGAACCAAACTAAAAAGTTAAAACAAGATGCAACAATCAAAAGCCATGGTCTGAATAAAATATTTTCAAATAAGCAATAAATTAACCTGGAGTTTGGGGATAATTTCCTTCATCTGCACAGTAGACAAGTTACGAAAATCTGGTCCTTCGATAGCCAAACCGTCTGGTGTAAGGATACCACATTCTTTAGCTATGGCCTTGGCTGTATGTATGTTATCACCTGTGACCATTCGAACAGTTATTCCAGCGTCCAAACAAGTTTTGACAGCCTCCTTCACTCCAGGACGCACAGGATCCTTGATTCCAACAACTGCCACAAATGTGAAGCCAGTATCTGGAAATGAATTTCCATTGGAAGAGTCATCTGTATCTTTAAAAGCCAATCCTATGGTTCTCAGTGCTTCAGAAGCATAACCATTGATAGTGTCTGAGACAGTTCTTACCTCTTCTTCAGTTAACTGAACAGCATTTCCCTTGTCATCAACAATCTTGTCACACATTCTTAGAATTATTTCTGATGCCCCTTTGCAAAAAACTCGTGTTCCGCCGTTAGGAAGAGCAACAAGAACGGACATCTTCTTCCTAACAGAATTGAAAGGCTCAATCTTAAGTATTTTAAATTCTCTTCGCTGGGCATCAAAATCGCCACCTAGAAACAAGCCAAATTCTAACAATGCTGATTCCGTTGGAGATCCTCCCACAATAGAGTTTTGTCCATCTTTATCTTTTGACACTTCAGAACTTGTGTTTTGGAAAATAGACTGCAGAAGGATGTTCATAAAGCCGTCAGATATTTCTGATCTCAGAACTCCATTACTCTCATAGCGTTTAATCCCAATAGATTTTCCACAAAACCATATTCTATCTACAACCATATGATTTGTGGTCAATGTCCCTGTCTTGTCTGTGCATATACAAATAGCAGAACCCATTGTCTCACATGCAGAGAGATGCCTCACAAGTGCTCTTTCTTCCATTAATTTCTTCATAGCGAATGCAAGACTAAGTGTCACTGCCAGTGGTAATCCTTCAGGAACTGCAACAACAACTATGGTCACAGCGATAGCAAAGAAGTTAAGAAGCTGAAGTGCATCACTTGAAGACCAATCTCCTAAAGTGTGTTGCAGGTATTTTTCAACCAGAAACCTAACTATCAACACCAAAAATGTCACCACTGCAAAGTTCAAACCAATTTTTCCAACAAGCGTTGCAACACCATTTAACTTCACCTGCAATGGAGTCTCATCTTCTCCTCCCTCATTCAGGGTTTCCATCAACTTTCCCCATTCAGTTCTCATACCGACAGCTGTCACCAGCATTTTTGCATACCCATCTTGCACTTTAGTACCTGCAAGAAGAAATGGGTTCTCTTCATATATGTTCACTGGTTCAGTCTCTCCTGACAAGCTTGATTCGTCAATGAGCAAACTGTATCCTGATACAAAAACTCCATCAGCAGGAACTTGATCTCCAATTGATAAATGAACAACATCTCCGACAACTACATCATAAATGGAGACCTTTTTTCTTGATCCATCTCTACTTATATCGATAAATATTTTTTTCTTCTCCCTGTCCAGCTCTTTGAATTGCAAAGACTGTTTGTAGTCGCTAATAGATGTAACGAAGACCACCAAAAATATACTGAATAAGATCCCTATACCATCATACATTCCCTTTGGCAATCCTTCAGTGGCGATTCCAACGCCTAAGGAAACTACGGCACAGACCATGAGGATTATAAGTGTTAAGTCTTGCGATGCTTCAAACAAAAACATTAAAAATGATCTTGAAGGTTTTTCCCTGTAACGGTTAATGCCATAAATCTTCTGTCGTAAAGCTATATCCTTCTCACTGACACCAGTTTTCAGCGCAACAGACACTCGCCTAGCAATCCCTTCAGTTCCACCATGTGATCTAAAGGCCTTAAAATCATGGTTTCGGACTATTGATGCGAGTTCATCTGGATTAATATTAAAACCTGCTTCTCTAGTCTCATCCAAGAGAACGTATTTAGCTCGACCACCCGCTGCAAAACAGACCAAGTAATTATGAGAAGAAAAAAGAATTCTTCGACAGATAATCTGCTTGGCCACTTACCATCAATAAACTGCAATGCTGCTTTCTGAACATAGAGAGCAACCCGAATTTTTTCCTGGTCCACAAATCAAAAACCACATGGAAAATACGTAAAGAAAGATCGGGAGCGATTTGTACATAAGAACATCAGTTCCTGAAATGAAACACTTGAGATGCAGTCTTAAGTTCTTAATGAGAGATATGAAAGAGATATGAATCATCTGATCACGATCAAATAAAAAATAAAGGATCAAGATCAAACAAAAGAGCCCTCATAATAAGTTCAAATATAACATGAAATGTTTCTTCCTTTTCAGTCACATTTTCATGAAACTCTCTCATATTGCCCAACTTGCAGCCAACGATTGAATATTTGACACCATGCAAAAAATATCCTATGAGCGAGCTCTTCATGCACTGTATATGCTTAAGAGTAGGCCATTCGCCTTTGATGTTGATGATGGACTTGCAATATCATTTAACATACTTGCATAATATTTTCTGTCAATACATTAAGTATTTGAAACTGTTAGAGTTCGGTGAATGCAGTGATTCAGATGAGGTACTGGGCTATCAAGTTTTCTTTTGGTATTTCTCTTTTTTGGTGTTGGTGTTTGGTTGATGAGATGGGGATAGTCAGGAATCAGGATGTCCCGTTTTCACAGATTATCCCATTGAACAGTTTTCCACTTCAATCCCTTCTCATAGTTAAGTAATTTCGTGCAGATTTGGAGAAATCCTTTTTTCAAACTACTCGTACTCAAGCTATAAAACTAAATCGTAGTCCTCATAAATGTATCAACGCCATACCTTATCTTAATTATCATTTACAAAACTATACTAGGAAGAACTGCCTCCAATATTTGTATCACTAGAAATGGATTCCTGCAACCCTCGTTCCCAACTTAATGGTATATCTATAGTTGTGAATACAAGACCAGACACTGACAAACACAGAACGGATAAACAACCCACAACTTCTTCCAATTGTTTTTTCTCGTTTCTTCTTCAAAACGTCTTTCCATTATTAGGTAGGACAGTCTGCACAGACGAGCACGCCTCGATTGCAGCTATGTGTGTCTGAATCCACTTAAAAAGGCAACTAAACTTAAAAAAGATAATCATCACTAAAATATACTTCTAATGTCATGTAGGCACACAATCGGTAAAATTTGAACCAATTGGGTTTACCACTGTGCGAGGAAGAGACCCTCGAGTCCTTCCATCATCAATAATACTACGAACAAAGCCGTCTTGAACACGGCCTTACGTAAAGCTCGCCCTAAGTATCCTGCTTTAAGATTTCCGTTTGACATCTTGCGAAAGTGACGGAAGAGGAAACTTCCTGGAAATTTCATATAATCCGTGACCAGAAAAATCATGTGACAATCTTTTATCCATTTTAATTATTTATGTCAGCAAAAATACAAAGTTGGACTAAAAAATAATTGGTTTGCTTCTATAATCTTCAAGTTCAAACTGAACCAAAAAGTTTTAATTCTAACCAAGTATTTTGATTTGATAAAAAAATATCACGTGATATTTTTGTTAAATTTAATGTAAAAAATAAATGAGAAACTCATTTAAAAATAAAAATTCAACCATGCAGACTTTAATGAAAAAAATTAAATTACAAATATTAAATTATACGGACTAAATTAAAATAGCTTAGAATTAAAGGATTGCAAAAGTATATTATCTAAACATCATCAACCACATTAGCCACTGTCACCACCATAATATTATCCTTTCAGGGAAAACGGGTGCTTTTTCTGATTCCCATAAATCCTAACCGTTCTTAGGAGAAATAGGGACCACTAGACGGAGGTTATACCATTAAGGCATTAATATCTTTTTGGTAGCATCCTCGTCAATGGTATCGGGTTCCTATCCCAGACCACGATAAATCCAATAGAATCTAAAAAGGCTACAATGCACTGAATGCGCATTTCAGAGATAGAAACTGTAATCCTTTACCCCGACCAACCAATCGCTTCCGCGTAAACAACCCCCAACTCCGGCGATATTCTATTACTAGCGTTTCAAATGACTAAATTATAAGGTGTCCCCTGAAAATCAGTTTCACTCTGTGTTTTGACTCCTCGAAACCATGAAAACGCTTAAAATAAACCATGTAAAGCCAACCGATTCCGTCGTTTTGATTTCTTAGCTCTAAGTTTCTAATCGATGTAGAGGTGTCCGACTGAAAATCAGTTTCACTCCGTTTGGACACCTTGAAACCGTGAAAGACACACAAAATAAACCATTTAAGGCCCACCGATTCCGTCGTTTTGATTACTTAGTTTGCTAGTATCCAAATTCCAAACAATGTAGTGGTGATCGGGAAACGGTGATTAAATACAAATATAATCAATCAGCAATACTCGTAAGGTAACGTTTGCTCGTCCTCTTCCTGCACTCTTCCAGGCAACCAATCAGAAACCATAACAATCCAAAATCTAATCCTAAAAACTATCCGCAAGCAAGCTTTTCATAAATAAAACTAGCAAATGGAATAAAAGAGAACCTGAATCTTGAGCTTTTTCTTCGCAGCCTCGGAGCGCTTGACCAGATCCGCAACATGCCGAAAACGTCGCGCAGGATTTTTTACGATCGATACGGCGGATCTCCACTTCCTCAAAGCTTCCTCGGAGGAATGCTTGGGCTCCACCTCGAAATCCTTCAAATACTTCTCCATTACTACACCTCAAGAATCTCAACCGGCTCAGTTCGAACAAGAAAAAATTATTTTCCTTCACGCTCTTCTTCTTTCTGCACGAATCTCATGCAGAGAAAATCGGTAACAGAAGCTTGAAATCAGAATTCTGAGGGTATACCAGACGACTCAGTGATTTTCAGCTCAGACTATTATGGGAACAATTCCCAAATTCAAACAATATGCCCGTACATCCAGCTTCATTTATTCGCAGCAGCTACCAATCAGCCTAGAACCCGTGGCGTGCCACGTGGTCATTTGTTTTACCTCATTAAGACTAACTATACACCTCTTAAAGTCTAATTATAACATTACTTATATTTTATATATAATAAAAATAAGAAAAATTAACCCTACAAATTCTGAATTATTAAGTTAGATAGCTAAATCTTAAAAGAAATTTTATGAATAACTAAAATCTCAAATTATAATAAATGAAGAAAATAAAACTCACCGTCATATTTTTTGTTAAAAATTTAATTTTTTTTCACCGTTGAAAGTAAGTCTTATTTCAATGACTTACTTTCCGCAGCGGAAGGCAAGTATATTTTACGAAAAAAAATTTTCCGCAATGCAAATGCTATTTTCTACAGCGGATACTTATCTTTCGCTGTCGAATCTTAATTTCTTTAGCACAACACAAGGATGAAGCACGACCCCAATGTGAAGTATGACTCCAACATCAACCTCATAAAACGATCAGTATCTCAATTGGTTTACTTCCAATCTCTATCAGACTGTTTCTACTCACCGGCCTTCATAACTGAGTCAACAAATGATAAGTACGAAGCTGATATTAAAAATCGTTTGATTATTGCATACAGAAGGCTATATTTCAATACATTGACACTGATATAGGAATAGAAGACACATTTCTATTGAAGAAACTAAGATTTCGCACAAGAAGACAAGTATCCGTTACAAAAATTACCTTTTCCATTGCAAAAAATACTTTTTCTGCAGTAAATATTTGTCTTCCACTACGAAAACTAAGTCATTGACTACAATTACTTCATGTATGAGTCTGATACGGAAACACGACCTATTCACTAAATAAAAAAATTTAAATTTTCAACAGGAAGATGTCATTGTTAGGTTTTACTTTTTCATTTTACATAGTTCAAAGTTTTTGTTGTTCGTAAAATTACTTTAAGGTTTAATTTGTTAATGGTCCAATAGTTCAGGATTTGTTTGGTTAAATTTCCTAAAAATAAAAATAAATATTATTTCAAGCTTAATCTATGCATTTTACTTGGAAATTGTTAGACTAATAAGACAAGAGATAATAATATTAACATTAAGTTTTTTAAAGATTGTGAATACCCTTTAATTTTACATTATAATTTTATGCTCTTATTGTATCGCATAATTACGACATATTATAAATAATAAAAATAATCAACCATTTATATCAATGAAATGAATGACATTAATCTATACGCATAATATTAATTCTTTAAAATAAAATATTTTCCCGTTAAGAGTATTATCTTTCCGATTTACTCTTAGATAACAAAAAAGTGTTACGACAAATGTATTATCATTATGATGTATTATTTTTCCATTAAAAGCGTTATCTTTTCGATTTATACAAGATATTTGAGCACTCGCTTATTTGAAAGAGATACAATGGTTGTCAAATTCATAACGATGAGAAAGCAATAGATAGACGAATATATATTTTATCGGTAACGATTGTCTCCTTATTTTTATATGAGTAATACTATATTTACTCTATATTATTATTCTCTAATTATTATTTTATGACGTGACAAACATTGATTTGTGCAATGAAAGTAATAAAGTATAAAGAGTTAAATAAGTCATTAATTACACCAATTAATGTTGGACACTTCAGAAAGTGTAACTGTAATGACCCGAATTTTCATAATTCTTAAAAATACGTAAAAATTTGAATTTTCTTTTTGAAAGTAAATCAGAGTGCGTCTAACCGGATCGCTACTAACTCTTTCGTAAAACTCGATATAAAATCACATTTATTAAAACTTATGCGGAAGCGTGAAATCAAAACCATTAATGTAAAACGTTGCGGAAGCATGAATACAATTCAACTAAGGAAACCCAAAACATTTAAATACGATTTATTACAACTTAATTTAATTAAAACAATTTCTCTTTTACCCTTTTTGTGTCTGGCCAGCCGTGAGCCTCCCTCGAGCGTGTAAACCCATCATCCCTGCTTGCTATTGTTTGTTCTTTATCTTTCGCTACTCCTAGTCCATACATTCCTCATAGCGTGCTAGTACCTACATCTACACCACAAGCAACTGTAAGTCTAAAAAGACTTAGTAAGGAAAAAGGGAAAATGCATTATGCTTATGACTCTCTTTAGTTCATTTGGAATGGGGGCCACCCAAACCAATTCTTTAATTTACGTTTCCTTTCTTTCTTTCTTTCTTTCCTTTCTTTCTTTCTTTACTCGTACTTCGAGCTGGAGATTGGAGGATTTCCTTTGTGATGGAATAGTGATCGAATCTAGCCTCTTACTTATAACTAGAACTCTCGTACCCTATGTGGGAGGGGCTTCGGCTAGTTGCAGACTAGACCCGCTACCCATTCGCCCCCCAACTCCCTTTTCTTTTCATTCATTTCCTTTGTCTTTTCATTATCATTTTACTTTCCTCACCATGCATGTGAGTACTACTCCTTCGGAGTACTCCCTACTTGGTTTCTATTACATGATGCATGAACATACATTCTCAACCTAACATGATGCATGATGCACATGACATAACTTTAATAATTAAAAGGCGCACATAAGTAATTGGAAACAAACTGTAATGAACGCACATATAAAGAATAACAGTAAATGAACGTGCACATTAAAAATAGAAGTAATTGGAATTTAAGACACATTTAACATGAAAGCAACCAACCAAGTGGAATAGCACGCCTATCACATAATAAATTTAAACAAGGGAGGCATGTTTATAATTCAATGTATTAATTCTTCTAATTAATTTCCTAGTCTATTTTCATTTTTTTATACATTTATCATCCTAGGTGATTGTTCTAGTTAGCTATCAAAGTAAATTAACATGCTTTTGAGTTTATTACATGCTTTTATCCTAATTAACAAATCAAACTTTGGTTTAGAGAAGTTATCATGCTAAGGACGTGAAATCTAAATCTAGATAGTAAGTAATACCAAGAAGACAATATCAAAACAATTATGAAACATTCATTCACTTAGTCATTAAATCCTTAACTCATTCATGTTTACTCCGTTATCTTTTCATACTCTTTATCATTCTGTTATCTAGAAAAGTAAAGCATCGGTTATGTATTTAAAGTACGCATTGAATGAAAGTGAAAGCGCATATAGAGGAAGGTAAATAATACTTGCATTGAAAGTAAAGCAGCATTAAATCGAAACAATGAATGCATACAAGTACGACAAACATACAAGGAATTCATTAAATCTAACATGTTTAATACTTAAACATACTCACTAATTAATCATAGTTAATTAACTTACTAATTATGATTAACGTGCTCGCTAGTTAGTTCATTAATATTTAATCATGCTCACTAGTTTGCCAATTAATTACCCTATTTGATTTCATACTCAACGGTAGGTTATTCCTTGCATTTAGTTAATTAACACATTCAACTAATTAGTTAATTAACATGCTTTAGTTACTTAACAATTTAATATTGACATAATTAATTACAACATGCTTAGCTATTAGTCTGTACATGCTCAACAATATGTTTAAAGTAACTACATGCTTAGATTTAGTAAATTGGTTGACATGCTAATTCACTTGACAATTAAATAACTTAATTAGCAATTAAACATGTTAGTTATATACTAAGTTAAACATATTCAACTGTGAATCACTATAGTTAGTTTAACATGCTTGGATCATTATTTTGATTCATGATATAATTCTAGTTCATTTACATGCTAACTGCTAATTTCATAGAGGATCCACTAATTACGCTAATAAATTATCATGCTCATACAACTTAACATTTAAACGAGCAACAATCACAGAGAAACACAATGCATAAGGAAAATAGAACAATACTACACAACAAGTAAACTTCTAAGATTAGCATAAAATTCTTAGCTCTTCTATCGTTCATTTGTTCATTCTTCATCTATTAAACATTTCCACCACTTTATCTAACCACACACGAACTATAACAAGTATCTACATAGCACTAATGAATATCAAATCACATATCAATGAAAACAAAGGAACAAAGCATCATTCAAAGTAATATCATAGAACATAAATCTACACTATCATTAACATAGGGAGCATTTCACAACAATTAACCTAATAAATCAACTAGTGGTAACAATCAACTAATATTAAGCGTAAGCATTAAACTAACAATACCTAGCATTAACACTGAATTCACACACCCATACTTGTGGTGTAGGGCCTACGTGGCCAAAACAACCCTTAATCCTTATCTCGATTATTTAGCGTGTATCAATGCTTAACCGTTATCCATCTTCTCTTCCGATACCTTCACAATTAGAATATTTATTATGGACAACTTCTCATTGAAATCTATATTTTAACACTTAGCAAAATGTCAATATTCACAACTTAGCGACCAACGAGATATGCTCATTATTCTCTTTATCCAAATATAATGGCAGCAGATAGATCATTCCAACAGACATGACTAATAGTTTATAAACTTGTCACAAACTTGTCGCGAGCAACAACAGAGAGCACATTCACTTCATACTAATCACGTGGGGGTCATCAACAATTCAATTCAAGAGTTCATTCCAAATCCTAGCTAGACAAGCGACAGTTCACTTATATCATTCATACCACTAACAAAGGCAACCATCAATCAAATTAAACAACAAGGTAATCCCTTTTCATGCTAATATGGGTTGTTTTAGCATTTCATTCATTCCACATACTCATAAATGTAGACTCAAATAAAACTGCAAACCCAACCAGAGACTAACACAATTGGCAGAGAGAGAGCAATGTCCCAACATCTAAAAAAAAATAGAGAAATCTGCACTACCTGAGAGATCACAAAGACCCAAAAAGAACTGCCAGTCACCTCTCCTTCCTCAGGCAAACTTCTCTCGGTTCAAGCCCTGCACCTACAGCACACCCAAGGTCAGCAGGGAGGACCCAACCGTCTAGATCGACCACTGAGGGCCGTCGCTCGTCCTTCGTCTCTGCCCTAAAAATTCCAGCCACCGAAGACACTAAACCAAGCCTTGCCAGCGTCCGACCACACACACCTCCAATTCGTCGCCGGAACCGCAAGCCGACCGAAGCTCCGACTCCAAAACCAACGACCTAAGCCCGTCGTTCACTTCGCACGCCACTGGACAACATGAACATCGCACACCCGAGCTCCCCGGATGCTGACTTGTCACCGCGCTTCGCCGTTTGCCTGACCGGGACGAACCCGAGCTAGTCGCCCTCTGGATCGTCGATCGTCGCTCACAGTTTCTCTCGCGTCGCCCCCTCTCCCTGCCGATCTCTCTCTCTCTCGGAGCTCTCCCTCTCTCGCAGCCTTTGTCTCTCCCTCAAGCCCTCTCTCCCTTTCTCCTTCTCTATTTCTGCTCTCCCGTTTCTATCTCTTCCTCATTCTCTCAATTCAGATATGTAGATCCGAAATGGCCGGAGGCCATAACGCCAACTTCTCTTTCAGATCCTCTCTTCACGTTTTCTTCAACACCAAATTAAAACGACTAACCAAATTTCTATTTCCCTTTTTAACCCTAATTAAATAATATTAAAAGATTTTTAAATGTTAAATATTCGTATTGAATATTAACCGACCCAATTTTTTTAACTCCTGACTTATCCTAAACATTGTTTAAAAATCATTAGAGTTCTAATTTAAATTTCTTAATTCTATTTTTTTAAATTGATTTTTATTAATTAACTGCAAATGATTCCTTTTAAATTAAACCTAACGGTTACGACTTTGGTAACACTCCGATAATTATTCAATAATTTGATTATTACCAATTACGGTCTAATTATATTTATTAAATTCTCATAAAAAGTCAGGGTGTTACAGTAACGTTCCTCAGTGCTCATAGTATAATATTGTCCAATTTGGGACATAATCCTGCATGGTTTTATTCTTGGGGTTAGCTCAAAACACGTTGTACTAGGTGATGAGGAAAACTTTACTTATAAATCATGTATTTTTTACTCCGTCAAGTGATGTGAGATTATGCACCTTCACTGATTTGGGTCAGACCTACACCTAGGTCATTCTTGGCCTTCACACAAAAAATAAAAACAAAATATAAACATAACATTATTCTTTTTATATATTTGTTAACTGTTTACCCCTTTTTCTCTTCTAATTACTTGTATCTCTCTCTACAATGGATGATTATGATATAGACGAAATTTTAAAAAATAATGAGAAAATCATTCACTAGATGCATCCCATGACTACTATAGCTTTGAATTAAATATTTTCTTTGTCAAGTTTAATGGGTTGCAACAACTAAAAATAAATTTACAATATGTAAATGGGTATTAGTTTAATTAAATTAATTAACTATAGTTTTTTTTTTAATTTTAAAATTTGCATTTATTATATATAAAATAAAATAAAATTGAAAGAAACAAGCCAACCACTACTTTCATTTTGTCCATGGTTTCCCATGAGGTCTTTTTCCGCCATTTTTATGACTTATTTGATACGCAAAGGAATGAACATGAGAGCATGTATCGAAATTCATGGTCGTGTTTGCTACGCTAGAGGGATGTTAGAAAACTAGATCTCGATTAAAAAAATATTGAAATTCGTTATCGTGCTTGTTAAATTGAAGAGTCTTTCATATAAAATTGCATCTTTCGTACGATTCGCTTTCAAACGTGCCTCAAAATGAGCGGGATGTAGAGGAGAAGATTTGTAGAATATAAATTTGCACGTAATATATTTAATGTCAAATTGTATATTTTAGATTATACATGATACTTATTTAAATGCTGCATTATTCAATAAATATGATTTAATGTCATAAGTTTGGTGTTATTTAAATATTAACAATGAATTATATAGTATTTATAAATATTATTTTCTTTATTAAAATGATTATACATTGTCAATGTCATAAGTTCTATTGACTTAAACATCTTCATAGACTTTTAGATTAAATTATCAATTTTTATATTTTACATATTATTAATCTTCTTTGTATGTAAAGTCCTCACAATAAAATGAATGTTGATTTTCTTATATATATATATATATATAATGTTTATTTAATGTATGATATTCTTATAAGTTGACGGAATTTTAACTTTATCGAACTTTTGTGGCGTGAACTGTAAGATAAATAATAATTATTCTCAATAAATGGTCGAGGTGGAGTCAAATTGTGAAATAACTATTCATGTTCATGATATATTTTTGTGATAGCTCATCCTGTGAAGGTTAGACTGACTCAAGTGTGGGTCCAACTTATATTAGTAGAGGTGCACAATCTAATATTGTTTGGGAGAGTAGAAAATGCATGGTTTATAAATAAGATTCTTCTCCCTACATAGTACAACGCATTTTGGGCTAACCCCAAGAACAAAATTGTGCGTGATTCGACCCTAAGTGGACAATATTGTACTGAGAGCACTGTGAGACATTACAATTTCTGAGGTACAACTGTATAATGACACTCTTAATTGTAAAAATCGATTGCATTGTGTGCAATAGAAAATGAGTTTATTATGAATATGAAAGTTTGTAAAGAAATTTTGTGGATAGAAAAAATTCTAAAAAATAAAGTTATAAACTCAAAAAATATATATTGCATTGAGATTCCGAGTGTCATAATCTAAATTTTCATTTGAGATCAAAACAAATTTACACCAAATAGATACATAAATATATTGATTAGATATGTTGGTAAAGATCTTGCAGAAAAAACAAACTTGAATTAAGTAGATGCTTAGTGAGACTATATTTACATCATCATAAATCGAGATGATAAGATTTATGAGGTACTAGGAGACCATATCATCAAATGCATAGTAAAATTTTGAGAAATGAAATCATGTTTACATGATTTTATATTGATGTCTTCATCATGCATTTATTATTTTTGAATAATATTAGATTTACAATTTTAATTTTAATTTTTAACTCCTAACATTGCACTTACTGTTGGTAGGGTTGTGCAACATGCGAATCGGCCATCGCTGAACCAAACCGCAACGATTTTGGTTCGACCATCACCAAAATCTTAGTTTAGGTTTCGATTCAGTTATGGTTTTACTAAATTTTTTTTTAAATATCAAAATAATCAAAATTATTACTCGTGAGAAAAAAGTATACAACTAACATTCCCTTTAAGTATAAAACTAACATTTCAAGGTACAAAGAATTTTCAAAATTTCGGATATAAGCAATGGGCTTGTCTCCTATTCCCTTGCTCCACCTTGAAAAAGTTGCTGCAACAAGGGCATGCCTCAGCTTTTAAAACTAGTCGTCCGTTTTTGCGATGGGATTTCATTTTCATGCCGCCATGGCCACTGATCGACATCAAAGGAGGTGGAAATTTTGCTCTGTTTTTTTGTTCTCTTTGATTTGAGGCTTTGTTTTCTGGGATTTTTCTGAGCCGTCATTGATGGAAGTGGACGGATTTCTTCTCCATTGTTGCTTTCGCTTTCGTCAATACATGTCTTGCTCCCTAAGCTCTTAGTACACATTTCCAAGCTTTTTATGCTGAGAGTAGAAGAATACAAAGACCTACTAAGAGGATAGACATATAGTTTCTCTTCTTCGTTTTCAATTTTGAAGATTTTTTAGCAAGATGAGAGAGATTGAAGGAAATTCTGTTCAGTTTGGTTTTTTCGGTTTTAAGAAAGACAAACCAAAAACCAAATAAAATTTTCTGGTTCTTAACAATCTGAATCGATATTCGATTTTACAGTGTGCAAAATCGATCCGAACCAAACCGAATTTACCAATTCTAGTTCAATTCTTCGATTTTAGTTCGGTTTTGCACACCCCTAACGATTGGTGTAATAATTAATTAAAATAAAATATTAATTATATTAATTCATAAGTATTAACTTAGAAATTAAAATATAAAATTGCCTTTGTTTTTCATTTTGTGTCATTTTTTTCCTAGAAGCATAGAATAAGTCATTGAAAAAGAGAGAATAATATTATAATGGTATCAATTTTTACAGTGATAGTCATGCTTTGGTCTCCTATGTTTTATCTAATTAAGATTCTACATAAAATTCTCAATCTTAATTTTTAGGAAAATTAATAAAATAATTATTGAATTATAAAGTTAGTGACAAGTCAACCATTAAACAATACTAGTAAATAAAATACTCAACTATGAAAAATGAATATGCAAATATCGTTGTTAACCTGTTGAAATAAACATTAAAAATAAGAAGACTTTTCAAAATGAAAGATTTTCAATTGACCAGTTAAAAATCGATTTTTGTATTAAAATGAAAGATTTACAGTTAACTGTTTGTTGAAAAATCAATATACACTAAGCTAGATATATTTCCGATCCACTAAGGAAACTCGCTGAAAAATTTATTATATGATGCAATGAAAAACAACAAACAATTCAGCAAATGGAGCGCAAAGAATATTTTCCACTGTAGAAAGAATAATTTCTGTTGCGGAAAGTAATCTTTCCTCTGTGGAAAGTCTTATTTTCTTTGCGGAAAGTAATATTTCCTGGTTCCTACAACAGAAAGACAACGTTCAGTAGCGGAATGACAATATTTTTAACAAAAAACGTGATAACTAAAGACTCTGTTTATTTTTCATAGTATAGTAATGTATTTGTTAGTGGTTGACTTATTAGTGATCACATAGTCCAGTGGTTATTTTGTTAATTTTCTATTTTTTATTTATTATTTAGTAATTAACTTGTCATTGATCTCATAGTTAAGTGGTTATTTTATTAATGTTTCTTCTATGTTTTAACAATAAGAAAAAATTGCTCTAAGTTTCTAACATCACCTATATTTTCCCCACAATCGCTTGCAAATAGTAATCTCTTTGCTTTTTTATCCGATTTAAGTTTCTACGTAAAATTCTCGATATCGAAAATTTTAACACTATGCACAAAAGATTATTTATCCTTAAATTCAAAAAAATAAATACCAAAATCAGAAGTTTTATTTTTAATCAGAACCATTGAATTGGATTATTCATCATACCATGAAAATCTGTTGAGTTCTGAAACTACATTAAACCAGTCAATCACCAGAGCTTCAAGGCAAAGCCTGGTGTGTGTATAGTTTTCTATATCCACTTCTTAGTTGTTAGCTTTGCTGATGGGTGTGATGGAGGAGGTGTCTTTGCATTCCTATTATCCTTTTTACCTACTAAACAAGAATCCCATAAGAACACTCTAAACACTTGCAGAGATGATGAAATAGTTTTGATTATATGCGTTTGAACTCACTTAATTCGACCGGTTTTCCTCCGAGAGAAGATCTCCGAGATTTATTCGTCCCGGAGGTTGGAATTCCGGTCAGCGATTGCCTCCTCTGAGCCCTCGTGCTGGTCGTAGACGGCGAATTCCCATCATTGCTAGTAGAGATTTGTTTCGTTGGAGAGCAAGGTTCGATTGTATTGTGTTGATTTCTGAAATTTTCATCAAAAAAATGAGGAGAAAAGAAAAAGACAGTAGTAGTTTGAAGCTGTTTTCAAATGAAAATCTACCTTCTGTCGGAGCCATTAATGAGCTTTCCAATTGTTCTCAGAGATCTTCTAATTTGAGACCCTTTTCCATTTGAGCTGCTAATCAAGCTTGGTTTATGAGAATAATCTGTTGGAAGTTCATTTTGAACTTCGTTTCTGGTTAATTTTGCCGACAGATTAAAACTTGGGATTTGGGTTTTCATGTCAGCGTTGTTTTTCATTTGCTTCTGATATGAACCGCTCGTCGGACTTCGAGGAGTCATCTTCGCCGCCGGCACAACATCTGGAACTTGCCCATAATTCTGCAAATTATCCTTCTTTATGCATTTCGTCCCTTCAAGACTTAATCTTCTCGATCGTGTCGGTAGAGTAGGCGTTAACAACCCATGCTGTTCTTCGATATTTCTCGACGCCTTTTCGACCCTGCAATTCTCGACGCTCAACCGCCGGAGCCGCGGAGGAGTTCTGTCGATGAGTTGCTTTGGCGATCTTGGATCAATCGTTTTGTCCAGCGCTCTCTTAAGATTTTCCACCTTTATCGACGAAAATTCGATCAGATTTCTACCTTTCTAAAGAAAAAGTTTGAAAAATTTCACCTGTTCTTTAAGTTGTCTGATTTCGCCGGTCTCCTTGTTCATCGGAGCAGCGCCGAGTTCGACCGACGAAACTCGTTGAGCGAACTTCAAAGTGCTGATTGTTTCATTGAAGGAATCCTCTTCCGGACTAACATGGGCAAACATCAAAGTCTTGGCTTGCCCTCCTAGATCGTAATTTTCCATGTAAAAACCTGACAAAAAAACCTAAAAAAACAAACCATTTATGTTCATCAAGACCTACCCAACGAGTCCTGCAGTAGAAGAGTGAGTTTGCTATTCCTGTACGGAACGTGAGAACTCTTATGCGCCAAGGCCGTGATGACGTCTCCTAAGCAAGAGAGAGACTTGTTGATATACTGAGCCTCCTTGAGCCTATCTCCGGTGACTTCCGATCGGTCCACCCGCTCACTTCCGGCGAGGTCTATCAGATGCAAACAGCTACGTAGATTGTTTCCGGCCGAGTCTTCTCCATGCACATGCACGGTCAAAATACTAACGCCATTCAAAAGAAATCGACTCAGTAATTTTCAGAGAGTTCAGTTCGTCTCCATAATATATGCATACGAATTATTTTCAAACACTTGCCTGTGGGAGCGACTGCTCCGACTGTTCATGGCGGTGGCGCTGATAACACGATTTGACCCGCCGATCTTCATTAGATTGATAACATCAGCTGTAGACTTGACAAAATGAATTGTGGCGTCTGGGAGAGTCAAGCCGTTGTCTTTGGCGCAACTTCTAATCTCTAATTTGTGCTAAGTTAAGGGTAATATTATCATTTTCATGGCTAAAAAAAACATAATTTCAATTTTATTAAACGATAAAAAAGGATATTTCGTAGTTGATGAATCTTCGGCAAGCAGATCTCGAACTTGTTCGTTATATATTTCGACCATTTGAACATAAATATCATAATTCACAATGTCTTTTCTGCTGCTAGAAATCTCGAAAAGATCATTTAGAGCTAGATAATTGATGCCAGAATCTTTAGTTGTTCCGTCAACTGGACCACTCTGTCGAAAATACAAAAAATATATGTAAGCATATCATAATAGAGAGAGAACTGCACTAAAACGATAAATTGTAAAGCACTCTGCAACGCAATAGACCCACGTAGCAATAATGAAAATAATATCGGCCCAAAGACATTAAAAACACTGGAAATAATGCATGGAAGAGAATAATGCGGAAAACTCTAGAATGTTCTTTCTCACTTTCCTATTAAATTATTACGGCGTACCATTGTATGTGTTTTTCCTGATCCAGTTTGACCGTAAGCAAATATGCAGACATTGTAACCATCCATGACAGACCTTATTAATGGCCGAGTATCCTTAAACACATCACCTAGAACAATGGCAAACAAAGGATGTCTCTTAATCAAACGCTCCATAGCCGAGTAATTATTGTTGCAAATGTACTACCTTGAGTAGCGTTCGGCGCAAACACCCTATTGAACTTGAAAAGTCTTTTCCCATCCCTTTGCGGGTTTGATGGGTCCGAGATAACCATCGAGCCATCCTCTCCGATCAAATCTATCGTGTTTTTGCTTTCTATGTTCAAGGATGGCCTAATTCTGCAGTAAACTCGGATGTTACCTGAATGTTTAAATCATCATTTAGCATCAAAATCATACTTATATTGAACATGCTCCCACATTATGCTTCTTTGCTCTATTAAACTTGCACTAACCCTTCAAATCCTGAACCATATTGTATAAGTTCCTGTTCTCTTGGACTACCCTGTGATAGCCATGGGCTGCAGTACAGAGCTCCTGAACCTGACTTCCTGCAAACAAAGAAACTGTAAAATTCAGAAATTCAAAAGAAAAACTCAAAAAGTTGGTATGCAGCTGTCTTCATACCCAGGTATTGCAAATCTCCCTGCAACTGTGATTGCATGGCTACAAACTCTTTCTTTGTGCTAGAATATAAGGACTTCAGATTCTGCAGGATGTAAATTTTCTTCCATGAGTGTGCAACAATCTTAAAAACTGAGTAATTTAAAGTTTTTCGTGAGTGTACTTCTTGTTCATCTTCATACAAACTAGAAATTCTACATGAAAAAAGTAAGAGAAAATAATGATATATAAGGGAAGATGAAGTAGACCATGAGTTCCTTCTCTTGGGTTTGAAATAACTGGAGGTGGCTGCTTTTATCCTGATGAACTCTGCCACACTTTCAAAGAAATGTAACTATGTTTAGCAATAGTTTAGTCTCCATGTATAGTATGATACGACGGATTCGTTTGCGAATATCTTCGGTAAACAAAAGAACAAGCAAGATGGATAATACGATATCTCCGAGTGCATATTCACAAAGCATATCGATTTTCTATAGGAATGCAATTGGATACATTGTTCCTGATTACTCAGAGAAGAGGATTAAAGTAATGTACCTTGGGATCATCGGTGTTCGATAAGTAATCAAGAGATGTTAATGGTGAATGATGGGGTGGTGTGCTTTTTTCTTCCTGTAAAACCCTCAAGACTGATAGGAACTGTTGAGGATTCATCAGTTAGTGTTTGTTTAAACATGGCAACTCAGAATTTCTACAAGACAAAATGATTTTAGAGAGAGAAAAGGAGTTGAAACCTATTCAAATCAGACTAACCTCAGGAAGCTTTTCTTCAAGTTGTTCTTCCAAACAACTTGACATAATCTTCCTAAGTTGTCTAACAGCATCCTGCAGACAAACACAGAATCACAAAACCAAAAAAAAATGTTTTTTTTCCTGAAAATTCTGAAAAATGAAACATCTCAACAAATTATTAATACCATATCTCGAATTCGTAAGGAAGCGAGAAGCTTGCCATCAATGTTTTCCTTTTTGTCTACCAAACAATCAACAAGTGACTTGACGACTAATTCTGAAATCAAATAGAACAATCCATTTCTATAACAAGCATACAAATCAACATAAAAATAGGCAAGAAGAAGAAGAAGAAGGAAAGAAGGGCATCAAACCTTCAAGGTTCCCATTTTCAATCTTAAAAGCTGTCTGTTTTTCACTTATTGCAGGCATCTCCAAGCGCCGACAAGGGTCTGATGAGTTCGATAATGGAGGTCTGGAATGAATTCTACTGGCAGAATGCACAGCCAAAGGAGATTTCACATGTTTGTAAAACCCATTTCCATTGTTCATCTTCTTCCACTCGTAAAAAGATTTAAGAGCTAATATACAGTTGACAACCGTCGCTGTTGATCCTGAGTCTAATGTCTCCTGAGAGTGACTCAGAAAAGTGATTCAATCAGTTATTTCTCTCATAAATGCATAAATACATACGATTACCAACTTTCGAAGTAATTTACCCTTTCTAGGTCAGAAGCTTCAAAAGCAGGAAGCTTCAACTCTTCCATGGCAACCAAAAAGTTTCTAACATTCTCAAAGTACTGATAGGCCGGCAATGGCTGAAATTCGCGGGATATTGATTGTAAAGTTGATGGATTTTCAACAACCTTCAAAAATTCTCAAAACAAATTAGCAGGAAAATGAAAGAATTCATGAACTCCTTCGTCGGCTAAACAATTACTCAAAAAACACAAAGAAACTTTCTTTTTATCATCAAAACCCATTATACCTTGAGCACTGATCCTGGGTGAATTTTATTGATTGCATTACAAAGAACCAGCCCATTTCTTAGGCAAGAAATGAATTCTTTCTCTGTCGGTTGATTCGAAATACTTATCGGACCAACTAAACTTTGCAGCCACCTTGAAGCTTCATATCGCCTCCAAGCTACAATATTCAGCAAAATTAATCTCCTCAAATACCCTAAAAACTCACATTTTTCAATCATGAATTAGGCTAATCCCACCGTCGTATAATTTTATGAATTCTACAGAACTTACAGACCAATATAAAGATTCTGATTTCCTAACGGTACCATTTTATTTCCACCATTTTCTTCGTTCTATCAAATCTCCATGCAAAAGAAAAAGGGTTGAAACAGAAAAGAGAAACTAACCTGCTTCTTCAGCTTTCCTTGAAGCGAGTGTCAAATTAAAATCGTAAAGACTCTTAGTTGAAGCATCCTCCATTGAATCCAAACTCCCCAGCTCCGGCAACGAGTAAACCCGGCTTTTTAGAGAGAGAAGAGAGAGAACCGCAGTACCTGCTTTCTTCTCTGGGTGTGGAAGAAGGCTATTAAAACTTGCATAACTGCAAGAAAATGGAGTATTTTAAGGGAAGGCACTATCTTTGGAGTTGTAACGTTAATATTTTTTGAATTCAAATTTGTAGGGGCCACCTGTGCATGGAGTAATCTAAACCGTCCACTTTACTAGCGAATCGGGTTTAACGGCTAGGATTCATGCCAAGCCCATTTGAGGGCTCGGCATGGGCCTAGGGCTTGGTTCCGACATGTTATGGCCTTCTTCGTCCTCTATTTGTTTTTTTAGCATGAAGTAAAATTTAAAAAAATTAACAAATCAACTATTGTATTTTATGGTCAATGACAAGTCAATCACTAAAGTATTTTTGTTAACAACTTAATCACTCAACTATAAAAAATAGACATCGAAAACATCATTGTTACGTTTGCCGTTAAAAGATGTTGTCGTTCCTCTACAGAACGTTGTATTTTTGTTGTAATAAGATAGAGGAAAGTCGTCTTTACAAATAAAGGAAAGACGACTTTCCTTTGCAAAAAGACAACTTTTTTCAAAGGAAATATAACTTTTCGCTGCGGAAAAGACAATTTTCTTCATAGGAAAGTCTGTAGATAAAGAACAGATTTATTGTTTTCTTTATAGAAAAACACAGATAGCACAAACAAATTGTAATTCTCCCATGGACAGTAAAACAATTCTAAATCATCGGAAATCTAAAATATTGTATATTTTTTTACAAAATCTTCTAAATTTAAAACTAAAAAAATTAAAAACAACTTATATATTATTTTCTCAAATCCATTTTTCATGGATATTACCTCTTTTTTACTAAAATCTCTAAAATCACGAGTTTTTGTAATTTTTTTCATGGGTATTAGCTCTTGAATTCTCATAAAGTTAACGACGATGTTTGATCTGTTCATTTTTCATAGTTCAGTAGTTAAGTTATTAGCAAAAATACTTTAGTGGTTGACTTGTTATTGATAACAAAATAAAGTGGTTAACTTGGTAATTTTCCAATATAATACAATGTTAATAGACAATTCTATATAATGTCTTAAAATAAGAAAATTCAAATTAATACTTGTTTTTTTAGGGAAAATTACAAACCAACCATCGTACTTTACTCTTAATGACAAACCAACAATTGTATTTTTTTTGCTAACAAATTAATCACTGAGACTAGGGACGTCCATTATGAGCAAAATGACGTAGTCTCAAATCGAGGGACGTCCAATATGGGGAAAGGGACGTGGGTCGTGACCGAGGGACATTTGTCTTAATTGAAATAGTCTGACTTTTAAAAAAACAGGTGAGTTGCATGTGACCCTTCTTTGGGTGATGGCCTAAATCTATCATAGCTGTCAATTTCGATCGAGAGATGTCCGTCCTTGATCCAACAGCCAAAAACCATCGTCCGTCATCGCCTTTGAAAAGTGACAAACTTCATCCTAACCGTCCATTCCGATTGAGGGACGCCCATCCTCGATCCAACGGCCATGAACCATCATCCACCATCACCTTTAGAAAATAACAAACTCCATCATTGTCGTTCATTCCGATCCAGGGACGTCTATCTTTCGTTCCAACGAGCAGGACAAACGTCCTCCAATAATTGATGTCATTCGTCAGTCTGTTGGATTAGCGTTGGACGTCCCTCGTCGTTGCGGGACGTCCGTTGTTGCTGCCTTGGACGTCTTCATTCAACAGTTCTTGGCGTTAACGTGACCGCAGTGTTGCAGTCGTCAGATTTTTACGGACGTCCCCCGTTGTTGCTGTCTTGGACATCTTCGTTCGACAACCTCTGGCGTTAACATGATTGCGGCGTTACAGTCGATGCATTTTAACGACAAACGTAACAGTGATATTTGCGATGACATTTTTTCATAATTCATTAGTTAATTAGTTAACAAAAAAAATTTAGTGATTGACTGTCATTGATCACAAAATATGATAGTTGATTTGTTAGTTTTCCATTATTTTTTTTTTTTTGACCGTAAGTAAATCTTTTGTTGGAACTCTCATCAAGTTCCACCGACTTTGAAATATTATTCGTCATCAAAAATTTAATTTAGTCACGATGTGTTTTTAGTGATCTCTGGACTAAATATAAAGTCATCAAACACATACCAATTTAGTTATATTTTTTTTTTCTGCGTGCTTATTTCATAATTTAAATCGCAATTAATACGAGAAAAATAGGAGATAATTTTCATTATCGTATTTATTAATGAAAATTTTTTAGGTTAAAAATTCATCATATAGTAATTTAGTCACAAAAGAGTAGATTGAGTAATCGAAATAGTAAGCTACCTTAAAATGTTCGATACGATCAAAAGAATCGTGGGATACAAGCATTTTGCAGAACAGAAATTAGGAAGTTTGGAGAATCAAAATCCATACCAAAGCATTTTAGCAACTTTGAAGGCACAATACTGAGAAGAACAGATTAATGATACAACAGATTGATCAATGGGGCAAATGCTTAAGTCCAAGTACCTGCTTGGACAAAACAAAACTGAATCATATTGCGCCTCGACCCGTAACGAAGTCGAGGCGCTTTCATTTATTTTCGTCGATGAATTCTCTGTACTCTCTCTTCATTTTTACTCCTGGGACGGTCCTACATGAAATGCAGAACAAGATTAGTTGCAGCCATGGCAGAAGAAAATGATAACTTCTCCTAATCTCTCTACATTTTGAAGTTCTACAAAACATTGATATAAACTTCGACCCACTATTTTATGTGAAGACATTAAACTATCGTGTGGGATCATCTTGTCATTTCAAAGTTGCTAAATTAGAGAGTTCAGCATTTCTAAGCATTACTATGTCTACGCTGCAGCTTGTTGCCAGATTCGACATCGACGAATTAAAAACAAATCATAACAAAGAGGCAACATTCAGGGAACCACAGAGAGATAACGAATAAGATTTGGATTCCGGACTTTTTTATGAAAAGAGCTGTGAAAAAGAAAAGACTGAAAATATAAAGCCAACCCGATCATCTCCTTGTTCTTGAAAAATTGCACACATGGAGTGCCCATAATCCCTGCAGCTTCAGCTATTTCTTGATCCTCTTCAATGTCAATTTCAACAAAATGTACATTCTGATCGAATTCATCTATCACCTGCAATTTTCCGTGAAAATAGTAATCATGACAAGTCATCTACCATTCTACACCTCGCATGGAAGATGGCTGATAGAAAGTACAAATATTAAAAGATTAGCATGAATCAGCTGGGGATACCATTTCTGTATAAGTATAGCCCTAAAAATATCAATGTGACAGAATGCATTTATTCTAGTGCATATATTTAAATATCTTTTAAGATTCTTAGACATTTATTAATTTAAGTCTTTTAGTATGCTAGTCTATTAATATTCGATTTAGGTGTATTATTCAAATGAATGAGAGAAGATTTAGTGGGATATTCATATTTTGAGAAAATCAATTAATGAGAAAATTAGGAGACCTCTCTAACGTCTGTAGTCATTTGTAATTTTTTTTTGTATTTTATTACTAATACAGGGTTTATATCACAATGACAAAAAAAAAAATCTCTCTTCAATATTATAAGATTTACGTGATCCTATCTTAAAAAAATATATGGAAACTCACATTTCATGTGAATTTTATATTTATGAAGTTCTGACTATTTTGAAAATCTTTTTTGTCATATTAAACTGATTTTTTTTTTTTTCTCAATAATATATTCTCATAAAGTTAATATCCCCAAAGATCACATTTACAACTTCATACTTCAAAATTTTAAGATTCATTAGTGGAAAAATAAATGGAGCACAATATAGTGAGACAAGTCTGAATTCCCAAATACCTTACTAAGAATTGGCTTTAAAGTTCTACACGGACCGCATGTAGGTGAAGTATAAAGTACACATATAAGCCTTGGACTTTCATGGTACAATTTACGCAGAGCATACTGGGGCAAAAAAGGCAAAAATTAAAGTCAATTGAGTGCGGATACATTCCACAAAAAATTGAAATGGAAAAGATATCAGAAAATCTTATGAGAGACCAACATATTCATCCTATAAAGGGCAGCAGAAAGGTACCTGGCCTTTGTGCTTTGTAAATGTAATATCAAAACCTTGTTCAACATCTCTGTCTGTTGGTTCTTTCTTAACCTCTTCTGTTTGAGGCTGTAACAGATAAATAAGACAAAAAACTAGGATTTCATATCAAATGTGATGAATGCATAATTAAATGCTGCAACCGCAGTTTTGAAATCAATCGCATCCAATATGGGGTATGCCACTTGATGCAAATATATTAAAATATTTGCAATTCGATCTTTAAGTTGATAGAGGTTGTATATATTCCTTCATGAAAGACCAAAGTTAGGCCATGGGACGTGGAGACATGAAAGTTAATTAATTGGCCAAACTGAGAAAAGCCATAAGGTGATATGTCCATGCAAATGAAATTGGAATTCAAGCTTAGTACCTGATGGAACTCAACCAGAAGATTGTTTCTCACAAGATATCTCTCCACTGATAAAGCAGCAACACAACCAGATCCAGCAGCAGTTACGGCTTGCCTCCATTCGTGGTCCTACAAAAAGTATCACAAAAAAGTTATGAGAGGACCCATAATGGTCAACAAATTGTGGACATAAGGTCACTAAAAACCAACATACGGCTTTGTATTTGTGCAACAATCATTTTTCCATCTAAGTTGCTAGGTCATAGTTTACCATCATGGTTTGATAACAAACAATAGATCATGAGTTAGCAATGACAGTCTATTTTTATGAAACACAATTCTTTAATCATTCATACAGAACTTACAAGTTACATCCAGACTTTAGGGGTAAACATAGAAGGCCATGGACGGTAACCATAATTACACAATCAGAATAATAAAATTTTGTGCCCCAACCAAAAAGTTTTTTTCCACCACAGAGAGAACAGGAATAACTAAAGAGAGGATCACCTGTACATCCCCAGCAGCAAACACGCCTTCCACTGAAGTTTTGGCAGTACCCTCCTCTACTAACACATAGCCTGCAGTATCAAGCTCAACCTGGCCTTCAAGCAAGTGGCTGTTTGGTGAATGACCAATGCCATAAAATAGACCCTTTGCTTCAATCACAGACTCCTCTCCTGTGTCAACATTTCGAACTAGAATGCCAGACATCTGGCCTTTCGTGTTGCTAACTACATCCACAGCCTCTGTATTGAAGTGCAGGGTGACATTTGGATTGTTGTATACTCTGAAACATTCGCGATAATCAACCTGTTAAAAAAACATTAAGGGAGTTGAAAACTTACATACAAATTGTTCATTAGTAGAATGAATCAGATGATGCTAAGAAAAAAGTGCCACCTAACATAATAAGTATTCATAATTCAGCAAGATGATGGAGATGAAAACTCACATACAAATTATTCATTAGTAATGAATCAGATAATGCTAAGAAAAAAGTGTCAGCCAACATAATAAGTTAGTAGTATTCATCATCAGCAAGATGAGAATTTCTATCGCTCATAGACTAATAAGAGTCAAATGAAATGCAAGTTGAAAGAGAGTGGACCTCCTTAACAGATTGGAATTTAATGTTTCGTAGTAACATACGAAAATTGAGAAGAAACATTCTGTAGTGATCAATTGACCACATTGCTCAACATATTAATGTGAATCCGATGAAATGAACAGAAAAAGAATTGAAAAGAAACAAATAAGGGAATGACTCTATGTAAGGTCAGTTTAGAGATCATAAATTAATCAAAGATAAGTCAAGCAACCAAGGAATTAGACACGCATGAAAAAAAATATAGAAAGAAGGTGCGTTACTTCGGTGCACCAAAATAAGTTCAACAAATGTAACAACACTGCACAAAGAACCACACCTATCTTGCATTGCTTTGGAAGCCCTCAGTTGAGTTCCGCGAACAAGTAAATGTACATGTCGAGCATACTTAGTTAGGTATATAGCTTCCTCGGTGGCTGTGTCACCCCCTCCAATGACAGCAAGAACTTGCCCCTTGAACAAAGGTGATGCACCATCACAAATTGCACAAGCACTAATTCCTCTACTCCAAAATTCATCTTCACGGGGCAACCTAAGCCTTTTTGCAGTAGCTCCCGTTGCAAAAATTACACTATGACACTTGATCTGAATTTTAGAAGAAATCAAGGAAATGCATATGTCGAAACATGGGTTACCAAACCAATATTGGATCAATGGTTTCAAAATATATATGCATAACATACGATAATAAAATGTACTCAAATGGTAATTTTCCAAAAGTTCAAGATGAAAACAAATTGTTCATTATTCCAAGTGCTCAAGGTAAAAGACAATCTTTCATTAGGTAAACAGTTACTCATTAGATTTTCAAAGAACGAAGAAAATCAAAATTCATAGATTATTGATAGAAAAAATAGACGACTCTGACTATTTTCTGCTACCATCACATAAACTTTCAGTTATTATTTCTAATAGATGTGTGTTCAAAGACAAACAAATCCAAACTTGATACTGGTTCCTAAAAGATATATGATATTTGGTAATTGTAATCACCAAAATCCTCAGATAATAAAGCATCACCTTATGTTCACTACTTTGCACAAGGAAAGGACTATTTTTCACATCAACTAACTCCACATCTTCTTGAAACAATTCTGCTCCCCATCGCTCAGCTTGTCGCCGCATCCTACATGTTATATAAACAAGATACATGTTAGTTAGAATTCAAATTCTAAGCTTCTAACATATAAAAAGCAAGTTAAACTCAAAAGCTTGCACATTTCCAACTATTTCACCTGTCCATTAGATCAGGACCTGTAATCCCATCTGGAAACCCTGGAAAGTTTTCCACTTCTGTAGTAGTCATTAACTGCCCTCCAGGTACGCCACCTACTTGATATCCCTCAAAGACAACTGGCTTCAAATTGGCTCGAGCAGCATATATTGCTGCTGTATAACCAGCAGGACCTGAACCTATAATTACTACATTTTCTATACCTTTCGCTGCAGACAGAAAATATAAAAAAATGACAGCTTTTCAAGAGACTTGACTTGATTAAAAACCAATATTTCCATCACATAACAACGAATTCACAACTCCCAAAAGTAACCAAAAGAAAAAACAACGGTACTCCTTTCACTTTAAAAGCGTTCTATTAATAAGTTGAGACTGATTCTACAACAAATGAACAGCAATGTAGATTGTCATCTTGCCAATTACAAAACCCCCATCAGAAGACTCTTATTTTTCACTCGGAAACCACAGCTCTGAAGCATAAAATACGAATCACACTTTCAAAATAAAAAGTCAAGGAACATAATCCACAGAGCAGCAGATTAGCACAAGCAAACAAACCCCATAAAAAACATACACATCTAGATTTATAGAAAGATAGAAAAAGAACAATAAAGACTCGTTCACATTGAATTTTTCATTGGCCTACCGCAAATTTGAAGAAAGAAAACGCATCGCAAATTCAAAATTTAAGAAACTGCCGAGCGTTATCAACAGAGCAGCAAATTTTCGCAAGTGAAAAACCAGTTCAATACACGAATTAATATGAAGAATAAAGTCAGTGAGGACCTGAGGTGGTAGAGAGGTCGCCGGAGGAAGCTCGGAGACGAAGGGGCAGTCGTGACTGGAAGCAGAGATTCCGGCGGCGAGAAGAACAAGCATTGAGGAAGAGAATACCGGGGGGAGGAGGAAAGGCGAAAGAGAAGGTAGTAATGGACGTGACACGGTTAGCCGAAACGGGTCCTATTCCGATTCCTGTCATCGCCGATAGAACCATTTCGTTTCAGACCATAGAAATCATTTCAACGCTTTGGAAACCTAAAACAAAACCTGCTTATCGGGTGTTGTTGCGCACGCGCTCCTTCTTCATTTTTACTCGCTCGAGTACACATTACTTGCTACTCTCCATCATTAATTTACAACTTTTTTTATATTATGGACCATTTTATTATGTAATATATGATAAGTCAACTACTGAATAATTTTTGCAAACAGTTAAAATACTGAATTATGAAAAATTGATGGAGCAAACATTGAGATTACGTTTTCATTAGAAACGTTGTCATTTCGCTGTGGAATGTTAGCTTTCCATAGCGGAACGTTAGTTTTTCACTAAACAGAGTTAAAAAAATTACTTTCTGCAGCAGAACGATTACTTTTCGCTACAAAAAAACAACGTTCCCCTATGGAAAGACAACATTCCGCTATGAAAAGATTATGTTTCGCTTGTGAAACGAAGACATTCCGCTACAGAAAAATGACTTTCCGCAGAGGAAATATTACTTTCCTCTGCGAAAAGTGAAACATTGTTGATGAAAACTGAATGATGACGACGAATCAAGAAAAGAAAAAAGAAGATAGCGATGAGAACTAAATAATGAAATCGAGAGGAGAGTGATGTAACATCCCGATATTTTTAATCATCGGGATATTACAGAACGTGTTCTGAGCGTTAAGCCTAAGGGTATTTTCCATCCGTACATGCGATGTAATGGTGATGATAGGGTAGTGAGGATATTACATGTCGCATGGTTACGTGTTATTTAATGACATGTAAGAGGGGGAAGTGTTACGGGATAGAAGTTAGGTGAGAAAATGTGAGGAAAGTGCTGACTGTGCACTTTGGGATGACTCGGGATGCAGTTTTCACGTCCTCAAAGTCATCCCCTTCCTTTATTGAAGCTTTGAACAAGACTGCGGATGCAGCCCAGTCCTTGCGGACACAAATGGTCCCGTCCGAATTGAATATGTCCAGGACTGGACAGATTCGGACGATCGCGGACGAACGCTGAAGAGGACTAGCCTCGTCCGCATTGAATCTGTCCGATTTTAGGACAATTGGGACGCTGCGGACGCCTCATGCGAATGCCAACTTGCCTCTGAAAATGGTCTGCGGACGGTACAGACAGTGGACAGGGACACCATTCCTCGTCTGAAGTCCCTTTTAACCTTAGGTGTTTTGGTCTTGTGGACGAGTCAGGTGCGTCTGCACCCGTCTAAATCAGCCCAGATCAGCGACTGTACAGATTTTAAACAAAAAGAGAACGACCCATAACCAATAGAGCGCGATCCCCCGACACCATATCCGCTCTCAGACCACACGTGGCCGACCCACTCTACTGCCACTCGTGTGGTTGTCCCCCCATGTTGCTTTGTGATAATGGTAGGGTATGTACGTTTCTTTTTATGTTTGAACAATCCTTCGTTGGTAGTTCTGTGAGTTTCATTACTGCTTAAATCATGTGTTCCTCCTGTTATATGCTATGCACAAACATTAAGCTGATTTAGTTGTCCTGTGGAAAGCATGACCTTCACTATTTGACTTTTGCCATTTTTACTGCTGTTACCATGACTAGAGAGCATGTTTTAGCTATTCCATGATTTTGCTGCGACTTTAGTGGTCTGAAAAGCATGTCTTTCGCTATCTCATTCGTTACTATTTTCTACTAATCATAATCGTTAAGAAGCTCGTCTCGCTACCTTGTTCGATATTGTTTCTGTAGATTTTATTACTTGATGAGGAGCATATCTTTCACTATTTTTGTTCGTCATTATTTACTAATTAGAAGCTTGTATTCGCTGCCCGGTTCCGATGTTGTTCGCTGCTGTAAGTTAGCCATTATAACGCATGTATTGGCTGTTCCGCTCTACTATTTTCTCTGTTGTTCTGTTGTCGTTTTTAGACGTTTAAAACATTTTTTCCTGCACATAATTTGTTGCTATTTTTAGGTGTTTAAAAGCATGGTTTTGTCGTTTTAATTTGATGACATTCGCTGCTAATTATAGTCGATTTAGCGGACTTGGTTACCCTATGATATATCCATCGTTGTTAGCTTTATTGCCTTATTATTAGTTGTGTTAGCTCTCTATGATATTCCTATTCTTTAGTTTGCAGTAATGTGATTTCTTGACTTGTATAAACTCCTTGTTGATGGTCTCACTTGATGCATCCTCTGATAGGAATCTCATGTACAGGTTACATAATTAAAGTTCATATCACTAGTGTGAATAACTAGTAGTCTAAGCATGTTAATAGACCGAACATGTTAATCAAATTATTAATGCTCCCAAGAATTGGTTTCTCTGATATATGTCCATCGTTGTTAGTTTACTGCTTTGTTATTATATTATTGTTAGCTCTCTGTTAATAAATTGTCGAGTTCCTGCTGTGAATAAATCCTTGAGCATGCTATACAATTGAGTGATTATACCTAGTGTAATTAACTAATATATATTGAGCATGTTAATCCAAAGTGTTAATCCATCCATCATGTTAACCAAATTAATTTAGTTAATCTAAACAAGTTAATTAATATAAGCTTATAATAAATTAGGTTATTAACCTCTCAAGCATGTTGTATCGTTTTGCTTTAATTATTGTCATGTGCTCTTATGTTCGTTATAGATTTGCTTAATTCCTTGTATGTGCTTTTAAGATAGTAGTCTCATATAAATATGTTGCAGCCCCGAGGTGTCTATTAAGCATGCTTAGTTGCTCTATTTAGGCATTGTCGCTACTGTTTCATTGTGATAATTCTCGCTATTATTATTGATTAGACTTCCGTTATTTCCTATTTATGTTATTATCAATTTAGAAGCATGTCCCATCGTTCCATTGCGTCGTTAAGGTGTTGCTATTTGCCTTTGGTTTAGATCATGTGTTCGCTATTCGCATCGATCATACTTCTCTTGGTGTTGTTGTGTGTTGATAATATTAGTTCTAGAACTTGTTAGAAAATCAAAGGCTGACAAATTATTTGTTAGTTTATTATTTTGTTATTAGCTTATTATTAACTCTTTGTTAATAGTTGTTAGTCGTTGGTTATTTTTCCTGGTGTATTGTTAAACTTGTTACCTTGTAGGATTCCTCTATTGAGCATGTTAATTGATTGAAGTAACTATAACTAGTGTAAATCATTGGTCCTTCAAGCATGCTAATTTAAATGTTAATTGATCGAGTACATTAATCTAAACAATGTAGCTAATATAAACAAATTAATTAATCTAAGTATGTTAATAAATTAGGTTATAAACTTCTTAACTCATTGTTTAGAATTATACGTTATAACTTTATCGTTGTGCATAATTATGTTCTTTTGATTGTCATATGAACTCTCTTGTATACGCCCTTAGTTAATCCTTAAATGTACTATTAGGATAATTCCTTGTATATGCTTTAGGATAGTCTCATATCGCTAGGAACAATTAGGAAACATCACCACGGGGTGACCACACGTCTTGAGAGAGGAAAATAACTAATATTTCCCTCGTCGGGGTCCCAAGACTAATTAACATAATTTATTAGAAACTGTAGGATTTCTCAAACTCCATGCTCCATATACGAGCTATTCCTAAAACACATAATCATTCCTAAAATACGTAAATAAAATATTGGTTTGGGGCGGATTCATTCCAAAGAATTAAAGAGAGACATTTCATATGCATAAACCCAATTTCTTACTGGGCCTTTAGGCTCACGTCTTACTTGCGGTGTAGGTACACATAGCGCACAGAGTATTCGAGCAAGGATGAAGCAGTCGACGAGGGATTTGCATGAGCGAGCTTGCGATTGACCAGGCTACGAGAAGTTAAAGACGTAATTGAGTTGTAATTAATTTAAATTAAGTTTTTCCCTACTTAAATTGTAATTTAATGTCTAGTTTATTTCCTTTAAATTCTTTACATTTCCGCAGTTTTTTAAAATGCATGATTTTAACGCTTCCGCAAATGTTTTTATTTCCGCAACGTTTTTAAGTAAGTGTTTCTTACGGCCCGACTTGCACTCTGATATTTATTTCATCAAATTTTAACGCTATTTTAAAAAGGGGATTTACAAAGAAAAGTCAGGGTCGTTACAGGTGAGCCACAAGAAGATGTTTGGAAAACTAAAAACAAGATAATTGTTTTCGACGACAAGAAGACCATGTCGGAGCTTCCCGGAATCGTCTTTGAGTAAGATTGTTTCAATTATTTCGATTTTAGCATAAAATTGAAGTAAAATTAGTATTTTAAGATTTTTTTTTGCAAATTCAATTTTATGTTGAATATGTTTTCTTCACGGGTTCAGCGTAACGACGATGTTTGCTCTGTCAATTTTTCATAGTTCAGTGTTTAAGTTGCTAGCAAAAATTGTTCAGTGATTGATTTATAATTGATTTCATAATACAGCGGTTAATTTGTTAATTTCCCTTCATATTATATAGCCATGGACAATATCATAAAAATAAAGAGAAATTAAAAAAACAACTATTTAATTATAGAATCAATAACAAGTCAACCATTAAATAATTTTTTCTAATAAAGAAAACACTTAGTTATGAAAAATGAATAGAACAAATATCGCTGTAATATTTTCAGTTAAAAACATTTTCTTTCTGTTGCGAAACGTTGTCTTTTAGAAGCAGAACGTTGTCTTTTCGCAGCAGAACGTTGTCTTTCCATTGTGAAAAGTGAGTTATTGAAATAAAACTCAGAAAAGATTACTTGACATTATCTAATCAGTATTTCCGCATCTAATCATTATGGGCTTTCAGCATCGTCTTTGCAGTAAAATTGCTTCAATTATTGTGATTTTAATATAAAACTAAAATAGAATTAGAATTGCATAGCAGATTTAGCACTACCTTTTTTCTAAAATTTAACATTTCTTTCAACAGATTAACAACGATATTTGTGTCATTTATTTCTCATAGTTGAGTGTTTTATTTGGTAGTAAAAATTGTTTAGTAGTTGTCATTAATTTCATAGTTTAGTAATTGTTTTGTTAATTTTCCTAAAAATAATGGAACACAAAGAAAATTAAATAAATAATTAGATAAATTTTCAAATAAATAATTTTCATAAAATTTTCATACAATAATTCAATTTAAAAGAATACAAATAAAATAATTTTCATTTTTATACGTGATTTGGCGTGATAAATACAATTGAACGTAAAATTAAAATAATTCTTTTAAGGAGCGATCCAATAATTATAATTAGTATAATGTTATGTTTACCATCTATTCTTATTTTTTAACGTAACAAATATTGATTTTTAACTATTGATAATATATTACATTTAGGAAGTAAGAATTATAAAATAGAAATAAAAAATAAATATAACATTACTATTATAATTATATTTAGGAAAATTAACAAATCAATAACTATACTATAGAACCAATGATAAGTTAACTACATAACAATTTTTGTTAACAAATAAAACACTCAACTATGAAAAATAAAATGTGCAAACATTGCTATTACGTTTTCCATTAAAAACTAATTTCTCTTGTTTTTTTTCCTCTTACTCTACTAAACACAAGATAACATAAATGAGAAAACTAAAGACTCTCAATCAGTGGTTACACATCATTCAAAGGCAGACGACAACAACGATTTCTCTTGAGGAGAAGAAAACAAAGAGTTCAAATGCTAAAGATGTCTGTAGAAAGGATTGTAGAACTGGAATTGTAAAAATTCAAAGGAAAACTGAGAGGATATTTATCAAACGAGAAAATTGCGGTAGTAAAGATGAGCAGAAAGATTGTAATCATGTTTTTGAAGAGACTAGTGAATTATTTGAGAATAAAGAACAGAAAATTGGAAGAAAATACAAGAAAATGAATTTTCCATAAAAGGCAGAATGGACAGAACTTTGTTCTTTGTCCGTAGCGGAACGACAAAAAAACACTGCGAAACAAAGAAGAAGTGAGTATTTCATCAACTTATTCATTTTCAAGGTATTGTCTGAACAAGTATACTTCTTGTTAGCTTAAGTATCATTAGACTTATTTATTTTGATGATGAATATGTTAATTATACTTATAAGTTGTTTATTGTTTAAATATGTTTAATTGTTTTATCTTTATATTTATATTGATATTCATTGGAAATACCCCTTAACAAGGGTATTTAATTATACTAACATGTTGATTTAAGTCCATGTAGCTATTGGTTAAGTTTTGAGATTTAAATATTTCAAAATGTGGAAAACACGAAGTACAGGTCAACTAACTGTGGAGATTTGGTCGATCAGCTAGCTGAAGAAAGACCCAAAGTAGAAAAGCAGTCGACCAGTTTACTGTGGATGATCGATCGCAAATATTACAGAGAGCTCGAGAATTCTAAACTATTGTAAAGCGGTAGACCGGTTGAAAGAGGCGGTCAACCAAAAAATGGACAGAGCGCTCGGGTTTTTCATCGGTCGAAAAGGTAGTCGATCGCTGCATATATGATCGACCACAAAATGGACAAAGTCGAGCGAAGCTTCTACAATGTGAAGAGGCGGTCGACCGATATGATAAAGCGATCGACCAGTCAGACTTTATAACTCAACAACTAATTTCCAACGGTCCAGAGTCGGTTGACCAAAATGGACATGATCAACCGATTTTGCAGTTTTATAAATAGTGGCATTCCGAATTGAAGACTAAGAAGAGAGAACCATACCCAAATGCTACCAAAATTTCTACTCGCGTTTTCTTAGCAATTGAGTGCAAATCCTAACTCTCTCAATCTCTCACTTTTCGAGAGTTAAACAATTTTTGTTGTAATTTTCGTTTTCATATTTGTAAACTGATATATCAAGGGTGACGCCCTGTGAATAGTCAAGAGAAAGGTGACGCCCTAAGAAGAGTCAACTTGTAAAGGTTTTGTTGGCACCTGTGAAGCCAATCTGTAATACCCTGTTATTTCTTCCCCGTTTTATTAATATCATGAATTTCGCGAAAATAAATAAATTATATTACGGAACGATATTTATCAAAATTATATCACACATATATATATATGAGAAATAATTAGGTGTGATTTTATATGAAATTTTAAGTAAAAGTTGTGGGAGTTAAATGTTGGGACGGTGCAGGACGCAATACAACGTCCAAATTTGTCCTTTGCGCATTTTCGAACGATAGCGGACGCACTTGCGAACGTGGATCTCTTGTCCGCAAACATATTGTTAATTACTAAAACGTTTTGGACGAGCAAGGACATGGTTTCTCGTCCCAATCATATTCGTTCGGACGATGGCGGACGATTGCTCAAAACCAACGTGTTGGTCAAAAATCCCAACCCTGATGACATATCATCATTGACAATAGACTACATACTCCTAAAGCCAAAATCTCAAACACATCCCAAATAATCAATTAGCTAGGGCTACATTTCCTAAATCTATTCAAGATTGACTGCAGATCTTCTTGACAAAGTTGTAACATTTAGCAAACAAAAACTGTGACAAACATATCAGGTGCATTTATGCATCAAATTGATGCTCAAAACTATTCATGCCTCAAAATGGATCAAAATACCATTTCAGTTTAGGTGCATTTACGCATCAAGCTATTAGTCGTATTGACTCGATGTTAATCCAAATTCAGGTCAGGAAATACAGAAATACTTAAAAAGCATCTAAACTATTGGCAAAAAAAAATTAATTGATGTTTCTCAAGAGAGTTGAACCTCTACTGTACAAATAGTACATTCCAGGCAGCAAAACTTATTCACATCCACTTAGCAATATAATTTCAATATACATAGTCGTAACTATCAGCTACAAGATGTAATAGTTTTTGCATTTTAACAATTTCTTTCTTTTTTCTATATCTCGAATCGTACATACCTGGGACAACGATCGAACAACACGTGTGTAGTTGCAGAGAAAACTCATTCATTCGTCGGGTTGAAATAAAGTATACGTTGAAGTAGTCTCTGTCTTCGTAACCTGCATCATAGTTTTGATATTAATAAAATAATATCTTCATGTTTTAGCATCCATCAAAGGACAATGTAACAATGGATTACAAAACACTGGTGTTTATAGATGGTTGTCACACTACCAGTTAAATCACTATTGCTAAAAACTGTATAAAACATTAATATGCATAGTCCAAATTGAGGAAAATGGAACTAGTACATATTTGTCCAAATACTAGCACACTCATCTATGGATTTATGTTAATCTTTGAGTCAATTCAAATAAGAAAATTGAAAGCTCTATTCTATCATAAGTAAAACTTAGGGGTGTGGGACAGAAGATTAAAAAATGCTCTCATTTTATCCTAAGTTTCTTGAAAAACTAAAAGAGGATAAAGGAAAAACTAAAAGGGCGGGGATAATCAAACAACTATAAGCTTAGACTTTTCATGCCTCCACAAAATGCATAAAATTAGATGTGAGAGTCCACCTTGTGAGGGCAATGATCCAAATAAAAGTTTCACCTATACCAGTGGAAGTGTCCAATCTCACATTGCTTGGGAGAGTGAAAAACACAGTTTATAAATAGAGTTCTCTTCCCTAACTAGTATAACGCGTTTTAGACTAAAACATAAGATCAAAATTGTGCAGATTTTGGCCCAAAGCAGATAATATTATACTGAGTTCAGGCCGTTACAAATAATATCAGAGCCAAAGTTTGATCAGAAGTGTGGCCGACGAAGATGTCAAACTTTCAAAGGAGGGAAAATTGTCACAACCCACCATGTGAAGACGAGAATGACCCAATTGAAAATCCAACTCATACTAGTGAGGGTGCACAATCTCACATTTCTTAGAAGAGTGAAAAATGCATGGTTTGTAAGTAGAATCCTCTTCCTTACCTAGTACAACGCATTTTGGGTTAACCCCAAAAACAAAATCGTGAGAGTTTTGACTTAAAGTGAATAATATTATACTAGTCGTGATGTTACGCTAGAAGTTTATGATTTTTTTACCACAGAATTGTACAAACCTCAACTGCACGAGGAAGTTCAGCAGGAAGAACAGGAACCATAGACGACCAAAGAATGGGATCAACTAATGGATCAACATTACTATAACTTGTCAGAAGTGGTGCTGTTAAGAACGGGGTCAATGGGAAAGCATTTCTTTGAATAGCCAATCCTCCACTCATTCCTTGGGCAACTCCAAAGTTCTTACTACCAGCCTGATTATCAGATTTCTCAATTGTCTTCCCATGGTCCATTTTAACAGTATTTTTGTTTTCATTTTCATCATTCTCATTGCCATTTTCCTGCAATGTCAATGCTTTCTCTTGCAAACTCTTGTAGGCAGCTGATCGAGACAAGATGCTCAAGGCAGAGACTTTGAAGCCTTTATGTTCCTTTCTGTTGTGGAATATTCCCAAACGTGGCATTTCATATGGCTCACTATGTTGAACTTGCCATTCCATAGTTTTAAGCTCACTTTCAACCTCTCCAGCACAACTATGTTTAGTTTCTTCGTTTGATTTTGACCCGTGATCCACTTGACGAGTTTTGTTAGGCCCCCACCACCTGATGTAACTTGTCAAGTCGATCTTCCTTTCGATACAGAAGTTATTTATAAATTCTCTCTCTGCTACTGGATCATCACTTATACCTTCAAAAGGGAAAATAAAAGCAAATTAATGCACATAATTATCGAAGAGAGAGAAAATATTAATTTGCATGTCTCTTTGATATCCTTCCTTTCTTTTACATCTTTTATATCAACATAAATATTGCCTTGTTATGAAAAATTAGAAGATATTATCATCATTTTTTCTACTTCTTAAAGTTCATAGAGATCATTCAACTTGGTTGAGTAGCTTCCATGGCTGTGGCTTGAAAAGTTAGAGAATTATTCCAATTACCATAATTTATGCTGTTGAAGTATTCAGATCCAGCCACCCGACCAAATGATGACTCCCATCGACTACTTTGTAGAAGCAACAAATACAACATAAATATCAGAAACACAGCATAACAATAGTCAATACAAAACAATAGGCCTTGATCAATATCACAACTTCCAAAATTGCAAAATCTTGCTCAATATAAACTAGTAAAAGTGCTTCTCCAGCCCCATTAAGGCATTGCAACTTTAACAACAAAAGAAAAAGTAACTTGTGCCTTGTGGGGCCATGTTTGTTTCAGAACTTCTCACCGTGTAAATGGAAAATAAGCCAAAGTTCTAAATGTGAATTATGCTCAAATAAAATTTCAAACCAGCAACCTCTAAAAATTGCATGATGTATCTGCCAAACCATTTAAACAAAAATACCTCGAGAGACCGCGATATTTAGATATTCCTCTAGAGAAACCACTGCTCTTTCTGCAGAAAAACAACAAGTGAGAAGTAGTGCAATATTTTAATTCTATTTCCAAATTTGTTCACATGGCACACCTTCTTAAAGATGCAAGGTACTCCTCTCTTGATACATTTTGCATCTCTTCAAGATCTCTTGTGTAGTCAGTTACCTGCAAAAAAGCCATATTACTTTTTTCCCATAAACAAAAGTCAAGTAGATAAAATAGTAACGCCGAGAAACATTTTTAATTATAATAACAGAATGATTTTCTTTTGCTGACAAATTAATTCACTTCGTAAGTTTTTGTCAAAATCTTCAACAAATGCATTTCTTCCTTAGTTGAAAATTTATCATAGCCACAGATATCTGTTGCATTGCAACTTAAGAGTTCGAATTCAACGTATTTTTCAAAGTACGTGGGTATAACAAAAACCCTTTTAATGAAAAAGAAGAAGGATATAAAAAATTCTTACACTACATAAAACCAAGAATGAACAAGCAAGTACAGTTAATTAAAGGGAGTGTCAAAAAGTGAGCATAGATAAGCCATTAATCATCTCACTGGAAAATTAATGAGGGTTCCAGGACCCCAATACTTTAACGCAGCAAGATCATATGCCCGAGCTGCAGCTTCCTCTTCATCGTATGCTCCTACAGTAAGTCATTCCGCAAATTAAAGCACAAAAGAAAACAAAAAACAAAATAGGAGTGAAAAGACAAATATGAATTAATTACTTTGACATAAAACTTACCCAAGTAAACTGGAATGACGAATCGAATTCAAGTGTTTCATGCCCCATAAAAAAGAAAGAAAGAAAGAAATGATGTTATAATTACTTTTCCACATAAATATTTTAATTTACTTGCAGCAGTAGAGGTTCAATGAGAGAAAGAGAGACATGGAGATGGGGAAAGAGAGACCTTGTTTTCCCTTCTTGTTCTGGTTCTGGTTCCAAGTACTTTTATCCCAAAGATGAGCTTCATAACGACCTGTCCATCTATGTCTAAGAAAGATAAACAAAAAGAATTACAGAACTTTTATTCCAGAAAATTCACACAATGAATTACAAATACTCACTCACGCACTCTCCAAGCTTTCAAGACCTTGTAATCTGCCTACAAAATACTCATCCTCCCCTGACTCATTTTCCCTCCCTTTTAACTACTAACTTCAACTCATTCCCGACAGTTACAATAACCACCCAACATTCATTAACTACCCAACAGTTACAATAGTTACCCAACACTTATTAACTACTCAATCATTACTAATTATAACTACTATTTATTAGCACTCTATCGGCTTACTTCTAAAAAGAAATCACTAGTGATAGTCTCAATCTGATTGTTAAATGATCAAAAAATTCATGCATAGATTATATTTTGCTACTTACTAAAAGAGTAGCAAATGACTATATATTACTCATATCAATAACAAATTGAAAACTTATATATAGACAACATGCGTATCCGTATACCCAACCAAAAAACCAAGAGAAGCACAAATGAATGCTTAAAAAGTAACCACTTTCCAAACCTTCTAGATTAACATATTTGCATGTGTTTTGACAAGTGGCCGGAGTAACAGAGATTATATCAACATTCCTCCACTTAAAAGTTGGGCAAAGAATTAAACAAAGACATAACCAACGACAACTTAAAATTAGCTCATTCAAAATACATGTGTAAGGACCAATAAAAGAAATTGACTTAAGCGTGAGGGGACATGTTAAGAATACAAGATGATTAAATCAACTTCAACTAAATAGCTGTGTGTTAAGAGTACAAGATGATTAAATCGACTTCAATCAAACAACTAAAACTTTTGATATTGTTGGCAAATTTATCATGCATACCATGATAGGTAAGAAAAAACTTGACAGTTTTACGTGACATAAATGAATATTAAGCCCAGCCATATAAGTTGCAAATAATAAAATTTAAGTTAATAATCAAAGACTTCGATACTCCACTTCCATCACTATCTCAGCAACCTACCTGGTGACTCCGCGATAAATGGAACTCCGCTTTCCAGCAGCACAGGGAGGCATTTTACTGATTCGCTCTTTTGCCGTACATCCTCTCTCTTTCTTTGCTTTCTTCAATCCTCTGTAAAGCAAAAGCTGGTCGTTAGCTACGACGGCCTCCGAATTCTCGTCTCCTCCTCCGCTACTGCCTCCGACTTCGTGCTTCAAACTAGGATCAGAGGAAGAAGAAGCCATAGCAAATGAAGCTGCACCTTAACCCTAGGGAGAGGGATGGAGTGAGGTAGTCAAGGATTTGGTGGGTTTTCGATTAACTGAGTAGGCAAAAACTACAGTGAGAGAAGGAGATGAAAGAGTGAAAGTACAGATACGTCCTCCATGAAAAATGGAAAGGAAAGCAGAAAAGCGTGCTAAAGAGCGTAACGGCTAGGAGAAGAGGGAGGGTAATAATGTCATTTAACAAAGTTTGAAAGTATATGATTGATGGATGAATTATTGAAAGACCAAAAGACACGTGTCTTCTGGTGATAGCGCCAGATTGCTATCTGTCAGACTACATGTTCTATTGTACTAAAATTAATCAGTTATTATTATTTTTTAAATTAAATTAATTATTTTTTTTAAGACTTTAATCAAGTAAATGAAAACTTAGATTGTGAATGATTTAGTTTTGATGGATTAGATAGCTTAGACAATCAAAATTCAAAACATTTATCACCAACAACCATCGTTATTGTCGAGTGTACCAACCAACATTCGGTACACAATCACAAACAACAATCCTTGTTATTTTTTTCATTTGAGGCACGGAGTTGAGGTGCGATTGTGTGTGAGGTAGAGATGCCCGGAATGCAAGTGAATAAACAACCGAGCACGACTATATAAATTTAACCGATTTTATGATAATCGTTTTGTTAACCAAAACAAAATTTCTTATAAATTAAATTTAATATTAACAAAAAATGTGACAACGATATTTGTTACTGATTTGGTAGTTATTTTGTTAATTTCTGTATTTAAAACTAGTTATAAAACTTCCCACCCTTTCTTTCCATTTTCCTATAAACATGATCTAGGAGTTTGTTTTTTAATGAACATTTGAACAAGAGGTTGATTATTTCACCAATAATTATAAAATGAAAGCCCTGTCTGTTTTCATTGGTGGGTATGGAAGAACATGGGGTGTTCATTACATATCTTGAAAGTACTCCAAATAAAATTGGTTTTGCTGATCAAATTAGTAGAACACAAAAATAGTGTTAAAATACTTATGGCTGATAACGCGAACAAATAAGTGGCTCAAAACTATACGAAATAGATTATATTTTGTCAAGAAGCACGAAATCATATCGATACCGATACGACCATGATTGTGCAACTTGATCGATTAGATTTTTCATTAGTCGATAATTTCCCAAAAAAAAGGGGGAAATACTATGATTTCAATTGACTTCACAGCTGCATTCTTAGCTTTACTCATTTGCATCACTTGTCTTTACGTGCTCTAATTAGATAATGCCAACATTTTATAATACAATATAACCAACATACCTAAAAAAAATCAAGTATTGACTCTGGATACCAGGGTGAAATGCAATTTCACGGGAGCGATAATCACATGGCGATTCTTCTGAAAGTTCGAATAGAATCGTTGACACTTGTCACCTGCTTGATCTTCCGGCTTTCTTCACTAGCTCTGTCAAAAATTACATTTACTTCGTCAAACTAAATACTAGGCCAGGATGTTGCCAAAGTCAAAAGAACGGTCATATATTAGGAAGCAAATTTTGTCAGGTACCCCTTAGAACAATAGAAACACTTCACACAATGTATATTCAAATTCCGGGACACAATTTCAGACGATTCAAGAGGTCTGAATTCTCTCCCGACAAGAACAAACAAAACACAACATGACATCTAATAAAAACCGTTCCCCCCATTTCTCAGTAACTCCCTCCCTCAACACACAATAACCCTCTAAAACTAATATACCCCAAAACACTCTTGTACAACTAATAAAAATACAGCACAACCATACCACTAAGTCATGACAAAATATTACAGCAAGAACTATTTATTGTTATTTTGCCTAACATAAGTAAAGCGAATAAGAGGATGTACTAATCAAAGTTCAATGACATGGAAGAGAAAAAAAGAAACTTTCAAAAAAAAAAAAAGAGAATGAGTAGATGCTATTTCTTTCGGCTTAGAAAATCCATTCCACATTCTTACTACTTTTACATAACTTGAAGCTTGTTAGGAATTATCACAAATTGTTTACATACTCAGGAAAACAGATTAAACACTTGCACATCAATTACACTTTTCATTCATGAATCATAAATTAGATATATTTTAACATCCCCAAAGCTTCTAGTACAATATTGTTCGTTTGAGGCTGAATCTCGCATGATTTTATTATTGGGATTAACCCAAAAAACGTTGTAGGTAAAGAGGAGAACCCTACTTATAAACTAAGTATTTTTCACTCTCTCAAACGATGTGAGATTGAGCACCCCCGCTGATATGGTTCGGATCCTCACATGTATCATCATATCCTTCACAGGACGGGTGTCACACATATAGAGTAAGCAAAATCAAGTATTTGCTCCCCCTTCCCATTCTAGACTTGAATTCTTAGATAGTAATTGAAAGAATTCATTTCCTCACCCACCATTTATTCTTTAATTCAAACTAAAAATTACCCATAATACATTACCTAAATTACCGTTAATATAATATATTATTTTCCTTCCTTCTATCTTTCATAAAAGAAAGAAAGTAGAGGGCTTTTCTTCCTAACAAAGCTATCCTCCAAGGTTAAGCTAGACATCAAAACCCTTGATTGAATTGGATATGCAGTCAAGATAAAAAGGAAGTGGAGGGGAGGGGCACATAATCTCAAAAAACTTTACAGCAAAGCAAGAAATAACTGTTGATATATGTATAAACTGAAAAATCAAAAATTATTTGTTAGAAAGTAATAAACGACGATATTACCAACTTTTTCTCGAATGATAGCAGCATATTCAGCCCCACTACATTTTTCTGCAAAACATAATATATCATGATAAATTGCATATGAAGGTTGAAATCCCGCATCCTGCATCCATTGCAGCACCTGCATGAAATGTGACTATTACTTCCATGTGCACACTCACTGTGCAAAATGCCTCAAAGAAACAGGCTGAATATGCAATGTGGAATTATCAATGTGTCTGAATACACATTATTGGCTAACAGTTTTGAGTTAAAACATAAGGTTCACAACGATATATTAAGTTTACTGATTCTCTGTATTGCAGTAATGTTTGGTTCGAGTAATTTTGTAGTAATTTGGTGCTTCTACATCAATACCTAACACATGACAGAACTTCCCTTAATGATGTTCGGATGAAACTTTGGGCATTCAGACCATAAAAGCAACAAAAAAACATCCCATTGCGAATTCTAACTAAAGACTGATGATTTTTCTTCCTCTGTGTGAAAAGTGCTGGGTGGTTACCTCAATGTATTTCCTCCATTTTCCAGCTGACAAAAGATTCTTCAATAAAATTGAGTATGTATTAAACTTGATGCTGGATCCTGAGGCCACCAGTTTCAAGAATAACTGCATTTCCAAAAAAAATTGTTCAAATTGGAACCTTAGGAGAGAGGCCTCACGGTTAGAAAACCTGAAGATCTGTGTCAAGCTTTCCTTGGTAAGTATTAAGGGTATGTGTTAGAAGATCCGAAAATGAGAAAATCTGAGACTATTGTCATATGTGGCTAGTCAATTAATGCTTTTGCACTAGACTTTTAAGGAACTTTTTGCGTGCAGTTCTGAAGAAGAATTTGCATTCAATGGGGAGGTTTGAGGAGAAGTTTCATTCAATATTGGGATATATCTAAGACCGGTAGATGTTGTGCCTATAATGCTTTCTAAAAAAATAGTCTGCAGACTTGCTCATTGAAGGGGTAGGATGAAATTGTGTTTGCAGATCATGTTAGTTCTTGCACTGATTACAAGAAATGAAATCGTGTGGTTATTTTTCAAGACTCTAGTGAGATGGGTATACATTTGTCGAATGTGTTGTTCTCCAACTAAAATGTGCTAAATTACATGTGTGATTTTATTCTAGCATTTCAAGGCAACTCAAAAGACTAAAGCACCACCTAGTGCTACAATATTAACTTTGATAGATCGTAGGTGGCTTTTTTTTCCTCCTTCTCATAACGCTCAAGAGAAGGGGTTTTACTCAAGCTCATCGCTATAAATCATGTGAAAAAGAAGATACATATGTCAATCACCTCATGCCTTAAACAATTAACGACCTTTTGCTTGAACAGAGAAGAAGATGTGACAAGAAGGAAGTCCGTAAATTGTACTGCATGTTATCTTCTGGTGCATTTGGTACAATAAAAGTAGGATGATTTTTTATGGCGACCAATGAACATTTGGTCTATAATCTTATGGTTTTAATTTCGATATAGACATTATTACCTATCAAAATAAAATATACTCACTCATTTGAATAGCGATTTATTCTTGGCAAGGAAGTTTCGGAAAGAAAAAGGGAGTAAGATCACATGTAACAGAGAAACAAAAATCATCTTATAATAAAGAAAATATTTCATGTACCTTCATCATATATTCTGTTTTTCCACTTTTTCCAAAAAAATGCAGAAGGTGATTTATTACTCCCGTTGATATCAAATGGAATGAGGGTTCCATGAGCTTAATCAGGTCAGTTGCTGTCCGCCAATCTCTTAGCCTACACACAATATGTCTTTCGGGGGTAAGTCAAAAGAAATATTGCTAAAGCAGACAAACAATAACATGGAAAGATGTAGATTAAATTGACCAAAATCAGATGAAATCTTATGAATGATGTATGTTTATGAGATGGTGAAAAAGAAAGCATGGAGAACCTACAGTTTAGCGCAGTCAATATCCTTTGGATAATGGAAAATGTTCCAAAACTAATTAAAAGGATAATATGTCGTCCTAATATCAAAAGTCAGCTTGCAACCAATATCATGCAAAGTAAAGGGCAAAGAGAGCATGAAAGTCTGGTAAAAGAGCCAAAAATCATTTTGTTAAGATGTTGATCTGATAGTAATAGCTGCAAAACATTGGGATTTGGCTCTTGCTAGTACCTTTTGCTGCCCTTGGAATGTCAGATTTGGCTCTTCTAAGGATAGGTTTATTTCTCGATCTAATGAGTCTTTTCATGATTGATTTTAATAATTTTGTGGCAGTTATAAGTGATAGAAGATTTTTTAGCGCACAGCTACAATTTATAGTTACAATTTTTTCATATCTTCCACCTACTCTGTTAAGCAAGTTGATAATATTAAAACTGGTTAAAAATAAAATAAAAATCTCGTGTAAAAATAGACAGTCTATCAAGTTAAGAATGTAATTTCAAAAAATAAAAGCACGAAGAAAGCATAGTGCACCAAATCATAAATAGGAAAGGATAAGAACTTTTCTCACAAAAAAAAAAAAAACTTACATGCTACATGCTGATATCATTTCATAACAAACAGCATCAGTAAAAGGAATATCCTTTTCTTTCATAATCTCTGCCAGAATAAGAACCTTTGAAGGTTGGTCTCCCTTGTTAAAGGCTCTCATCAAAGCTGAACATGCAACAGTATCTGGTTCAACACCATTTTCTTCCATCTCATAGAACAAAGCGCAAGCTTTATCCCAATTTTCTGGTGAGAAAAAAACAAATGGTTTTAGTTCAAGCTACATTTTAGATTGTTGAGGTACTCGTCTAGTGTAAAATCTAACCTACACAACTGTATGCATTGATCATTGCAGTGAAGGTAATTGAATCAGGATAACAACCAGCAGTCTTCATTGCACTAAACGTATGTTCTGCTTCTATCAGCTGGCCCTGAAAAATTGTAACAAAAAAATAGAGGAAAAATAAATGAGACTTTGCTACACTAACGAGAAGAAAAAATGCTCCACAAAAACACTTTCTCAACGGCTTGCCTGTTTGCTGTAGGCACCTATCACAGAAGAATAGATCTCTTTGGACAATGGAATCTTCAAAACCATCATTTCATCAAAAAATTCAAGTGCCTCACCATATTTTGACATCTTACAACAACCACTTATCAACACAGTGTAAGTAACAGCATCTGGTTTAACTTTCTTTTTCCTCATGGCATTATGTAAGGTTATGGCTTTCTCGTATTCCCCAACATTCATATAGCTTCCTATAGCTGAATTGTATGCAACTGTGTTCAATTCAATACCTCGAAGTTCAGCAGCTGAAAGAACCGCATCAATTTTCACCTTTTGACCACATCTTCCACAAGCAGCCAAGAGAGTGCATATTGAGACAACATTAGGTTCTATTCCTTCTTGCTCCATCTCACGCATGACTTGAACAGCTTGAGATAACAAACCACTAGATCCATAGGCATCTATGAGAGCATTGTAGCTAACAAGATTTGGCTTGCAATTATTTTTTTTCATATCATCAAAAACTTTTTTAGCACGAGCAGGTTGTTGAGATCGTCCATATGCATTGAGTAAAGATGTATAAGAAACAACATCTGGGCGAATACCACTCTTATTCATCTCATTGACAACTGCTAATGCCTCTTTATTCATCCCCTGTATAGCATAGGCACTTATTAGAGCATTATATGAAACAACATTTGGCCTCAAGCCTTCCCCAATCATCGTTTCAAATACAGCTTTACAATTATCAATTTTCCCACAAATCGAATATAAGTGAATAATACTAGTGAATGTCACAACATCAGGTTTGCATTCAGAGCTTTTCTCTCTCATAGAATTAAATATTTCCATGGCTTTGTCATATTGCCCCAGCTTTACCAGGCAATGAATAATAATATTAAGTGTGGTAGAGTCAGGACGCATATTGGTACCCTTCATTAGTTCAAAATAAGATAAAGCTTTTGAATATTGAGCCCCGCTTTTGTATGCAGACAAAACAATATTGTGAGTTATAAGATCAGGTCCAACTCCATTATCAGTCATTGTCTTGCAGACTTTAAGAGCCTCTTTCCAATTTCCACTGGATCCACAAGCATTGATCAGGTTGTTATACGTCGACCGACTTGGAGGGATCTGGACCAGTAAAGAGAGGCCAAGTTGAGTCTTAATAATTTGATGGCAGAGATCAAACTGAAATTCCGCAAGCTAACAGCAGACAGGAAATTTATGATACTATTATTAACCAAATTGCAGATAAAGAAACTGAAGACACTTTAATAATTACTTAAGAATTGGACTTCGGATTCTGATTAACAGAAAATCATTATCACAGTTTTTGTTCCCATCATCAAAGAACATAAGCCTAATTTAACCATAAGTAACTAAGTAGTTATATGGTTTTTACATTTGCTCAAGTAATCATCCAAAAGATACATTTAAGTAATAAGGGAAAGCTACCAATTCTACCAGTTATCTGCATAATTGGTGAGTGAGTGTGTGACCATGTACAAATGCGTAGACAATCTTGTATGTGTACAAGTGTAGGCGTTCATGAAACCAAATGAAAATTATGAAAGATGCTAACTGTAACAAGTTTGTATTTGGTGTAACCGTTATAAAAGAAAATTAACTTCTACGATGCAAATAAACTCAAGATCAGATTTATATAACAAGAGTAATAAGATGATCATTCCACCTAAAACAAAATATGGTCCAAAACCCCTTCACTTACTTGTTGAGAAGATAATGAATAGGATATCTATCAACCACTATTTATTAACAGACCAACACCAAACACTAATGAATTCGATAAAAAAAACAATTGAATAACTTCATGAAAACATTAGAGTAACCATCATATAGAGAGAGTAAAACAAGCAAAACAAGATATACAAACACAAACTGCATAACATATACTCAGTACACACAGCTTTAAGTACTTTTTTCTTTTAATTGCACTAAGTCAAAACTAGTAAGAGTGATGAGTGAAGAGGAATACAAATACACACAGCTGCACGCAACATGTCTTCCATGATATTCATTGCCCAACGCCATTGACCTGCTCGACCATGAGCATTGATTAGAGCGTTGTATGTCTCAGCATTAGGCTTGCACCTAATAAGAAAAAGATTTTTTGGAATTAGAGGTGTTAGAAAAAGTAAGAATGTAGCCTTAGCCTTAAATCTACTGCTAAAAATGCATTTACTTTAAAGATGAAAAAGTACCTCCACTCTTGCATCTCAAAGTACAAACCACGTGCCTGATCTATTCGATTATGCCTAGCATGTAATCTTATCATCATATTGTAAATATCATTTCGAGCACAATAGTTCTTTTGATTTTTCATCCATCGAAAGACTTGAACACAAAGTTCAATAGACCCTTTCTGTGTTAACTCCTACAGGAAGAAAAGAGAAAATTCAAAACTGAAAATCCAACTTGTATTGTCTATATCATAATTCCTTTTAGTTCAAAAGTAAATAATTACAACTTTCAGAGCATAGACTAACTTCGGGAAAAGTTTCAAGAGAATTTTTCATGGAGCACGCACATTTAATCAAATATATCCAGCTTCGACATCCCAATTGCTTGTTTTCTAATCATCCACCAACTGACACAAATTGATTCTTACATTTACAACTCATCTGTAGGTGTTCTTCAATCAATTTCCCCTAGAACAGTCAAATTTCAACCTAAATGCTAACTTCGCATTTATATATATATGAAAAATGTCCACCAAATATGAGAGAGAGAGAGAGAGAGTGAGCTAAATTACCCTAATAAGCACAGGAAAATTCTTCCTCGCGAACCGTCCAATCCACCGGTTCAATAAGCCATCAACATCCTCACGATGATGAAGCTGGAGAATCCTATCGACGATCTCCGAAACTGCCCAATCCTTCTGAAACCGGTCGTTCTCTACTCGAATCCGATAGCGTCTAGGTATATCAGCTTTCCTTAGTCCACTTACCTGAGTATAAACCTCATGCCTGCCCTGGTCGTAGTCCACAAAGACTTGCTTCTTCTCCTCGAATGCCGAATCGTTCTTAGACTTTTTGCATTGGATTACGGCTGCGGGACGGGAGGATACAGAGTTGGGAAACGTAAGCTCGGTGTAGGTGAATCGGCGGTGAGTGTTGTGGTAAGGTACGGCGGCCATTTGAGAGAGAGAGAGAGAGAGAGAGAGAGAGAGAGAGAGATTTGTCAGTTGAGCTATGAATTGGATAAACGCCTCTGCAACGGTTTATTGCAAATAATATCTTGCCAATGTCAATATACATACACGCTACAAAATATGAAATTCATTATAATTTAATTTTATATAATTGCAAAATATTTATTTATTATTATATTAATTATGATAGACTATAAATAATTAAAATAATAATTAACCTAAATCAATAAATAAATGACACAATAACATATACATCAAAATATAAAATTGAGTCGTATTTATACACAAATAACTTTGTTCGATTTGAATTTTATCATTTTTTTTTTAAATTTCATGTTTGAATCTAGCTTTTCATGATCTTTTGTGTCACAAATGTTCCTTAACTTAGAGATTAAAGACAGATAATATATTAAACTTTTTTTTTAACAAAATTGCCATTGTAATTTGAGTCATTAGTAAAACAGCTCATATCTTAATAAATTATTTAAATATTTCATATTTTTCTCTTGTAATGATCATTTTAATCTACTATAATTATTTTGACTCACTTGATTTAATGCATATACTCCATTTTGCATTCGATTCCAAATATAAATTTCAGTTGGATTGTTTCTAATCCTTGAAGTCAATTAGTTTGCATAGAAAATTGAATAAGTCAGAGGATGACTAAGATTGGTTAAGAGAGATATTTGATAAGCATTGTCATTTTGTTATCGACCAAAAGTATAAAGACAATTTTGCTCCGATTTAGGGCGTCAATTGTCTTTGACTCCTAAAGTTTAAAGGCTAAATTGCACTTTAAACTATGAAAATATGATTTTACAACTAATTTAAGGAACAATAATCAAAGAATGATGACATCTTCTTAGTGTTTTTAGCACTCGTCTTGACATTAATGACTGTATTAATCTAATTTGATGATAAATTATATGGTAGAGCCTCTTGGATCTTCCAGAATATATTTACACTTTCACATTGCTAAACACAAGAATGCAAATCAGTGGAATCCTCTTGAACCTCTGGACTGGTAAAGTTCCAACCTACTTTTAGCTTCTGGGAGATTAGCTTCAATTGATGGCTCTTCAACGAGATGCGGCTGCTTCATGGACCATTCTAGCACTATGAGCACCTCTTCTTGGGCAAGTACCTCACTGTCAGGGACACTGAAAGCAATGTTGCAGAGGAGGATTAGAGCAGGAATCTGAATCATTTGTTCACCAAAGTATACATGTTGGATCAAATGTTTGGTCCCTCCTGCGTCTATGATTGCTTTGCAGTGATTGAGATGTAGGAAATTTTCTGGGGATGCGAATTTGTTGAGAGCAATTATGGATTCCATTGAAACTTCTGGTTCTCTTTCGTCCAGCAGCTTCACCAATGGCCCGATTATTCTAGTCTCTGTCGCTCTGAAAGTCCTTGCCAAGTTGCCAATGGCTTTTACGCACGGTACGAGGAGATCAGAGTTAGCTTCCTCGATTATTTTCAGTAATTGTTCAACTACAGCTTTGGCAGTCGGTGAAGTTGGTTTGAAACCGGATCTTCGTAAACCTGGGTTTTGCTCAGCCACTGCTGTGATTTCCATTAACGCCATGGCGGAATAGGATTGAACATCTTCCGGCCCTTTTTCTAGTAGAACGGCAAAGCATAAGAGTGCTCTTGATTCTGTAATGTTGCTGCAAATAGGGACATTTCCCTTAGACAGTTGCCACAGGGCTCTAGCCGCCATGGCTTTCATATGAGCTTTGGTAGCTGGATCTTCATATTCTCTTCCTTTAATGCTAGCCCCAGCCAAATTGACATGTTGATAGTGGTGGTGGTGATGATGATGATGGGGTTTTACATTGATATCTCTGCTCTTCTCACTGTTCGTTTGACTTCTCATGGCTAAGGTATTTGTAACCACATTATGGATCTGGCTAGGGGTTTGATTTCCCGTTGGACGAGCAATATTACCTTGATTTTGCTTATCATCTTCATAATTTTCCTTTTTCTCTCCTGGATTTGTGTCATTGCTAGCCATAACAACTGAATGAATAGACATTTGCTGCTTGCTGGCAATGGCGTATTTTCTATGTTCTTGAATGGTCTCAAACGCGAGGTGACTAACAAGTAGCCGAATTACGTTGTTCTGCGCAAAATGGTCTTGGCATTTTGGGTGATTTGCAGCCAGCTCTGAAACTGCCCAAGCCACCATAGCCTGAACCTTCATGTGACCATCTTTAAGAATCTTGGCGAAAATTGTGCATACTCCCGCATTCACAATGTGTTCGACGCTTTCTGGATCACGCCCTAGAAGGCCAATTGCTCTCGCAGCATTTTCCTGTCCTTCAGTTTGTCCCTCTTTCGCCAGTTTCAGAAGCGGAGCGATTCCACCTTCTTCAATAATTAGTTTTCCGTACCTATCATTATCCCGAGCTAATGAAACCAGAGAGGCGGCCCCATCTGATCGCTCCTCTAATGTACCTGTATGGAGAATAGCAATCTGCTCCCATATTAAGCAGAGAATTGGCTCGTTTGAGGCGATTGGAGGAAGCCCAAGGTACTCATCATCGCGGTCGTTCGCCGGAGCTGAGACTCTCAGAAGCCACGAAACGTCTCCGATGGAATTTTCGAGCTGCATTGACGTTTTCCTGAATGCAGCGGCGGGGATAATAGTGAACATTCGCTTCATGATGCCATGGGCGCGGCATTTGGTGATGAGAACTAGGGCTTTCTCAAGAACCTGCTCTGTGTCATCGATAATCCGGCGTGTGGGACGTTCGTAGAGATCGTTGCTTACGCGAGCGGCTTGCCGTAGAAGGCCAGCGAGCTTCTCTGTTTTGGCCTTGAGCTCTAGACAATCTTGTTTGAAGGTCTCTGCATCATCGGCAGTTTTCGTCACGTGGTCTGCTAATTGTATCGGCCTCGCCAAAATCTCTTTCACGATTCCCGCCATAACCTAAGCATTCCTATGGCGGATCAAACTAAAAACATCAAGATACGCTCTCGCGGACGAGATTCAATTTCTCTCAGCTTACCGTTCTCCAAGTCTGCAAAAACAACAGAAAGAGAGGGGAATGAGGAACGATGAAAAAAAAAAACAGAAAAAGTAGACGAGAAAGCGGACGGACGCAGGAAACTCTTAATGCAAAATCTATGGAAGCTTTATCTTCATATAGATTTCATAAATTTTCATTTAAAATCGAACGAAGCAACACTATCTTCAGCAGAACTCATAATCTCATCGAATTACTAAAATTCAGCACTGTCAAACCCTCAACGATCGAAATTAAACACACTAGCGGTAAAGAAAGTACCTGAAAGAGACGACGCAATTCAACTTCAAAACGTCTCTCTCTCTCTCTCTCTCTTCTCTGAAGTCTGTTTGTAATCGATGGCTCCTATGAAAAGCCAGAGCCGAATTTAAAGCTTTTATTTCCCTCCTTTTTAAGCATCTCCACGTGCCATTAGGCCCACGTGTCTGCCAATTATTGGGTACTCACTTTCCGTTTCAATGGGGATCCTCCACCTCAAGATGCTAATAAGAATCAAAATCGATTACCGCCATCAGATCTCTATCAATGTCTCAATACACAAGTTTTGGACGGATAGGATTGGCTTAGTGAAGATAAAAACATATTCAATGAATCAATTTGATGAGTAATTGTTTATTCGGAAAAATGACAAATCAACGTCACAAAACAATCACTAAATTTTTTTTACTAATAAATTAACTACATAACAATAAAAAAACATCACTGCAAACATCATTACTATGTTTGCTATTAAAATCCATTGACTATAACATCGTAGTCATGTTAACGTCAAAAACCGTTAAACAGAGATGTTCAAGGCAGCAACAACGGCAGATGTCCATCAAAATCCATCGACTGTAACTCTGTGGTCACGTTAACGCCAAAAGACCGTCAAACGCAGACCTCCAAGGCAATAATAACGAACTTTCCGCAACGAAGAAAGACGTCCAACGCTAATCCAACAGACTGACGAAGGACATCAATTATTTAAAGGTGATGGCGGATGATGGTTCATGGCTGTTGGATCGAGGATGGATGTCCCTCGATCGGAATGGACGGCTAGGATGGAGTTTGTCATTTTCAAAGGCGATGGTGGACGATAGTTTTTGGTCATTGGATCGAGGACAAATGTCCCTCAATCGGAATTGACGGCTATGATGGTTTTAGGCCATCACCCAAAGAAGGGTCACGTGCAAGTCACCCGCTTTTTTAAAAGGTAGACTATCTCAAATAAGACGGATGTCTCTCGGTCCACAACGAACGTTCCTTTCCCCATATCGGACATCCCTCGTCCAGAAACGGACATCCCTTGACTTGAAATTATGTCGTTTTGCCCATAACGGACGTCCCTAGTCTCACAATGGACGTCTCTCAACTTAAAACTACGTCGTTCAGGCTGAAACGAATGTCCATCTTTGGCTGAGGGACGTCCGTTTTATGTTTCAGGGACTTCTCTGAAAGTTAAATCTGTCTATATAATAGCGAAAGCCGTCCCTCAAACACAAAACGAACGTCCCTATAATTCATTGAACTTAATTCGCCGAGGATTTCGTATTTCGCGGTACTTGCCGAAGTGCACAGTCGATTTTTATATAGGCAGAACGACGCACGATGTTCCATGGCGGATCATCCTCATTTCATTTGTGTTCCTCGGCAGAACAAAATCGATGGATTTTGACGACAAATGTGACAGCGATGTTTGCGGCGACGTTTTTCCACAGTTCAGTGGTTAATTTATTAGCAAAAAAAATACAATGGTTGGTTTGTCATTGATAGTAAAGTACGATGGTTAGTTTTGTAGGGTCATGTGCACGCCTATAAAGGGGGGAGGGGGTGAATAGCGTTTTAGTATTTTTGTACGATAATTAAATTCTTTAACACCTTATATGATTTATCATGTATAATTAAAACATGCAATGCGAAAATTAAAAAGTAAGGGATAGAGAGTGTGCACAAGGGTTTGTTTATACGGTTCGGCAAACCCGCCTACTTCCCCACTCTAAAATTCCACTTGGAGATCCACTAATCAATTGGCTTACGGGTGCCAATTAAACAGTTACAAGCAATGACTATTACCGTGGCGTCACCCTAAATTTGACTATTTTAGGGAGTCACCATTTGATTGAACTTACGAGCATTCAATCGAGTCGTTGACTGTTTCGGGGCATCACCCTAAATTGACGAATTCGTAGAGAGTCACCCTTTAGAAAGTACTACAAATGTGTTTGCAAAAATTAAAATGCAAAAACTAATTTGAAACTCTCCCAAATTTAAGTCTCAAGTTTGGGGTTAGTGAGAGTAGAGTTTTACAAGCTTAAGAAAGTGTATGGAATCGAGTATAAATTTTGGCAGGCTTCGCCTCAATTCTGAGTTGTGTAAAATGAGCTATAGAAGTCTATGTATTTATAGACTGTCCATTTTCGGTCGACCGGATCCGACCGTTGGAGAATATTGTTAGCCTTTTTGTTAGGCTTAGTTTTATTTTGATGATGACCAAATTGACCAAATGATTTAATGTAATGAAAATAATAAGTTGGTTAATTGTGTTTTTATTTATAATGTATTCAACGTTTTTATTCATTATTTTTATACTCAAATTTATCAAAAATACCCATGTTGAGGGTATTAAAGTGTGCTAACATGTCTATTTGAGTCCATGTAGTGTTGGCTATCTTTTAGGGACTCAATATAGTTCAAGGGCAGTTTTGGAGTGAAATGCGGACGCCAGTTTATGAAGTACGGATGCCGTGGAAGAGATTTCCAATCGTCCGATTTGCCTCTGTCCATTTTGATGAACACGAGGACGATGCGTGCGGACGAGGCAGACATGAAATGGCATCCGCAGGTCTTCAGCTGTGCGGACGGAAGCGAAGAAGAGGACGCTGTTTTGGCGTCCAACATTTGTGTGAAGACGCGGACGATGTAGGCGGACGCAGCGGACGATGGGAATGGCGTCCGCTTTGAATCTGTCCGATTTTATTGAAGACGCGGACGATATATGCGGACGCAGAGGACGATGAAAATGGCGTCCGCAAATGCCCAAAATTGTGCAACGGCTATTTTTCTCAACGGGCATTTTTACAACGGTCGTGCGGACGATAGGTGCGGACGCTGAGGTCGTCCGGAAGCCGCAGTGGCAGACTCTATAAATAGAGGATCACTCTATGCTCTCCACAAGGAACGAATCGAATATTCGAGGCGAAGCCCTGCTGAAATCAATACTCGGATATTACCCACTATGAGCTATTGTATATCCAATTCTCCCTATTTCGAACTTGAGAGTTATATTTTGGGAGAATTCGGATTAGATAGATTTTAGAGTTAATCTCCGAATTATCATTGTGCTTGATTGTAAATGGTGATTCCCTTAGAATTCATCACACCTGGGTGACGCCCCGCAATAGTCAATTTAGGGTAACGACTCGTAAGAGTCTAAGGTTGACGACCTAAGAATTAGTCAAGGGTGACGCCCAATTTAATAGTCAATTTGTAAAAGATTTTATTGGCACCCGCAAGCCAATTACTTAGTGTATCTCCAAGTGCCACTTGGAGCGCAGACGTAGGCTAGTTTGCCGAATCGCGTAAACAAATATTGTGCACTTTCTTTATCCCTTACTCTTTAGTTTATGCATTTAATGTAATTGCATAGTTAATCGTATTCGATAAATCACTTAGGGATTTAGAGAATTTAAATATCGCACGAAATTATTTAAAACGCTATATTCACCCCTATTCCGAACTTGAGAGTAATATTTTGGGAGAATTCGAATTAGATAGATTTGAGAGTTAATCTCCGAATTATCATTGTGCTTGATTGTAAAGGGTGATTCCCTTAAAATTCATCACACCTGGGTGACGCCCCGCAATAGTCAATTTAGGGTAACGACTCGTAAGAGTCTAAGGTTGACGACCTAAGAATTAGTCAAGGGTGACGCCCAATTTAATAGTCAATTTGTAAAAGGTTTTATTGGCACCCGCAAGCCAATTACTTAGTGTATCTCCAAGTGCCACTTGGAGTCCGGACGTAGGCTAGTTTGCCGAACCGCGTAAACAAATATTGTGCACTTTCTTTATCCTTTACTCTTTAGTTTATGCATTTAATGTAATTGCATAGTTAATCGTATTCGATAAATCACTTATGGATTTAGAGAATTTAAATATCGCACAAAATTATTTAAAACGCTATATTCACCCCCCCCCCCCCCCCCTCTTCTCTCTATAGGCGTATCGATCCTACAAATATGACTATTGGAAATCTGACCGTTGAACATTACTGGCAAATCTGCACCGAAGTGGTCGATCGAAATGGGCTAGCGGTCGACCACTGTCTTCATAAAAAGACCATGGAATCGAACTCGTAGTGGAAGCGGTCGCCCGGTCCATACAAGCGGTCGACCGCTCACAGGCAATTTTCCTTTTTCAAGTTCTGATCTATTTTTTGGTCAACTGAATCTTCAATCCGTTACCGCAGCTCGACAGCAAAAACGCCAAAAATGGTAGATTCAAAACTGGGATTATTTCGGTCGACCTACTCGACCGGAAACTCAACCACAGTGCATCCGAAACCTGTCGGATGAAACTGTTTACCTTTACGGACACCAAACTCGACCGCTCCTTTGACCGGGAACCGTCCGAAAACTCCGAGAGCAATCTGTAAAGCTTTTTGTATGTAGCCCTTTACCGCACCTTCAATCGCGGTACGAACGAAAACACCGGGAGCTGTTTTTGGTCGACCAGAACTGCACCAACCGTGATCAAAACTCTCCAAAAAGTCTTCCATAAATTTTCTAAGTCCCAAAACGATATAAATGCATTGTATGGACTTAGGTAAACACGTTAGCACAATTTAATAATTGTTTTGTGGGTATTTTCAATAACTACGAATATAAATAAAATAAATAAAACATTAAATATATTATCAATAAAAATACAATAAAAAGTATAACAAACAACTTATTATTTTTAACAAAATAAATCATTTATTCATTATCAAAATAAAATTAAGCCTAACAAAAAGGCTAATAAGTCTGTCATTTTTTCTTGTTTTTTTTTTTTTTATCTAAGTAGAAAAAACAATCTCACGCTTAGAAGTATTAGATAACAGACAAGTCAAACTTTAAAATAATTTTATAAATAACTAAAATTTTGAATTATGGGAAATAAATTAGGCAAATCTCACATCACATTTTTCGTTAAAATTTTAAATTTTTTTCACAGTAGATATGTCATCTTTTTACAATAAACCCACATATAAAGTAGTTGTATATATTTTGACAGCGAATACCAGTTTTTCATTGTAAAAAATAAGTTATTGACTATAACAACTTCATATACTGGTAAAGATGATCTATCCACCGCAAAAAAAAATTTAAATTTTTAACAAAAAATGTGATTATAAAAATTGCTTTCTTCATTTTTTATAATTCAATATTTTTTTACTATAATAACGTGATTGTTACCTTAATTTTTTCAACCAATTAAATTATATCTTCAACTTTTGACCTAGAGCAAGTGAATGACCACGTACCTTGATAGAGATTAAACCTTGTTTTATTGTGATCGATTATTTTTCCATCTTCGAGTTTGTCCACTGTTTTTTTGTGTTTTGAAGAATCTTGCAGACCTTCTCTTTTAACAACCTAACAAATAGGGGAGGGCATACATTGGATCGAATTGTGGTTTGACCCAAAACCACACGTTCGATCCGGTTCCTATCCTTATAAGAATCGGAGTTAGTTTTGGAAGGAGTCGAACCGTGGGTACAACTCGATTCTCGAATTTGAGGAAAAAAAATCATGAAAAACCGAACTAGAGTTAGTTTTGGAAGGAGTCAACCGTGGGTACAACTCAATTCTTGGATTTGAGGATCAAAAATCATGAAAAACCGACCCGAGTTAGTTTTGGAAGGAGTCAACCATGCCGTCGAGGGTACAACTCGATTCTTGGATTTGAGGGTAAAAAATTATGAAAAATCGAACCGAATCATGAAAGTTGAAAATTGACATAATCCAATCCAAAATCTTAAAAATTGGTTCAAAATTAACTAAAAAAAGTTTTTATTTTGAAACCCTATTGTAAAAATTGAAAATTTTTGGACCAACTGATTCCAAATAGAATCGGATCGAATGGGCATATGTACGCCTCGGAGGACTCCCACTTTAGCGTTTTCATCACTGTGACTGAACTCATCTGTGAATTAGTCTACTCATTTAATGTGGTCCATGATTAGGGCTTTTCCACTACTTGAGGCAGTACTATTCAGCATTGGAGAATTGAGACAAGGCCTATATATAGGCCTTAGGCTATACAGCTCTCAAGAGGTTCAGGTCATGCTTGACTGGTCTTAGTGGACCGAGGTCGGACCGGACCCACCCCTAAGGGGAGGTACGTGGTCTGATCCACGGGTTTCCAATTGCCGGATCTTCGTTGGATTCCCGGCAGGCCTCAGGTGGGCCTCGTCAATTTTTGGCAGATTTTGACGAATTTGGCTGGTCTCCGACGAAAATTCATATTCAAATTCTACCTTTCACCAAATTCACCCAATTGAGATTGATGCCTATTACCTTCTTCAATGTTTCTCTAAGTAGAACTGGGTTTAAAGAGGATAGTCAGCTCCTTTGAGGTCAGCAAGCCGGCCATCAGACAAAGTTTGCGAGCTTGTCCGCAGACCTGAAACTAGGCCCAGGTTGGGTCCAATCTCAACTGGGCCTTCCTTAAAATTTTTCTTTTTGGTTTGAACTTTGAACCAGCCCACAAGCCAAATGCTAAGGCTGATAACGCTAACCCCAATCTTTCGAATGAGTTCACAATTATATAAAGATCAAAGTAAAGATGGCTGTGAAAAATGGTCGAAGCAAAGATCGCTATCACGTTTTTTTATCAAAAATTTAAATTTTTTTCACAGCAAATAAGTTGTCTTTTCACAGTAGACCAGTATATGAAGTAGTTGTAGTCTATAATTTACTTTTCACAGCGGAAGACAAGTATCCACTGCAAAAATAATATTTTCCTCAACAAAAATGTATCTTCACTATAGAAAAGAATTCTTATTCCAAGGACTAAAATTACGCAATGGAAGACAAGTATTCGCTACAAAAATGGTAATTTCCACAGCGAATACTTGACTTCCACTACCTAATCTTAGTTTCCTCAGCATAAACGTGTCTTCCGCTGAGAAAAATACGTACGACAACTAAGATTCTTTAATCTAAGGATACAACTTCACATTCTGCCCCAAATAGAGCACACTGTTAGAACAATTTCCAAACGAACTCCAAACCCTAACCCTAATCCTCATTGGCTCCTTCAATGAATTTTAAACAAGCCTACAAAACTTAAATTTTTAACCGAAAACATGACAACAATGTTTGCATATTTTACTTCCTATAATTCAATATTTTATTTATCAGCGAAAATTATTTAGTATTTGTCTTGTCACTAACTCCATAGTTTGTTGTATGTTTTATTAATTTGCCTTATAAAATTAAACATTTTTTTAGTTTAATTTTGAAAATGATCAAATTAAAAGAAACTATTTTATTTTAATCAAGTATTTATATTGACATTGATAGATTAAATGTACAAACAATTGCCAGGACATTTTTCATTAAATTTAACACCAAAATAAATGAGATGGTAAATTAAAAGGATGAACAAACTATATACTATAATAATTAATCTAATAATAGAAGTGATATAATTTTCTTAGAAAATTCCAAATTCTGTGTGTACATTCAAAATGGTTGATCATAAGCAACACTCAATGAAGATTACTGGGACCTCATTTTAATTACATAATCTCATACGATCCCACCATTCTCTTGATTTTAATTTATTTTTATTTTTAATTCTTTAATTATTTCTTCTCTCTTGATATTATTATTATTTCCAAAAATATCTTGTCCCAACGTTATTTCATTTTCGTCTTTAATTCCACCGACAGCAAATTATGAAGCTAGAAATTAATTAAAAAAAAAAAGAAACTAAAAAAGGGATATTAGAGGAGTTATTATTAATTATCATAATAATTTAAGATAAAATACATAAAGGATAAACACTGATATTTACGTAGAAAACAAATAGGTGAAGAACATCATGTTGGGAAGAGAAATCCCTGCATCAAAATTGAAATATGTTAGGGTTTAGTGTGACTCAGATTCCATTTGGGCCAGGCTGGTTCAGCCCATATTGGAGGTTTCCTAATTCATGCAGGATTAGGGTTTCTATATTTCCGTATGACTAGGGTTTCCTTTATCTATAAATATATATGCTTGAGCCGCAGAGTTCATTGTACCGATTTCTTATAGTGATTTCTTCTCTGCCCGTGGTTTTTTCTCGTCTTGGGTTTTCCACGTAAATTCGGTGTCCACTGTTTTCTCTTTCTCTTTTCCAAATCTCGTTCGTTAATTCAACGCTATTTTTTTAACAATTGGTATCAGAGCTACGATTGAAGTTATCTATATCAATTTTCAACAATTGATATTAGAGGAAAGTTAAAAGTTTCTGAAAATCGAAATTTTCGATTTATCGGAGGTTGAGCGATTTTGTGTTCTAGTTTGGAAAAAAAAATTGAAAAAGAAAAAAAAAAAAAAAAGGAAATTTTGGGGCTGCCCGCAAGCTGCTGCCCGAAGCCCTAGCTGCCCGAGTCTGCTTCTTCTCCAGCGAAGAACAGAGCCAGCGAAATCGAGTTGAGCCCATCGATAGAGCCTCCAGCGACGATCGATCGATCCGAAGCGCAGAACAGAGAAGCCCGCAGCGATCTGCCTCCACCGCGGCGAAGCATCCGAGTCGGTCGTTCTGTCGACCGAAGACGACCAGCGAAGAACAGACGCCGCCGATCGTTCTGTCAGCGAAGGGTTCGCGTCGTCGGTCCCGTTCGCCTTACCGTCGGTCGTCGATTCAGAACGCTGCGAAGAACAGACTGCCCGCCGTCGACTAAGCCTCTCGCGTCGCCGACCAGTTACCCTGCAACGCAGTCCGTCGCCGACTATCACCGAGGATCCGATTTGGGTATTCTGAAATTGATTGAATTTTGGATAGTGCAGTTGACGGTGGAGATCGTGAAATTTTGGGATCATCAGATTGAAGATTATTGTTGGAATATTTTGGTTGGTTTATTGAAATATTGTGGTATATTTGGAGTTTAATTTTGGTGCAGATATTTTATCAAATTTTTGGGAGAAAATTTTGAATTTTTAGGGATGACTTCGATGAAATATGAAATTCCGATGTTAGATCGGAATACGAGATTTCTGATATGCCAGATAAAGATGCGGGATATTCTTACTTAGATGGAATTAGACAATACATTATTGGGGGTCGATAATATGTCAGCATCTTTGATTGAGGAGGAAAAATTATTGAGGGACAGAAAAGCGCTATCTGTGATCCGTCTTCATTTATCAAATGAGATTTTAGAGGATGTCATGAAGGCGAAATCTGCTGCTGAAATATGGACAAAGTTGGAAGAATTGTGCAGGCATAAAACCCTGACGAGTAAGCTGCATTTAAAGCATCTGTTATATTTTCATCATATGGAGGAAGGAACTTCGATTGAATAACACTTGACTGCATTCAAAGGAATTGTTTCGGATTTGGAAGCAATGGAATGCAAATATGATGAGGAAGATTTGAGTTTGATTTTGCTATGTTCATTGCCTGCATCGTACAATATTTTCCGGGATACCATTCTGTACAGTCGAGACACGTTGACTCTGAAAGATGTCTACGATGCTTTGCTTTCAAATAAAAGGATGAAACACCTTGTAGTTGGATCTGGAACTCAAGGAGAGGGATTGATCACCCGGGGTAGAAAATCAGAGAGGTCCGATAAAGGGAACAGTAACAGAAAGGGTTCGAAAAGCAGATCAAAGTCCAGGAACAGAAACAAAGTTTGTTTTTTCTGTCAGAAAAAGGGGCATATTAAATCTGAGTGTTACAAATTGCAGAATAAGAGAAGAGCAAGCTGATCAGAAGGGAAAACAACCAGTGAATTCTGGTGAACCAGTTGTCGTTGAAGAAAACGAGTGTGAATCAGGAGGAGATCTTCTGGTAGTGTCTGACGGAAGCTCAAAGCCATCCGATGAATGGATTCTGGATTCGGCCTGTACGTTTCATATGTGTCTCAACAAAGATTGGTTTTCGACATATAAGCCAGTGCTAAAAGATGCAGTATTGATGGGTAATGATTCATCGTACAAGATAGCAGGGATTGGTTCGATCAGAATCAAAATGTATGATGGTGTTGTCAGAACACTTTGTGACGTGCGACATGTTCCTGATTTGAAGAGAAATTTGATCTCGTTGAGTACTCTTGATCTGAAAGGGTACAGGTACACCGGTGAAGATGGAGTTTTGAAGATCAGCCGTGGTTCTCTTACTATGATGAAGGGGCAGAGAAAATTTGGTAATTTATATGTTTTGCAGGGATCTACAGTTGTAGGGGATGCTGCAGTTGGTACTTCATTGTCAGATGAAGATCTTACCAGATTATGGCATATACGTCTGGGGCATATGAGTAAAAATGGGATGAATGAGCTTAGCAGAAGAGGACTTTTGAATGGTTAGAGCACAAGCAAATTACAGTTTTGCGAACATTGTATTTTTGGGAAACAGAAGAGAGTTACATTCACTACAGCCACTCACAGTACGAAAGAAATAGTAGGTTACATCCACTCAGATCTTTGGGGTCCAGCACCGGTGCCTTCCAAGGGAGGGGCACATTATATGTTGACCATGATTGATGATTATTCAAGAAAGCTTTGGGTGTTCTTTCTCAAGAAGAAAAGTGATGTATTTGCTACTTTCAAGGAGTGGAAGACTTTGATTAAAAAGCAGACAGGGAAACAGGTCAAATGTTTACGCACCGATAATGGGTTAGAGTTTTGTTCGGGAGAGTTCAACTCTTTCTGCAGGTCAGAAGGCATTATGAGGCATCTGACAGTCCCGAGAAATCCACAACAAAATGGAGTGGCATAGCGTATGAATAGAACTTTAATGGAAAAGGTGCGGTGTATGATTTCAGATTCTGGTTTACCTAAGTCATTTTGGGCTGAAGCTGCTGCTACTGCTTGTTATATTGTGAATCGGTCTCCGTCAAATGCTCTTGATAAGAAAGTTGCTGAAGAAGTTTTGTTTGGTAATCCTGTTGATTATTCAGGTTTGAGAGTATTTGGGTGTTCCACGTATGCTTATGTTGATAATGGCAAGTTAGAGTCAAGATCATTGAAATGTGTATTCCTGGGATACCCGTATGGTGTCAAGGGATATAGGTTATGGTGCCCTGAATCCAAGAAAGTGATAATAAGCAGAAATGTGGTATTTGATAAAGCTGCTATGCTCGGGAATTCATCTTCTAAAGGGTTGATAGATAAGACTAATGATCTATCAGGTAGCGAGGTTGAGGTTGAGGTTGAAGTTGAATCAGGGTCGACATCAGAGTCCTCAGGTCAGATCAATTCAGATAATAAGGGTGATACAGTTTCTGCACAATCACCAGGATCAACTTTGCTAGAGTATTCCATCGCTAAAAACAGGCCAAGAAGAGAGATTAGACCTCCACAGAAATATGGTGAAGCAGATTTGGTTGCTTATGCTTTGAGTGTAGCTGAAAGCATTGATTCTAGTGAAGAACCGTCTTCTTATTCAGAGGCCGTGAGTTTAGAAAATTCAGGGAAATGGATGATCGTCATGCAGGAGGAGATGGAGTCTCTTCAGAAAAACGGCACATGAGACTTAGTTAAATTGCCGAAAGAAAAGAAAGTGGTTCACTGCAAATGGGTGTTCAAGAAAAAGGAAGGTACACCAGGTGTTGAAGAAGACAGGTACAAAGCACGTTTGGTTGCCAAGGGGTACAGTCAGATTCCAGGTGTAGACTTCACTGGGTGTTTTCTCTAGTGTTTAAGCACAGTTCGATTCGAGCTTTGCTGGGTGTTGTGTCTATGCACAACTTTGAGCTTGAGCAGTTGGATGTGAAAACTGCCTTTTTACACAGAGAGCTTGAGGAGGACATCTATATGTAGCAACCTGAAGATTTTGTAGTCTCGGAAAAAGAAGACTATGTTTGTTCTTTGAAGAAGTCCCTTTATGGTCTGAGGCAGTCGCCTAGACAGTGGTATAAGAGGTTCGACTCATTCATGCTTGCTCAAGATTTCAGAAGGAGCAATTATGACAGTTGTGTCTATATAAAGAACAGTCAGAATGGGTCAGTGATTTATCTGCTCTTATACGTCGATGATATGTTAATCGCAGCTAAAGATATTGAAGAAATCAAAAGGGTCAAAGCACAACTGAGTAAAGAGTTTGAGATGAAAGATTTGGGAGCAGCGAAAAAGATACTTGGTATGGAGATACAGAGAGATAGGAAATCTGGGAAATTGTACCTAAGTCAAAGGGGGTACATTCAGAAAGTTCTCTACAGGTTTAACATGAATAAGTCTAAACCTGTTGGTACTCCATTAGCAGCTCATTTCAGGCTTTCATCAGACTTGTGTCCGCATTCAGATGATGAAATTAATTATATGTCACGAGTTCCGTATTTTAGTGCAGTGGGATCTCTCATGTATGCTATGGTATGCACGCGTCCAGATTTATCTTACGCAGTCAGTGCAGTTAGTAGGTACATGGCAAATCCAGGAAAGGAACACTGGAGAGCTGTTCAGTGGATTCTTAGGTATCTGTGGAGAACTACCGACACTTGTCTTCAATTTGGAAGAACTCGAGATCCTGTTATTGGATATGTTGATTCTGATTATGCGGGGGATATTGATAAGAGGAGATCTCTTACCGGATATGTCTTTACAGTTGGGGGTTGCGCTATCAGTTGGAAAGCTACCTTACAGGATACCGTTGCATTGTCTGCTACAGAGGCAGAATATATGGCTATTACAGAGGCTTATAAGGAAGCTATATGGTTAAAGGGTTTGTTTGGTGAGCTCAGTGGAGATTTCCAGATTGCCACAGTGTTTTGCGACAGTCAGAGTGCAATATTTCTCACTAAAGATCGGATGTTTCATGAGAGGACGAAGCACATCGATATTCGTTATCATTTTGTTCGTGAAGTGGTTGCTCGTGGTGATTTTGCAGTTAGTAAAATCAATACTCATGATAATCCTGCTGATATGATGACAAAGACTTTACCCACACCCAAGTTCAAGCATTGTTTGAGCTTGGTTGGTATTAGCTATTGATTTCACCCTCAGGGGCATTTGTGGAAGAGGAGGTTTTCTAGAGTTATATTAATTCATGTCAAGGTGGAGATTGTTAGGGTTTAGTGTGACCCGGATTCCATTTGGGACAGGCCGATTTTGCCCACATTGGAGGTTTCCTAATTCCTGCAGGATTAGGGTTTCTATATTTCCGTATGACTAGGGTTTCCTTTATCTATAAATATATGCTTGAGCCACAAAGCTTATTGTACCGATTTCTTATATTGATTTCTCCTCTGCCCATATTTTTTTCCTGTCTTGGGTTTTCCACGTAAATTCGGTGTCCACTGTTTTCTCTTTCTTTTTTCCAAATCTCGTTCGTTAATTCAATGCTATTTTTTCAACAAAATACATAATGAATTTTGCGACTGAAATATAATATATATGATCCATCAAAACTCTAAAATATTATCCGATTGGGTTGGGCAAGAGCCTGTTCGAATTGGTTCCACATTAGAATCAGATCGAACAGTGCTCTAACAGGACTTAACTAGTTTTTACAGTTTAATTTTGATTTGGTTCAAAATTAAAATAAAAATTCACCTTTTTTTTAAATATTTATATTTGAGGTTGATTGAGTCTGTTTTTTGGATTTTTGATCGAATTATGAGTTATTTTTGAGTTTTGAGCAAGTTTAAACTGTATTTTTGTCAGATTTTTCAACCTACAAATTTTGACACAAAAAACTGTGAACTACAATACACAAAAAATCGAGTATGGTTCCTATACAAGTAAGAACCGAACAACTAGTTATAGTTTTAGTTCTGGTTCTGGTTCAAATTGTCATTGGATACGGTTTCTATCCGCCCATATTTATCAAGGGTATCACCCTCAATCTTTGGTTACAATCACACATGCATGGTAATGACATTTTATTAATAATGGGCTAAGAAAACTAGTGACCAAGGCTTTGTTAAAGGAAATTTGAGTAATTGAGAAGCAACGTGCTAAACTTATTCTTTTTCCATCGTTTTCTTTTATGCTTTCTCTCATTTTCTCGTCATCCAAACAAAGACGATGAGAAGAAGAATCCGAGACCACTACGCCTTTTATCTGCTTTTTTTAATATTTATTTTTAAAGAAATTACGTTTTTGTCACATTTTTTTATTTGCTAAACGATTTCAAAGAAAAATAACAGCGGTTTTAAAAAATAAACAAGTTAAAAAACTCAACGCAAAAACAATTTTGGCAGCGTTACCGAGTTCTAAAAATCAATTACTCTCTAGGCCAATAGAGAAAGTTATATGATAAAAACGTAATGTTTTTAATAATAATTTAACGACGGTAAATCTCAAAATTTATAAAACTATTTGTCTAAAAAGATAAGCTTTTAAATTTAATTGATAATATGTAGTGTATTAATTTATTTATTTATAGGTATTTTATTCATATAAATAAACTTGGGTGCCAAAATTATGCTAGTAAATAAAAAGGCAATAATGGAGGAAATAGTTTAGAGGCAAAAACATTACAATTAAACCTCCTAATTATTGAAAGAAAAGTCTTTTTAATTATAATTAGGGAAAATAAAAAATTAACCATCGTGGTTTGCGATCAATGACAAATCAACTACTATCTTTTATTTTTTAACAAATTAACCACTGACGTATGAGAAAATAACAAAGCAAATATTGTTGTCACATTTACTTTTAACAAATTGATCTGAAGTCGCAGCGTTTGTGTGGAAAGAAGGCCAAATTTGGCCTGGACGCCGCAGCAGTGTCCATCAAAACGCCTTCTGCAAAAAATTTTTGGCCTGTACACTGTGGCTTGGTTTGGAAAAATATTTGATCTCAAATTTGAGGGCTTAAACGCGTGATTTTGGGCCCGAGAAAGGGGGGTCATGGGGTAAACCCAATGACAAATGATAGAGCTCTGAGAGAGCTTCGATTTGATACATTTTGCGATTGATTCTGACACTTGTAACGAAAGTTATGGTATTTGCCTAGACGCCGTGGCGTCTTTGGAACTCTCTGTTTTTCATGCATGACTACTTTACAGTCCGCAGCGGTTCTCGATCAATTGTGTTTCATGGTTACTTCGAAGTCTTTATGTATATGTTTTACGAATGCAATGTTTTTATTAGATTTTTGACTTCTTCACCTTCAAAATACCATAACTTTCATTACAAGTGTCAGAATCGATCGCAGAATGTATCAAATTGAAGCTCTTTCAGAGCTCTATCATTTGTCACAGGGTTTACCCCATGACCCCCTTTCTTGGGCCCAAAATCACACGTTTAAGCCCTCAAATTTGCGATCAAACATTTTTCCAGATCAAGTCGCGGTGTACAAGCTAAAATTTTTTGCAGAAGGCGTTTTGATAGACGCTGCCGCGGCGTCCAAGCCAAATTTGTCCTTCTTTCCACACGAACGCCGCGGCTCCAGATTAATTTATTAACGACAAACGTGACAATGATATTGACTTTGTCAAATATCCATATATCAGTAGTTAATTTATTAAAAAATAAAAGATAATAGTTAATTTGTTGCAAACTACCAGGGTTAATTTGTCATTTTTTCTTATAATTAGTAAGCTCCGATTTATTTTCTCACACCCTAAAACTTCTTTGCCCGGAAAATTCACATTTTCCTAGAAAAGTGTGCCAGACAATACACGTACGAAAATTTACCTACATTTTCAGAAGACAGCCATGTCGGATTCTAACAACTGTTCCTCGTTTTAGCCCCTCCCTCTGGGCCATAGCCTCGTTTTATAGCTGACAGAGAAGAGAGAGAGGAGATGGGTTTCACTGGAAAGGCTAAGGACAAGAGTAGCGATAGTACTAGCAGTAACGAGAACTGGGGAATGGGATTTCTCTTAGTTTTCTTCCCGGAAGAGAATGAGACCGCCATTGTTGACGACAAGAAGCTTTTCTCTTCTTCGTCTCCTTCTTCTTCTTCGATTAGAAGAAACAGTTCCAGTCTTCTTCTTGCTAAAGCTCAGTCCACCATTTCCATTTGCGCGCTCCTTGTATTCATCTCCCTCCTTCTCTTCACTCTCTCCACGTTCGAACCTACCATCCCCGCCATTAAAGCACACTCGACTCCAGCCCGAAGATTCTTGTCGCAGAAAGTATTGACTCTGGATAATATCAACAATACCGTCAAAATCAAACCCAAAATCCTCCGGAATTCTCTTCTTCATTTGTCGTGGTTTGCGAAACTGTGGAAGCAGAAACCGATTTCTGCAAAATCGAAGAAGATCTCTGCAACTGCGCTTCAAGGTATGGGGCATCTTTACAGACGAGGAACCAGAGCCATGAACGATCTTGTTGTTTGCCACGTTCTTGAAGAAACCGCCATCGATGAGTTTCGATTGTTTCTCCGAATTCTCCATAGGTCCAGCCTCACTTCGAAATCCGATATAGTTATTATTTTTCCTTCTCAATCGCTTTCTTCCAGATTTAATTCGATAATTCAGAAAGAAAGCGATTCGTTTCTGAAACTCATCCGCCATCATCAAGAGCTTAACAGCACGAGCAGAAGAACCGGTTCGGGTTTTGACCCGACGCCGTTTTCAGTGGTTGGGAAGAAGGAGAAGAAGGCCGGAGAGTCAGTCTGGGGTAATAAAATAAAAACCAATTTCAATGACTCGAACCAGACTGACTCAACTCGGTTGAGTTACGGATCGTTGGTGAGTTTTGAGGCGGCGGATCTGGACCCGGAGAATTCTCTCGCCGGGTTTTCCGACAATATTCCGATGAACTTGCGTCGGTGGGCCAGCTACCCCATGCTCCTCGGACGACTCCGGCGAAATTTCAAACACGTAATTCTCGTCGAAGTGAATAACACATTCCTATTGGGAGACCCGCTCGTCCGAGTCAGAAACAAACCTCCGGAGTCGGTCTTTATTTACAGAAAACCAGAGCCATTTTCAAGCAAACACAAGAAAAACTCGGAGAAAACTCAATCAAACAGCCAACCCGCCATTCTCATGGGAGGAGCTCGAGGACTTCGAAGATTATCAAACGCCATGCTGGCTGCGATCGTTCGAACGCTAATGCAACACAGAAAGAAGAGCTCGGTTTCCGAGTCGGAACTACTGAGTCAACTCGCCGGTAACGAGTTTCTCTCCAAAAGTATACATTTCATAAACTCGTCGGAACACGTGCCGGAATTCAATTCCGTCGGCGTTCTGAGCTCCAAATCGGCCGTTTTCTCACCGGCGGCGGAATATACAGTAATACAACACGGCAATAGCAATTTCGGGGAATTTAATAATGTTGTTAGGAAGAAAATATGTTTATCCGAAGTAGATTCTTATGTGTACAGTGATTGTCAGCAAAAATCCACATAAATTACAATAATTACAAAAATATTAAATTTTATAAATTTCAATACAAATAATGTTTGCATTTCTCATTAATTTGTCAATTTATATTTAGGGTGTGCACACCATGAACAAATTGAAATAATTGTTAATAAAATAAATAAAATCATATTTATGAATGATACTAAAAAAACTATACCTTATAATTTGTCATTTTGACAAATTTTGTTCTTCTTTGTCACAATAATTTACCGTGTTAATCATTATTTTTGAATTTATTTAAATTTGTTGATTTTATTGTAAGTAGTAGCATGAGCTACATTTAGATCATGGATTGGAGTAGTTGATTCATGACATAAGAGAGTGTAAAAATAATTACAATAACAATAAATAATTTAATTTAATTTATCCTCTTAAGTCATCCCAGTACAATTTTCCCTTATACCGACAAGGACGTCAGACCTCTAAGGAAGAGAGATTATGACAGTCTGCCCTGTGAAGCCAAAGATGACTCATGTATGAGTCTGACTCATATCAGTGAGGGTACACACATCACATATCTTTTGAGAAAATGAAAAATACATGGTTTATAAGTAGAGTTTTTCTAATTACTTAGCACAACGCATTTTGTGCTAACTCAAAAAAAAAAAAAAACAATACAAGTTTCAGCCCAAAATAGGCAATATTGTACCGAGATGATTAGGGACATTACATTTAATAAATAAATTTAATGAAAATTAAAAACTACTTAATTTTGCTTAAATCGTAACCAAACCGAAACGATATTATAATATTTGTATTTTTTAATTTTAATTTTAAAAATTATAAAAAAAAAACAAACCAAACCGAATAAAATCAACCAAAATTGAATTTAGACCAACTAAATGAAAATGATCCAAACCCAAGTACAAAATGAATCCGACTTAGTCCGTGCTGAAAAAATCTAAAATTGAAATCGTACTAAAATCAAACTAAACAAAATTAAAACATAAAATTCAATGTTCATTTTATTTATAATGTAAAGTTTAATATTTAAACTTAAGATTTAATTATTGAAAATATAAGATTTAAGATTTAATTCGTACTTTACACTATATTTAATAATAAGAAGTATTTATTGAAAATATAGATGCAAATAATTAAACATTTGTGATTAAAGAAAGAGAGATATGACGAAGACAGTTGAATTGCATTGATGAAGGGCACGTGGTTGCTTACTGGTTTTTACGTCTTTTCATACAGAAAGAATTAAAAGTAAGTGTTAATTACGCGCTTTCTCGCTTTCACTTTGCCAGCTATCTTCTCTTTAACACCCTCACTTTTGTGTTATATTTACTTGCATACCACTCAACGAGGTTAGTTTTGCTGATTTTTTTATATTTGTGTAGAGATATTATATTACAAACAACACTCACGTAAATATCTTTTATTATTATTATTGTTAATGTTAAATTTATTATTTTAATTTTATACTCTAATTTTATTTATTAATGAGTCTTTAAGAATCATTAATTAATTAATTTAATAATTAAAATAAAAAATTAATTATATCAATTAATTTATTTCACGTTTAAAAGTAAAATTAGATGATAACTCTAGTATTACTAATATCAATATAATGCATTCAGAGCTACGTCTTATGGCATTAGTTTATACTTTAATCATATATAGATTAGAAGTTGCCCTACCGCTTAATAAAACTTGTTAAAGCACGAAAGAAGAAAAGATAAAAGGGCATTATAAAGAATGTGTGCACAACAATCAAACCGGTTAATTTTTAAACACTAGCCTGAGGTACAACAACTGTATCAAAATATAGTTATATTCTCATATTAAAACATAATTTCGAGTACGTTCTCGAGATTTTGTTAGTTTTAATTCATTTATTTTTAGTGCAAATAACTAGTAAAATTTAAATAAATTTACAGTACAAATTCGAGCACAATAAAACAAGTTTACATAGAACTGCTTGCGTTGCGGCCACATCGAAATGATACTAAGATCATAATTTAAGCTAGTTAGACTTTGAAATACAATTTTTAGAACAACTTTTGAATTTATTAAATTGTAACTCTTAAATAATATATCATTTATGAAAGTATGATTGGAGTGTAACATAAGCTTTGGATCTTTTTTCCTTTTAAAAAAATGCTTAGAAAGCATATTCCATAAAAAGCAAAATAAACTCAGTTATATTGTAAGTCAATAATCGTTGGAGTCAACACTTAACTTTAAAGTTGACTAATTTAATTAATATTTATAAAATTTAAAATCAATTAATCATAATCATCCTTTTATTTTATTTTCATAATTGTTGGAATTATATTTTAATTGATGTATTTTTTTTAGTGATTAATAAATAATACCAAATAATTCATCTAAATATATCTTATTAGAATTTAGGGTGACCCGAATTTTAGTTGGACCGGATTGGGCTCATATTCAATATTGGGGTTATTTAGTTTCTCTATATATTGATGATTGAGTCGCAAAACTCATTGTATCTTGATTTCATTCTTAGTGATTTCTCCTCTGCCCGTGGTTTTTTCCCGTTAGGGTTTTTCCACGTAAATCTTGGTGTCCCTGCTTCCGCAGTTTTTTTTTTTCGTTTTGCATTTGATTCTCAACAATTGGTATCAGAGCTAAGGTTGAGCTTCTCTATACCAATTTTCAACAATTGGTATCAGAGCCCAGGTCAGATTCTCTATATCAATTTTTCAACAATTGATATCAGAGCGAAGTTAGAGTTTTCGTACTCGGATGGAACGTAAGTGGGTTTGTAATTTTTTGTGAAAAATTACAATAGTTGGAAAAGGAAATAAAAAAAAAAAGGAAAAGAAAAGAAAAATCGTTTTTCTTTTCTTCTTGCGTCGCCATCTTCAACAGAGACTTCGCGATTCTCAGTCCAGCAGCGAAGAAGAAGACGAAGAGAGAAGGACTCTCTCGCCGCTGCGCGTCTGTCACGGTTCGGCGAAGAAGCAACCACCGCCGCATCGCCCGTCGAAAGAGTCAGCCGTCCACCCGCCGCTGCCGTCTGTCAGCGAAGAACAGAGAGACGAAATCGTTCGTCCGTCATCCCCACCACTGCCGATCGTCGCTGTTCTCCAGCGATCCCGCGAAGGTTCTCTGCCAATCGTCGACTGCTCAGCCGTCCCCAGCTTAGCCGCCGTCCGGGAAGAGAAGAAGGTCCGGTTGACGTCTCAGGGAAATAAAAATCAAATTTTTATTTCTCGTGGAATAAAGGAAATTTTAGAATTTTATTGGATTAATTGGTTCTGAAAAATTCTAAATTTTTGGGAGATATGACTTCAGCGAAATTCGATATTCCGAAGTTGGATCAGAATACGAGATTTCAATTATGACATGTGAAGATGCGAGATGTGCTCGCACAGATGGATTTAGACAACGTATTATTAGGGCTCGATAAAATGTCCACGTTATGGAGTGAAGAGGAGAAAATTCGAAAGGATCGAAAAGCCCTATCTTTGATACATCTGCATTTATCAAATCAGATTTTGCAGGATGTTTTGAACGAGAAGTCTGCTGCTGATTTATGGTTCAGATTGGAACAGTTGTGTATGAAGAAAACCCTGACAAGTAAGCTGCATTTGAAGCAGCGGTTATATTCTCATCAGTTATTGGAAGAAGCCTTTATTACAGAGCACTTGGTCGCATTCAAGGAGTTAGTTTCAGATTTGGAGAATATGGGATGCAAGTACGATGAGGAGGATTTGGGGTTGATTTTGATATGCTCGTTACCTGCTTCATATGGTTCTTTCAGAGATACGATCTTGTACAGTAGGGACAGTCTAACTTTGGAAGAAGTTTATGGTTCTTTGTTGTCAAAGGAAAAGATGAAGCAGCTTGTTAAGGAATCTGAGTCTCGAGGTGAGGGATTCGTCGTTCGGGGTAGAACAAGAGATTCAAACAATAAAGTCAGTGATAATGTTCAGAGTTCGAAGGGTCGATCAAAGTCAAGGAACCAAGATAAAACCTGTTACTTCTGTCAGAGAAGGGGGCACATCAAAGCCGAGTGCCATAAATTGCAGAATGAGTTAAAGAGAGCTGAGAAGGGAAAACAACCGATGACGTCCAGTGAAGTAGTTGTCGCAGAAGAAGAAGACCACAGTGATGGAGATCTTCTAATAGTGTCAAAGGGAAACTCAAAGCCAAACAAGGAGTGGATTCTGGATTCAGTGTGTTCGTTTCATATGTGCTACAATAGAGATTGGTTTACGACATATGAGGCCGTTTCAGGAGGTGCTGTGTTAATGGGCAATAACACACCTTGCAAGATAGCTGGTGTTGGTACCGTCAGAATCAAAATGTTTGATGGAGTTGTGAGGACACTGGGTAGCGTGCGACATGTTCCCGAGTTAAAGAAGAATCTGATCTCGTTAAGCACACTGGATTCGAAAGGGTACAAGTACAGCGCTGTAGGTGGAGGTATAAAGATCAGTAGGGGTGCTCTCATCAAGTTAAAGGGACACATAAGCTCTGCAAATTTGTATGTGCTACAGGGTTCTACGGTGATGGGTAATCAGGCTGGAAAGTTTGTGAATTCACCTTCAAAAGGAATATTGGAGAAGACTCAGAGAAAGTCAGGTTCTCAGGTGAAGTTCAAGTTGGGTTCTGAATCCACATCAGAATCGATGTGTCAGCCTATTACAGATGTTCAGCGTGATGTAGTCACCACATCGTCACCAACTTCAGTTACAGTTTCACGCCAGAGAGGTATCGTCAAAAGCAAAACTAAGAGAAAGGGTAAAGCTCCACGGCGATATAGTGAAACATCTACGGTGGGTTACGCATTGAATGTGTTCGAGAGTATAGATTCAACATATTCACATGCAGTTCGTTGCGACATCTCTGATAATTCGGTGGTACAATGGAGAAGATGTGAGTTCTCTCCGAGTGTGTCTCTCAAGTTTAAGCAGGGCTTAAACTTGATCCGTATCAGGTTTTGAGTTGGCCCAGCAGGGGCCTTTGTGGAAGAGGAGGTTATTTTTTTCGTTGGAGTTTTGCAGTTCACCTTACATTGGAATTTCTTTGAAGATGGAGATTGTCAGAGTTTAGTGCTCTAGATTTGTTTTGGGGTGGGCCGTGAAGCCTGCATTGGATCTCTCAGGTGGAATTCGTGTCAAGGTGGGGATTGTTAGAATTTGGGGTGACCCGAATTCTAGTTGGACCGGGTTGGGCCCATATTCAATATTATGATTATTTAGTTTCTCTATATATTGATGCTTGAGTCGCAAAACTCATTGTACCTTGATTTCATTCTTAGTGATTTCTCCTCTGCCCGTGGTTTTTTCCCGTTAGAGTTTTTCCACGTAAATCTTGGTGTCCCTGCTTCCGCAGTTTTCTTTTTCCGTTTCGCGTTCGATTCTCAACAAATCTCAACACATATTATTCTTGTTTTGGTATCATGTTATTTGTCACATATATTTTAGCTGATCTAATAGTTTGAGCGATTATTTTAAGTTAAAAAATTAGAACAATATTTCTTATTAAAGTTCAGTGTGACCTAAATTCTAATTAACTTTGATGAGATCCATATTTAATATTAGGATTTTTAATTTACACTATATACTGATACTTGAATCGTAAAACTCATTTATACATTAATTTTTCTATTTGTGAATTTTTTGTTCATTCGTAATTTTTTTTCAAAAGAATTTTCTACAGGAATATTGGTGTTCTGTTTTCACGTGTTTTCTTTTTCAATTTCACGTTTGGTTGTTAACCATTGTTATCGTAACGAAGTTGAGAGTTCTTACATTTGGATCATGTTTGCAATTTTGTGAAATTTGTAAATTTGTGGAAAAAGAAAATAAAATTAAAAAAAAAAAAAAGGAAAATTTATTTTCTACGCGTCGTTGTCTTCGTCAACAGAGAAGAAGAAGCCTGCTCAGTTCCAGCCGCCGCGTTCGTCGCCTGAGAGAAGGAGACACCAACCTCAGAACCAGCCGCACTCTTTGCTCAATACAGAAGCGTGCGTCGCTGCACGAAACATCCTCTGTTCGTCGTATTTTGTCGATCCGTCGCGCACAGAACCGCCGCTCAACGACGCAGTTCTCCGATCCGAAAAGAAGCTACTCCGAGCTTCGATCTACCACCCTCCTTCGCTGCACAGAACCGCCGGCCGATTCCCTTCGACCAGAGAACCGACAAGCTGTCGGCCAAATTGCACGGAACAGATCTCTGTTCTTCGTGAACAATTTCTTCAACTTGGAGCTTCACAGGCGTCTGAAATTTAAAGATTTAGAATGAAAATTTTGGAAATAGAATAAAAAAATTAATTTATTTGGGAGTCCTTTGAATTGTTGAGCGTTTGTTCTGATTTCTTAGCATAATTTGTGTTAAGATATTTTAAGTTACAAATATTTTTGGGTGAAATTTTAAAATTTTTTTAGAAGATGAGTTCGGTGAAATTTGATGTTCCATTGTTAGATCATAACACAAAATTTCTGATATGACGTGCGAAGATGCGAGATGTACTTGCACAAATAGACTTATATATTACATTGTTAGAGCTCGATAAAATGCCAACGTTTTAGAATAAAGAGAAGAAAATTCAAAAGGATAAAAAAAAACTCTATCTTTAATACGTTTACATTTGTCAAATCAAATTTTACAGGACGTTCTGAATGAGAAAATTTCTGCTGACTTATGGTTAAAACTAGAGCAGTTGTGTATGAAGAAAATCATGACTAGCAAGTTGCATTTGAAACGACTTTATTCTCATCAATTGATTGAATGAGCTTCTATTACAGAGCATTTGACTGCATTTAAAGAATTAGTTTCATATTTGGAGACTATGAGATGCAAGTAAGATGAGGAGGATCTCAGGTTAATTCTACTGTGCTTGTTGTTTGCTTCATATGGTGCTTTCAGATATACGATTTTATATAATAGGGAAAATTTAACTCTGGAAGAAATTTATAGTGTCTTGTTATCAAAGGAAAAAATGAATCAAATTTTTATTGGATCCAAGTCTCGAGGAGAAACATTTGTCCTTCGAGGTAGAACAAGAGAGTCAAACAACAAAGACAAAGATGATATTCAAGATTTGAAGAGTGGATCAAAGTTAAAAAATAGTGATAGAACCTTTTACTTATGTAAGAAGAAGTGACATATTACATCTGAGTGTTGTAAATTGCATAATGAAATTAAGAAAGTTGCTAAGAAGAGAAAATAACGGATGATATCCGGTGATGTTGTTATCACAGAAGAAGAAGATTGAAACTCAAAGCCAAACAATGATTAGATTCTAGATTCAGCTTATACGTTTTATATGTGTTTCAGCTAGGAGTGATTTTGGACATATGAAACCATTTCAGAAGGTGCTTTGTCAATGAATAATAACACACTTTGCAAAATACTTGGTATTGGCACGGTCAAAATCAAAATATTTGATGGAGTTATTAGGACATTGAGTAATATGCAATACATTCTTGATTTGAAAAAAATATGATCTTATTGTGTACTCTTAGATTCGAAAGGGTACAAGTATATCATTGTAGGTGGAGCTATGAAGATAATTATGGGTGCTCTCATCATGTTAAATGGACACAAAAGCTCTACAAATTTGTATATGTTGCAAGGTTCTACAGTAATTGATAATAATAATGCAAAATTTGTGAATTCACTTTCTAAAAGATTTTTTAGGAAGCTCAAAAGAATTTAGGTTCTCAAAAGAGAGTTTAAGTTAAAATCTGAATCTACATTAGGACCGATACGTCAGTTTATTACAGATATTCAGGGTGATGCAGTTATCACATCGTCATCAATTTCAACTTCACGTCAAAGTGATATCTTCAAAGGTAGAATCAATAGGAATGGTAAAGCTCCACGGCGAGACGATGAAACTACTTTAGTGGGTATGCATTGAATTTGTTTGAGGATATTGGTTTTTGTGGGGAGTCTCAATATATTCACATGCAGTTCAACTCTAATAGCCCAATGATACCATGGAGGAAGAGATGCGATTTCTTTTCAAGTGCGTCTATCAAGTTTAAGTAGTACTTAAACTTGATCGATAACGAATGTTGAGTTGGCCTTATAGGGACCTTTGTGGAATTAGAGGTTATTTTTCATTGGAGTTTTGCAGATCTGTTTCCTTGCACGAGAATTTCTTTAAATATTGAGATTGTTAGAATTTAGTGTTCTGGATTTGCCTTGAGGTGAGCTTAGAAGATTGCATTAGATTTCTCATATGGTATTTTTGTCAATGTAGATATTGTTAAAGTTCAATGTGACCCAAATTCTAATTGGATTGGATCAAACCTGTATCAAATATTATAGTTTTCAATTTACTATATGTATTGATACTTGAGTCGCAAAACTTATTTGTACCTTGAATTTTTATTAGTGAATTTTTTCTATACCCGCAATTTTTTCCCAAAAAGATTTTCTGTGTAAATCTTGATGTCCATATTTCCGAGTGTTTTTCTTTTTCTGTTTCGCATTCAGTTTTCACTTCTGTGATACATAAAAAAAAAGTATGCGTATCTACTCCATCTTATTATTTTTATAGTTACACAGTAGCGTGTAATTTATATCGATCTAATCAGCTTTATCTGCCTCAACACTAACGTCTTTTTGATTGAAAATGTGAAAAAATTTTACTTCAAAATTCTTTTAAGCAAAGTTTTCTGAAGAGTATACTTCAAATAATCAAACTTGTGTTATCAGCTCATCACTTTTATTGAGACACAAGCCACAACAACAATGCATAAACTAACCCGCTAGTTAGTTTGTAGCATATAATTAAGGTGCATGGTTGAACTTGTTCTTTGCATGTGGGCATTATGCTTCATCAAGGAAATCCACCGACAATAGGAGAGAGATAATGTGTGTATGAGACTATGAGAGAGAGGGCTATGAGAGAGAGGGCTATGAGAGATTCAATGGAAGAGGGAGACGTGTAATGTGAAGAGGACAGTCTTCTTTAGAATCAGCCATAGTTCTTCGTGTCCCATATTTCTATATTTCTTTTGTGGGTCCTCTTCCTTTTTTTTAACTCTTTACTCCACGTGCCTTTTTCGTATTGGCTTTATTTTTATTTTTAATTTTAAACATTTGGTTTTCCCATTATTAACGTTCACTTAACGAATAGTCATTCTATTTTGTAACCAAGTCCCTATAAATTGTACTAATTACACTTTGCTGCTCTGAAGACAAGAGTAGATGCCTTTCTAAACATATCATCTACTCTAGAATCTGATTTACTGACCAATTGGTTGTGTTGTTTCTATAATTAGTGTCATTATGCAGCCCTAATTTTTGTGTGGATGCTTCTGATAACTTAATCTATTTTCCCTCCTAACTAGTTATAGCAAGACTTGGTGTGTCCCATCGAGAGGGTCATTCTGAAATCTTGTCCAATATATCAACTCTCTCTCAATAAAATTCTTACGGAAAAAAACAAAAAATGTTTTGCACATGGGACAAAAAATACCCTAAAAACCAATTATTTTTAGAATACTCAAGTGGTTCATGCGAGGATCCGACCTATATCAAAACTAGTATACAATCTAACATCACTCAAGAGAGTGAAAAATACATAATTTATAAGTAGTATTTTCCTTCCAACTTATTACAACGCATTTTGGGCTAACTCTAAAATCGTGCAACCTTCGATCACTGGAAAGACTGGGAGACGTTACACTACTAGTGTAGAATATTGAACAAAACCTTGTGAATGACCCAAACTTAGAATTAAGAGTAATGCAACATTTTCTCTCTATTCCTACTTTCTAATTCTTATTCCATCCATTACATGTCAAACATTGATTGAGATAATTAATATAATAAATTATAAAAAATTAAAATAAATCATTAATTTCATCCATTAATATTTATCATGTTATCGTGAAGTAAAAATAGAGAAAAAAAAACCGTAATATTATTCCTGAATTAATATAACCAATCTAGCAAATTTATATATCATTACATCACATATGATTTTAATTGATTAATTTATCCTACAAAATAATGTTTGATACAATTCCCAATCAATAAAGACAAAAACATGCTTTAATTTTATACTTTAATGTATTATTATTCATTAATAAAATAATTATAATATATTATACTTAACTAATATATAAATACATGAAAAAGAGCTACTATATATTACAAAACAAACAAACATTCTTCATTCATTCATTCATCTATATATCCATCACAATTTTACACCCCCTTCACAAATTTAAAGATGGCAAAATTATCGAAAACCACAAAGCAAAGTAAATACTAACTAGATCAAAGAATGACTGCTCGATCGGAACTATAATAATCGATCATTACAAGCGGCGGCAAATGCGTAAAAGAGAACATTAAAAAAAAAAGGTAAAAAGAATATCACTTTCCAGACATCACCACAAATAAACACTGATAAAAACAGCTATTTTTATCGACAAATCAGGACAATCCCGGCCTATCCAATTTGTCCAATTGGGTTCTAGTTGAGGATCAGATAAGATGAGGAACCATAAAGTCAATCTCAAAGAGAAACCTTAAAACTCACTTGTGTGTTTGGTCTTAAAATAGGTCGAGTTTCTTCTTCTGCATGTCCTGCTTCCATTTTGGTAACTTGTAGAATGCTTCTTTCTCCATTCCAAATACAGTTTGGAACTCTTCCTCCGATAAGTAGGCCTGAGAAGCCATTTATGCATTACATAAAACATTTCTTCTTTTTTTTTCTCGTAAAATTAAGAGAATTCGGTAATGACAAACCTCCCGTCTTTTGAAGTCAATTCCCCTCACAGGATTGTCAGACTTGGCTTTCAGTTGATCATAACTGAATATGCTTTGACCCCCTTCGCTCTCATTTTCATCTCTGGCAGCATCTTGGTTCGAGTGAGAATCGCCTTCGTCATCGCCATCATAAACAAATGGAGACACATTTTCTCCTGCTGCTTCTTCTTGGACACCTTCTGTTTCAGAAAATACATTCTCACCCTTTCTTTCAACTTAACATAAGTTCTATCAGTTTCAGTTAAAACACGGATTCGCGCAATAAACTGAAGTTGATTTCAGGCAGACATTTCATCAACAATTTTTTTTCTTCTGATTTTCTCACATTTAAACTGATAATTAAAATTAAAGAAAACTAGGATGCATGTAGATGAGAGCTGAAGTAGAAAAAGAAAATAAATAAATAAATAAAATAATCACTATCAGATTGATTCTAAAGTTAACAATTCCAAAGAAGCCTTGATTTCAAGGCTTCACAATATGCATAAACATTGTAAGTGCCATCCCACAAATTACAACAATAAATCGCTCGTACCCACCAACTAATATAAAACGACAAATGAAAACTATCTCAAGAAAGAAAAGGGTACGAGTACGGTAAGAATACAGTTTTTCGGGTGGAAAAGTGCTTCAATTTTATACTTCTAGATAATTAAGGTTTTGCCTTTTTCTCATCTCTCTCTAGATGGAAACAGAGACTTTAAATGATTCTTGTTTACTTTTCATGGAAGATGGTTTTTTTGGTTAATCTTCATGCAAGTAAACGTTTACTTCTATTACATCTTATTTCCAGGTCCAATGCAATTTTTCATTAACAATTGTCTCAATAAATTGTTATAGCTCTCTTACCAGGAGTAGTAGTTTCTGAAGGTGGACTGTGATTGGATGGAGGAGGTGAAGAATCAGGTGAATGACTTTTCTTTTCGGCAGTGAGGACGGATGAAAGAGCTGCAACAGCAACCGCCCTTTGTGATCCTTGGCTAGGACTCGACGCTTTCTGAACAAAGGCTCTGCTTGCAGATACTGATTTAAATGCAGACGATAAAGCAGCTAGAGCTTCAGCCCTTTGCCTTGGGCCCTCATGGTTTGATTTATTAGACTTATCATGGACCTGAAATAGCAAGAAGTTAATTATGCTTATGACAACTGCATATTTTCTTTTCGAAGTTTGTCGCAACATTTGTACTTTTTTGTCCATTTAAATCATACTATACTACTATTGAAATTTCTTAACCACCATAAGAGTTAGCTTTATAGTAGACCAAATGGCTCCAAAATGACCTGGCCAAATAGTTATATGAACAAAATTACTTTGCTTTTGTACTCTTTCATATCATAAAAACTAGTAAGACCCTTCCATTGTCAAAAAAAAGTTGGTCTGTCGACTAAAAATGGATAAGAACGGGTTTAGTGACAAAAAAGCATATCAAATTTCAAAAATAAATATGACATTAGCTAATTACCGCTGATTTGTCGGATGCTGGGTTGAATGCAGAGGACAATGCAGCTAAGGCTGAAGCTCTCTGCGTTGGTCCCCCTTGACCTCCATTAGACTTTTCCTGCTAAGCAATCAATAGAAATAATGTTGGAAGAAGAAAAAATCAGTATCATAAAAAAGTAAGCATGTGAATCACAGCGCTAATTGTTCTATTCAAAAGTCATTTTTGGATACCATTGGTTAGGTTAAACATCTACGCTCCTAAAGCAGAAGATTTGCATAGTTGATGAGAGAGGTGCATTTACGAATATCCCATTCCTTTCAACCAACTTGAATAAATTATTGGGTCAAAAATTACAGTTTCAAATACCACTGTTTTGCACATTTTATACAATCAAATTAAGGAAACAAAAGTTCAATTGACGGACATGAATCAAATTAAACTGATTTTTGAAAGGATTGAATAAGGCCAAAATTAACTGCTAGTTCTAATACATTTCATTAGTTCACTTTTTACATTTTTGCATTAAGGAAAGTACATTTCAGAGAAGCCTGACATTCAGGAACACTTCAATTGCTGCTTCAAATTTTAATAGAGTAAAAAAAAAAATATTTACAATCATGAGTTCCATAATCTATCAGCAGTCAGAATTAAATATAATCTTTTGTCTCCTTGTAAAATATTTTTCAGCCCACGCAGATAAGACCATAAGGCAACTCATGCACACAAGACCACGAAGCAAGTCCCAAAAACTTAAGATTTACCTCAACAACATGGCCAATTCCTAACAAAAGGGTCGCTTTCTTTTGAAATGAATTCCCTTGAACCTGCATTTTTTTTTGAAATAGCTTAGCATACAAATACTGTAAACTGCACTATTAAGCACATCGTAAATGGCAATAAAAAACTTAAAATAACTGATTCTCATATGACAACTCTTTCAATCTTCTTTATTCAGCAAAGAGAAAAAATATTGCATAGAGAAAATTTGTACAGATGTTTGCGCCTCTATGTACTTAATGCTTTTGAAAAGAAACATCTAAATTTTCAAACATCATCACAATCCAACACTTTCAACTTTCAAATTTTTGAGTCCAATATATTATCTAAGCTAGAACATTTAGAACGCCATTAGTACTTGGCTCCTTTTTCTGAACTAGATAAAAGTTGGGATTACAACTTTCAAAAACTTGCCCAAATTATTGTTAGCATATTCGTCATTGCTAGTTTAAATGCTCGGCGTAATGAGTGACCCACCCCTCAATTTCATAACCTATCACTTCCTGCACTGTCACTGTCATTATACAATGGTATACTTCTTGTTTATCCAATGAAGAACAAGAAACATTAACAAGATTTATCTTAGTTACTTGCTTGAGCAAATATGATTTTTAATTTGCATAACTTGCCCAAATGAATTTTTTTTCCAAAGGAACGGCAAAAGAAAAGAAACTACCAGCCAAGGGAATAAAAATCAGGCAAACCAGGAACACTATGCACATACAATAGCTTTTGCGTGATCCCATGAAAAGTATGTTGTGAAGAAGCAAGGTTCATTTCCTTCAGTGACTTTGTATAATGGTACACATGGAGACAATCCTTCCAAAGATACAGCCATCTCCACATACGTCTGGAAAAAGTTATAAGATGAATGAATACCAGAATCAAATAAAATTTTGACAAACTAAATAGACTAAGCAGTACCTGGCCGAATTCAAAAGCAGTTTGCTTTTCTTTAGGATCAACTGACTGTCCAACCCAGACAAAAACTTCGGCATGTGTGTCGAGAATCAAGATATCCTCAGTCAACAAATCATCTTGAGAAAAATTGTAAATTTCCTCTACCTACCAGTTATAAAATTAGATCCATACTCAAGCAACTGATAATTTGACTGTAGGAAACATTCTTTTCGATAAAAATAAGCATAACTTAAAAAATTACCTGGAACTTTCCTGTGAGACAGCATCCCAAAACAGGTGACCACAATAAAAACAATGAAAGTTAATGATCAGCAAGGTCACTACTAAATAAACTATATACAATACATGGCATACAATTCTAAAGGCGGAGAAGAAACCTTTTGAAAAAGAAATTTCACCTTTGATGAATGAGAATGAGTACAAGTGAGGATCTCTCACAATTTCTTGAGCAGCTTTTTTACTTGTGTAACTTTGTTTTCCTCCTAGTGGAAACCAGAAGGCTGAGCTCTCTGTTCCTTCTTTTGCATGTTTCACGGCAATTCCAGGCTGTACAATCAAGGAAACTTAAAGGGTTAATATATAAAAATTTCAATCGGCACTGACTATCACAGAACTTATAAAAAAAATGTCAAGAAAACTGAATCAAATATTAAAATAGTCAATACACATTGTACTTGTTAGCCATAAAGAAATCTTTTCCAATAATTTTTATTGGAAATAACATCCATCTGACTCTAACAATCATATCTTCAGTAGTGGCAACCAAATTACTTCTTATAGATTTGGGCCTTTTTTCACACTCATTATTCAAACTCAGTTTACCTATCGTATAAGTGTGTCTTTTGGTTTCCTTTCAAATGACTGAACACATTCTGCTACATTTCGTCTTCAAACCACAAGCATGTTCCATTTGCCAAAGGAAATAACAATAGCCAGAGAATATATTTACTTTATCTTTTGATTTATTTCTGATAATATCATGAATCAAACTGTGAAACCCTTTTATTTGGACCATGAACTTGATAACACCCAAACATTAGCTAAGACACAATCTACTTACTAACAGCGAACAAATCCAATATAACGGGTGAATCAATAGCTCAAATGTGACTTTAATCGAGGGAAGGAGGAAACATGCGTTCAAGAGTCCTGCACTCTCCACTAATTCTTACCACATTTTCCCCTCATTTCCCTTGCACTCTCACACTCCTTTTTACTTCTAGAAATCATCAACCATCGTAACTAACTTCTCACCTCCACTATACCCCAAAGTAACAAACTACTATATTAACTATAACTGCTCAGTTTCTCCCTGCAGTTCATCTGATGCCTTGGCGACATGTTAATCTTTGGTATCCTTAATCCATGCATAAGTTACCGAATGGTAGGTTTCATCACAATTCAGAAAATCGACATTGCTATCAGGTTGAGAATCTTTGATTACTGGTAAAAATTAGCAAACAGTGATTTTGACGAGTATCAGAGCATACCTTAAGAAATTCTGCAACTTTGGCAGCTAACTGCTGCTCTTCAAAAGAACATTGATTTCCCTGCCATATGAAAACTGAAGAGCCAGATTGCAAGACAAAAGACTCGCAAGAGTTCAAGGACGTCGCTACCTGATATATGTAAGACATGTTTCTAATTTATTGCCAATGAAAAAAAAAATAATAAAATGACAAAATAATTATTGATGTCATGCATGCAAAACTAAGACTTGTTAGCAATTGTAGGAAAAAATAAGTTTTGTAAAAGAACTAATTGACAACAGAAGAAAGGAGAAAACTACTGAAGAGAGGAGTTGTTCCAAGCTCATACTCTACTGACAATCACATTACAAACTCAAGACCCAACCATATGATAAATCCCACAGCTCCGTTCGACCAATTTGAGATAAAGTCAAAAACTTGGGAAAATATTAAAGGAAAAAAGTTCACTGATTTCGCCAAAATGTAAAAACAACAATAGAGAAATATCAATAACAGTAAAAAATACTCCTGTCCCAAAAAAGTCAACGAGCTAGTGTATTCAAATGGAAAAGAAATTTCACAAGATTGTCTTCCTAAAGGCTTGAAAAAAAAAAATTAAATCATATTAAAGAAACTTAAATCATACAACACATACAGTATCAACTTGCACTGCTTTATTGTTGTGAGTGGAAGTGCCTGATATCCGCAAAAGTGCAACAGAATCGCCAGTATAAGTTTCATCCACCACACTTTTTTCAGTAACATATTTCTTGTAACCAGAGCTTAAACCACCCTAAAGCAGAAATAGACAATTAGAGGATGATTTGACTAAAAGTTTCATTAGCATGTCAATGACTATAACTGAATCCTGAATGAAAATGTGAATATTTTCTGAAATTTTAGCATACCTTAAGGACCACCATAGGGTGGAAAAGTGCAATAAATTGTGGTGGCTCTTTACCTTGATATATGCGACCCTAGAAAAAGAAGACTTAATAATTGTGTATGGAAGACAAAGGAAAAAAAAATGTAAAAGAGGCAAGACACTTTTCCTCTTCGACAATGGAATATCAAATACCTGAACCGGCCTCCCCTTTAGTGAGTTTGACATTGTATTGGCCAACCGAGTAGCCATCTTCTGATCCTCCTGGGTTTGAGTAATATAATGGTGGTCATTTTTCTTTTATTACAAATGCACACACTGTATTTATCCATGTTAATTTTAATCCGTATTTGGGGAATATTTTGGGATTAATGGTATTGAGGTATCAAAAGCACACAAAACAATTTTGTTCCTAAAGTTAGCAAAAGGATTGTCTCAACTCTCAACCATTTATTTTGTCATACATGGGGATGCAACAAAGCCAGCAAAAACTCAAAGAACCATTTCCTCGGGGAGCTAGTAGCAAAAACAATGTAAAGGAAGAAAATTTAAAAGGTGCCCCAAGAGATGGTGGTTGGTGTTGCTTACATGTGCATTGGTAATAGGAGTGGGCTGTTTTTATGAGGGGCATTGTCAGTATACAAGCCTTTTAAAGCGATTGTGGGAAAAAAACATCAATTAATTAATGGGTTGGAGACCTTCAAAAATACTAGTATCATTAAAACAATCATCGGAGGTCATAGAGTATATATTGACAACGTGACTACATAGTTGGGAGAAGACCTTCACAGAACAAGGACAGTAAACAAACACCGAGTAAAAGTTCCTACATTAAAATAGATATTCCTCCGTCAAAATATGGCATTCATGCTTCCACTCATAAAACCACTTTTATCTTAACTCCACAGACTTTAGTTCAGAGCCTGACTCATTATCAAAAACTAGCAGTAAGCAGAAAACAAATTACCTCAACGCTATCTTTTCCATACCAAGAGCACAACAAATAATCTTCTTTCCTCTCACCAGAGTGATGAGTGTAGAGAATGATATAGCAGTCACCGATGTAAAATTTACCAACATCCTCTGCAGGAAGTGGAGTTTTAGCACTGCCATTGATGCGCCATACCTAGAAAATAAATAAATATGATTTAAAAATCTAATTTTCTAATTAATTTCTAGAAAGAACCACAGAAGATAAGATGTCAACTGACCTCCAATTTTCCACCCCCATCCAGCAATGGTGGCACTTCCTCATTTACAGGCGTACTTTTTGACAGGCCCTTGAGACCAACACCTTGTTGCTTCAGCAAAGCTAGCAGTAGATACAAAATAATATCAGTGAGGTTAAGCAGAATGTATATGGGTCATATTTTTCAACTATAAGATATAAATACCTGCTACTTTCCCTCTTCCTTCTTCAGTACCAGTTGTTGATGATCCTGCTGGCCAGGTATCAAAGCAGGACTTGAAAGAATTTGTTTCATAGCCTTGTACAAGCCGTGTCACACGAGTTGATTTAGGTCTATTTTGACCAGCAATAATCTCCTGCAGAAAAATATTTATTTTGATAATCAAATAACTTTCTCATCATTTGACAAAAACACTGACATATAAGATGGCTTTCTGAGCTACCTCAGCTACTTGAATAGCTGCTTTTCTCTCATCTACTTGTGTTATGCGCCCAACCCACACAAATATCTCAGCACCACAGTCCAGTAAATAGCATTTGCTGTTCTCCAGCATCGATTTGGATAACTCACCTTCAATGACCTTTAGCTCCCCATCAGTAATACTACAAAAAGGTGAATTACATTTACTAGTAGTTAAAACTTAGAAGTCAGTAGAAACATAATTCACAAATTAAACAAAAGCATATTCATCCTCCTGGACTACTCATTTTGAAAAGGCATTGACATAAAATACATGTACTTTCTCTTTCCATCTCAATTTACTTTTTGTCCATTCTTACCCTAATATCACATGATTGTTCCATTGACAATAATTTTCCAAATACACCAAACAAATTGCCCAGAAAGACAAGAGTTGCGCATTGCTGGTAGCAGGTTCTTCCATATTCTACAGTCCCAAATGACTAGATTGACAGTTTATAGGAAGACACTAAACAGATAAATACCAATCCAATTTCCTTTACCTTCTTCCATGGGAAAAGTTATCTGCCGTGAAAATGAAGAAATTGCAAGATTTTCCTCATAACCCTTCCCCAAGTATTTGCACGCTATTAACTCTTTTGTAGACTGGGGATAATTAGCATAATAACGAAAAGGATCTACGCTAAGAGAAACCATACTTTGTCCAGAACCAGTTCTTTTGCTCCTAGTGAGTCATTTAGGATAAACAATGTACAAAAAAAAAACATATTCCTTTGCAGGTTGTGCATAGAACAATGATCCTTATTACTTAATGTGTATAACCATGACTGACCGGGAGACCTAGAGGCAAGTAATGACAAATTAGGATGAAAACCTATAAAGTGTAGCAGGAGTGGTCTCTGGAATGATATCATCATCACTAGCAACCTTTTTTCCAAGAGGTGCAAAGCCACCAAAGAGGACCCAGAATTCACCAGAGTCTGATTCAGTGTCTAACTTCCCATCATCTATGACAAAAAAGAAACAAATACTTCAGAGCCCATTATGGTAGAACATCAATTAAACATTGTAATGAAATAAGATATGCTAATATAAAACAAGCCCTACCAACAATTGCAACAGCAGACATCCCATCATGATACTTTTCCTTCAAAAACTGAATCACTTCCAACGCCTTGGCTCTTTCCTGGATGTTAGAATTCGCCCCATTGAACTGATATATCTTGTTTTCAGTATCCAGAATGAAAACATCATCATGATTCAGTGATGACCGAGCAAAAGGAACCTGCACAGTAAAAGTGCAGAATAGAATTCACTTATTCGAAGATGATCTCCACCATCAAATGACTTCCTCAATTACAATAGGAGCTCATGAGAAAAAAAGTGAAGGAAGAAAGGAGTGCCTGTTTCATTCGGACAACTCGTTTTCCTTTGCATATATATAGACGTGTTTCAAATTTTTCTTCCTCCACCGTTTTAAATCCTGATGCCACACCCCCCTCAATGGGTATAATACAAGGTTTAAAGTATGACAAAAATTTGTCTGATTCGTGGCTTTGAATTTCCCTGTGTTGCACTGCACGTCCTCCAAGAGCCGCATCAAGCTCAACGGTTTTAATCGCTGCAGTTCCAGCCTCATCCTAATAGAGAAGGTTAACTCAAGTTAGACAGTAATATAACCAATTGGTCTGAGAAGTAAAAAATTTCCAAGAATTAGTTTGGAAAAGCAGAAATAAGGCAAAGAAAAACAAAGAAAAATTACCTGGCTTGTATCTCTCCCGAGCCAGAAGTGTATGTCATATAGATATGCACCTCCTTTGCCTTGGGTTGTCTATAGATATATCTAAGGTCGTATGAAAAGTTTCCTTCCACAAGCACATTAAACTTAAAAAGAACAAATTTTGTGGTTCATTGTTTTTTTATGAAAATAATGAGTCAATGAGGGACTATAATACATCAAGACAATTGCTCACGCCATGTTACTCCACTAGAGACTTCTCACATGTCAAGAACAGTTTTTAACATTTTCTGAGGGAAAACAAAAAAATTGTATGCATTTGATTACAGGCACGGGATAAGAGAAGAAAAGGACAATGAACCCAATACCTGCAATACAATATAACTGTCCCCCATGTAAAATTTTCCATAATCAGCTTTAGGCAATGGAACAGGCTGAAAGTCCTCAATTCTCCAAATTTCAGTTCCTCTGAAAGATGTTAAGTGTGAAATCTTGAAGAGCAGAAGCAATGTGCTTAATGTTTAAAAATTTATAATCATTAATTCTCTCTTTTTTTTTTTAGTATCAAGTCATCCATTCATTTATACTATGAAAACTTTTGGTAGTAATGTTCTATTTTTTGTGGTGTTAACTGTTTTTGGATCACTAAGTTGAGAGGGCCCACTAAAAGACTATGTCATGTCCAATGGCACAAAGTGGTCGAGGATACGGTCTTTGCCCAACACCTTGAAATGCAGGATCCACAACTTTGGCCGAGCTCGACATTGTTTGTAGTCCTTTGCTACTGTTTATTTATTGAAGACAGATAATTAATCTTTAAACTCCCATTTACAGAAATGCTGCTCACTGCAAAAATGACCAAATAAGTCAAGAAATACTAAAGCAATCAAGTAGAAATTCCAGCTCCCACCACGCAGAACATGAATAGAAGAAGTCCACTTTGAATTTCAGTTTCCAAGTGATTTGTAGGTGAAAATTTCCAATACGATTTATTTACACAAATGCTTTTGGCATGAATTCAGTAACTATATCTTTAATCTATGAAAAAATGATAAAAGCTATTTGTTAAATTATCTTGTTTTTCTTCCAGAAGAGACAAAATATTAGCTAATTTTTAAATTATTACTAATCTGAAAAGCAAAAGTTTTTGGTTATAGGTGAATTCAATCATTTTATGACTTTTTAACATCTCCCTCATGTGTAGGCTTAGTTTTCATTCTATTTTCAACTTTTTAAATTGGGTTAGAATGACAAGCCTAGAATAACTGTGTATATAGTATACCACCAACTTACTCAAACCATCTATTTTTTTTATACCAGAGAGTTCTTTCATAAGTTGGCACAAAGCTCATAATTTGGACTGAAGAGATTAATGATCAAGAGCAGAAAATTCATTGCAGAAAATTTTGATTCTCTTTATATGAAACTGACCAAACCAAATAATAATATTTCCTTTGCCCTCTCCAAATAATTGCAAGCAAAGTTACAAAGCCAAAAACACTAGAGTGAACACAGAATGACCCGTAATTTCCAAAAGCCACGATATTCATGATATGATCTTTCACACACTTATCTTTAGCCCATGCAAATATTACTAGCGTCCTCATTCCCAGGTATAATCAATCTACTCTAAAGAGTAGTACTTCCAAACCATTCAATGAATATTTAACAATTGCAGTTCCCAGTTTTTTTTCACTTCATATTAAAGCAACTGAATTCAATCGCATGTCACTGAAGGCAACCATAACAATATCTGAACATGAAAACCCTTCCAGAATGAAGCAGAAAAGCTACAATGTTTTCAATGTCCCTTGATTCCATCAAGTGACGTACTCAACTTAATATGAACAATGACCGCCACGAAAGGGAACACTGAATCTACCTCGGTTAAAGAATAGTGCGATCAAGGTTGGTCCGGAAATGCTGATCAGGGTAACACATGAACTCAAACTAAGAATGTCATCATTATCATGCATAAAACCAGTATTCACTGAAAGAATTCAGTTTCACAACAATTAAGTCATTTCGTTCTATAGTGACGGAGTTTGAAAATTTTCCCGCTGACTATTCAAGCACAACAAGTGGAATCTTTCAATCTGAACCCATAATAGGAAGCATAATTAAACAAAGCACAAAACAGAAAATATGATTCAAGAAGCCGTTGATGATAACCTTATTCAATCTCCTACAAAAATCGGATCAAACCTCAAATAGCATCACAAGACAAAAGAGATGCAAAGCAACCGAACGCACTAAAACCAGCACAATTCAATCACGACCGGGCCAAAATTCAGGAGGACGATAAAAACAGAGACAAAATCTCAAACAAATAAAAATGAAGAGATCTGCGCAATAACAGAAAAATCAAAGATCCAGGAGGTAAAAGCATCAATTCAAGAACGTACCTGAAATCTTTCGCGGCGTACCAGAGTCCGGGAAGCTGCGGGAGCAGAGAAAGCGAGATAAACTTAGGAAATGGAAGGGTGGAGGGGCTGGCAAAAAGGAAGGCAGAGAATATGATAGCTGAGGAAGAAAAAGTGAAGAATTATTGCTGTGTGTGGATGTTTCTTCTCACTCCAACTTTTTAGCCTTTCGAGAGAATTGGTGATTCAGAAAGACAGAGAAATAAAGATGGCGCCGATGAAGAGTAAGAGAGAGGGAGGGCGATGAAGAGAGAGAATATGCGTCTGTGAGGGGAAGGATAGAAACTAGAATGAAGCAAAGATCCGGTGACGATGGCACCGGCCATGTTGGCCTACGCTATTTTTTTTAATATTATTTATAATTAAATATTTTTTATTTGCATTGATTTATTTATTTTTTAATTATAAATTAATAATAAGATAATCACTTAATAATTTTTATTAATAAATAAAATATTTAATTTATTTTTAACCTATTAAAAAATATATTAATCTGATCGATTTTAGTGGACAAATTTTTGTTTCACTCAAAAATTCGTTGAAAAGTCAATTTTAGAAATATTAATACAAAATCAATTTTTGTACGAAAAATTTTTAGTTACAATTTATTGAAAAATCAATATGCTTCAAGCTAAATATATTTACGATCTATTGAAGAAACTAACCGAAAAATTCATTGTTTACCACATTAAAGAACGAAAAAGAATTCAGAAATAATATTTTCCACAATATAAATAGTTCATTTTCTCTGTGGAAAAAATAGTTTCCGCTGTGCAAAGTATTATTTTCTCTGCAAAAGCAATATCTTATTTCAAAATTTTATTTTTTACTGTGGAAAGACAACGTCATGCAGCTAGAAGTTCACATTTTGACCAAGGAAACAAATTAAAATTTTTAACTAAAAATGTGACAATAATGTTTACTTCATTTAGTTTCTATAACTGAGTATTTTACTTATTAGTGATTGATTTCATAATTTATAGGTTGTTTTGTTAATTTTCATTTACTTTTTAATAAATTTCATTACATTATTTTATTTTATTTTTTAAAACTAATCTTATTGCAACTGCAAATACTCAATCTCTATAAATTAATTGCAGTTTACTTTAAACTCTCTCTCTCTCTCTCCTATAAGAGTAACTGGCAAATTAATTTCAGCCCACCCTAGATGGGAACCTAATATGGCAGATTCGAGGTTCCTAAAATTTGGAGCTGAAGTCATATCTAATTTTTAAGTTCATTTTTGGCTCATTTTTTTTGGTTTATGTTGGCCAGTTTTAGTTGATTTTAATTATTGTTTTTTGTGGGTTTTAGTTAGTTTTAACTTGTAATGATAAAAAATAGGGATGGGCAAACTAATTCTCGATTTTAGTTCTATACTTTTTAGAACTGACCATTCGATTATCGGTTCTAAGAGTGAGAAACTGGAACCAGAACCACAAGGAACCGGATTTGGAACCAGATCTGGAACTGGACTCAAGTTTTAGTTCTGATTCCAAACTATGATTTTCAATCATGAAGGAATATTTATCGACATGACTAGAAACCTTCAAAACAATATTCAGAGTGACACAGGTTCTCGATTTAATAGCACAAATCGGTTTTCGGTTTTGGTTTTGGATCTTTTGGAACCAGCCATTCGGTTCTCGATTCCAAGAGTGAGGAATCGGAACTAGAACCGCAAGGAAATTTAAGTACCAAGAACCAGAACCGAATCTCGGTTCTTTGCAGTTCTTGCCCATCCCTAATAAAAACTAAAAAAATAATAATAAATTATAAAATAAACATTGAATTTTAATTGTCCATTTAAGTTAAACGCTAAATTATTTTTTTAAATAAATAAACCTTAAACTTTAAGATTTATTCAACCTAAACTCTGGGTTTGTTTTTTTAACAAAATAAATTTTGTACTTTTTATAGGTAAAGAAATGAACTTCAAACCAAAATTTTCAATTTTTCTTGGTTTAGCTTGGTGTCAGTTTTAATTGGTTTAAACTCAATTTATATTCGTTTGGAGTAGGGTTTTTTTTTTTTAATAAAAAAAAAAATTAAAAAATATTATAATATCGTTTGAGCTTGGTTCTGATCGGAGTAAAATCATCAGTGTCTAATTTATTAACAGTGAAAATTCAAAAAACTTTTTGTTAAAAACAAATTATGATTTAAGTTGAACAAATATCAAAACTAAATCGATAATTTTAATTTTTCCTTAACGAGATTCTCAATTTGTTTTTATCGCGTCCAAACCGATTACAAAACCATGAGTTTATAACCACTTATTTATGACACCACTCATGATTTTTATTATTGAGATTTTATCACAAAAGTCTTTTTAATAAATGAAAATGAATATTTCACTTAAATACAAACTATTGCTTATGTGACACAAATTTATCCTATTTTTGTCCCTATCTCCATCTTGTTTCTCAATCGATTGACTAACTTGTACATCTTAAGCGTTCATTATAATCGATATATCTTAGTTATACATTATTTCTTAAAAATACTAAATCAATGAAATAACGAGTAATTTTAAAAGGTAAAGAACTCTTAACTATGTGATTAGTGACAAGTTAAATCTTAAACTAATTTGGTTAATACATAAAACTCTAAATTATGAAAAATAAAAAAAGTAAACCTCATAATCACATTTTCTGTTAAAAAACATATCTCGGATGTCTGTGCTCTCCCCGCCAACCCGTAGGTGTCTACACTTTCATTATCTGATGTTTGCAAGTACATTTGCGGATTTACGCAGATGTCCACTAATTAAAGTGCAGATGTTCGTGGGTTGGTGGAGACAACCTGGACATCCGTGACATATTTTTTTAACAAAAAACGTGAGTATAAAGTTTGTCTTGTTTATTTATTATACTTCAATTTTTTTTTTAACAAAATTAATTTAAGAATTGTCTTCTCACTAACCCCATAAACCATAATTTATAATTCTTTTGTTAGTTACCCAATTTTAAAATGGTAATTTAATAACTTGTTCCAATGTTAATTTTTTTTAAATGCACTAAACAAATCATTTATTTCAAAAGTAAGCTTATGTTTATCTAAAATTAAAAACAAATAATTTGGGTGGTCTCACTCTTAAATATTTTTCTTTTAAAGGCAAAAAAAAAATGCACACTTTCTCATTTAATAATCTAATTAGCCTTGTAACGTTGTGATATAATAAATATGTGAATATAATCCACCTACTGTGTGACGACCTATTTTTGTGAAAATTTTGTTGGAGCTCAACATCAGGTGATATGATCATTATTTCACATTAAATTGTTGTAATATTATAGTGCATTATATAAATAATATTTCATCTCAAACTACTACAAAACCTATTAAGGTAAAACTCCAAAACAAAGTCACACCAGTGTGGCCTAAAAATAAATATTATTGTACTATTTGATGGAAATTGAGATGTTACATACAGTCATTTTATAGAGTTATTTTTTGATTTTTTTAAAATATAAAGGTGCTTATTCTCTATTAAATTACTTAGATTATTCTCTATTAAATTATTAAGGTGCTTATTAGCAAAATTTTGAGGTTTGATTAGATTGTCCAAAGCCTAACATGTTGGTCCAAGTGATCACATAGAAAAACAAAATGTATCAATTTAGTGTAAAGTAGACAAAAGGAAAAAATGTTAGAGATGGATCAATAATTAGAAAAAGAAAATATGATGTGAAATAACAAATTTACGTAGAAAAATTCATCTGAAAAAAAAAATCACGAGTAGATGAATAAATCTATTATAAAAATTAAAATACAACTGTGAGTTTTATAATTCTAACTTACATGAATATATAGAGAAAATACAATCATAAATAAAATTTAAAATATTGGGCTACTAATTCGATCCAATATTCAAGTCAGGATAAACAAGAAAATTAGAAGAATAGAGAGATTACTTTTCAAAATATTAATTTAATTGTATTTAACTTTATAATAATAACTATAATATACAATTAATTAATATCGTAGAATACCCCAAAGGGCAAAGGACTAAGGAAACCTTGTTTGTAGTAATTTTTGTACGTGAATAATTATAAGTTAGCTTAAATATTTTATTATAATATTGAATGACAACATATTTTATCCATCATTTTATCTCATAATTATTTAAATAAATAATAATAATTAGTATTTCTTAATTTTCGCCTAGAGCTCACGATTGTCCTGCATCAATAACTCTTCTTATTATTCATCATTTCTCCTGTGTCCCCATTTTTATCATTCCATTTCAATGAACTTTGGAAACTCCATGGATGACAGGACCGTGTTTGAGGGGAGAAGGGAAGAAGATGGGAATCTGCTCCTCTTGCCTCCACATCTTAATCCTTACTCTAGGGGTATGGGCTCATCGGCGTTTCTTCTCCGGCAACTCTCTTAGCTCCGACCCAACTTTTGAGGCCCCGACTCTTCCACTGATGAACTGTTATGACGGATCAAAACGGCATCCCTTGGATACTGAACGACTCCCGTTTTCCGTCTTTTATTTTCGAGTATTTTCAAGGTACAAATATTATCTCCCTCTTTTATTTTAAAAAATGTTAATATTTTAATTTGATATTATGACGTGGAGATTAAATATTAAAATATAATATAAATATTTAAAATAATAAATAATAAATTACACTTCAAGGAATACAAGACTTTCGGTTGAAATTCAAGTCAACTCTCATGGCTGTTTTGATAAGACTCTGCACTTATCATCCATCTTTTGAAAATATCATTTTTTATTTAAGAGAGAGAAAGCAACTGAGCCCAGAGAGAGGCCGATGCCGATGCCGATGCCGAAGCCGATGGAGAGGGGATCGAGAGAGAGAGCTCCAGGTTGTCCAGAAAGACAAAGACATGAAATCAACAACCTTTTCTGGTTTTCGCTCAAGATTCAGAGGATAAAACTTTAGGCAACCAAGTTTACTGACAACGCCATCTCCTCTCCAGTTATCAACCCCTTCAAAGATTCAGAGGATCACTCTTACTCTTTCTTTATCAGTTGAACGTTCTTAGCTGGTAGTAGTAAATTTAGTCTTCTCTCAACTTCCACAACCAGAAGAAATCGCGATTATCATGGAACCCTTATTCGACGCTACTGTATCTGCTCATCAATGGCTGATCATTGGCCACCTATGGTGCCCGCAAGTTGTGTGGTTCGATTGGGCACCACTGTAGTGTCATAACAAAATATTATTGATATTCTAATTTAACAATATAATTTTACACCTCGTAACGTTTAATTGTTATAATATAGTATAAATATTTAAAATAATTAATATAAGACTATGGGTTGAAATTAAAGTAAACTCTCATGGTTGTTTTGATAAGGCAGTCACTTATCATTTATTTTTTGAAAATATTATTTTTTATATAAGAGAGGAAGAGAGAGAGAGAGAGATAGAATGAGTTGGGCCAATGAGAGAATGAATAAGTGGGGACAGAGAGGGAGAGGAGATAGAGAGAGATCTAGTTTTATCAATACATATACTAGAAAGCTACGAAATCGATAAAGTTTTCTTCTTTCGATCAAGATTCAGAGGTTCCCTGTTCCAGATTCAGAGGTTTCCTTTCAAGCGCCATCTCCTCTCCAGTCATCAATTCCCTTCTTGTAGTTTTTCTTTTTCCTTGCGATTTTTCTTGCTCTTTCTTTATCAGTTGAACGTTCTTAGTTGGAAATAGTAGATTTAGAGTCTTTTCTTGTTCAAAACGCACTCCATTAATGAATCCACCAAGCTCTCTCATCTTCTTTATACGAAGATCATTGTTTCCGGCTACATAACTTTTACTTTATCAATGGCGGTCACCGGGTTTCTTCTGTTATTTTGCAGGCGGACGTTTTCAGCTTCTTCGGAGACCGCGAACACTGACGAAAACGCCGACTTCCTTGGATTTCCATCGATGAACAAAGAAGCTATGGGAAGAGAATCACAGGTGGTCATGTTTTATTGATTAAAATTTAAAGATGAAAATAAAAAAATAATAATTCTCCCTCTTACGTATGATTTTATGATCACTCATATTGCAATGTTTTATATCCAGGCGTTAGGTGCGACATTCCCTGTTTGGAACCCTACGCCGCTGCATTTGCAAATCGTCCCGTCGACCGAACGATCGAACGAGAAAGTCTCGAAAAATCACGTCAAGGTATTCTCTTTTATTAGTTTGCTATGGTACTAACTACTATGGTTTGCTTTGAAAATTTTCGACATTTTTAATGTTTTTGTTTGGATTCAAATGCAGGTTGGTCAACGCCACCAATTCGACGGTCCATCTGGCCCGACGATTGAAAAGCAGTCTTCTTGTGTTGTTGCTCCTCAGAGTTCGACTGTTCCCACGACTGAAAATGAGATTCAATTCCTAGATATAGAGCTAGTTTTTACACACGATTTAGGCCCAACGTTCTATGATTGCAACCCTTTTTCAGATTGCCAGCCTTTACATATTAGTAATTCAAATGAACATTCGAGTGAGATTGTCAGAGATGACTCAAAATATCACTCTACGGTAATCTCTTTTATCAAAATTGTTATTATACCAAATACTATAGTTTGTTGGACTAAATCTATAAACTTTATTTGGCATAAATATAGAAGTATTTGATATGCAGGAGGTTTAGGGTTTAGGGTAATTTTTTTCATTAATTTGTTGTAGTTCTACCATAGCTTGCTTTTAAAGTTTTTGACTATTTTAATATTTATGTTTGGATTCAAACGTAGGTTGGCCAAAGTCAGCAAATCGGGCATTCATCTGACTTGACAAATGATGAGCCATCGTCTGATGTCGTCGCTCCTCCCAACTCGACTGGTCTCACCATTGAAAATGGACAAAATACCAGTATTTTCCAACCTCTCACCTCGTTCGATTTGCAAATGATGGATGACCTGTTAGCTTTTCAGGCTGTTGAGTACTCTCACTCAGCAAGTTACGACATGTTAGATCTCGAATTCTGTCAGAACAATATTGGCTATTCCAGGCCATTCGATGGCGGCTCAACCTCGAATACTAGATCGGAGGATGGTTGTTTTATGGAACAACCTAAGAGAATATTAACAAATCAAGAGACGTCGAAAGAGAATCCAAACTTTGGATACGAGGAAGTTAACCGTAATAAGAAAAAGTTAGTTTTTACTTCTTCTTCAACATTTTCTTGATTCTTTCCCTTCAAAGTCTGCAACTCTCTTGCTAATGATTTTGCAGGAGGAAAGTCAATGACGGTCGCAGACGCTGCCGGTGCAAGAGGAGTAAATGTGTAAAGCGGTAAGTTCTTCGTTTTCGCCATACCCAAAACCACGATATTGTTTTATAATCTTTCTTTTCTGTTCTCTGTAGCTATTGCCAATGTTTTTCTTCTGGATCCTACTGCGACGAAGCATGTGGATGCGAAGATTGCACTAACACAGAACAAAATGAAACGATAGTTAATAAGAAACGTGCACAGATCGAGGCAAGGAAATCAAATCCATTCGCTCCAAAGATAGTGCCACTCGACGAGGAGCATTCGCAGGTTAAATCAGAAAACTTAATCACTTTACCTTGAGTCTTTACTCTTTGTCCTCCACTCGAATAATCATTGCGTTTTCTCCACAGCTACCCGGAAACCGGTTATCTCCCAGGAAAGGGAGGAATATAAGAGGATGCAATTGCACGAAGTCCAAGTGCATCAAACAATACTGCGAATGTTATCAGGTTTTTTTGTATTTTTCGTTGGTGCAGATGGAGCAATACTCGTATAGTATTCTCGCTCATAACGTTTTGATTTTTGTGATGAAGGGTGGAGTTAAATGCTATCTCGAATGTCGTTGCCAGGGCTGTGAAAATATTTACACTCAGAGAGACGGTAATTTCTCGATTGTTCCGATCATCACCTTTTCTACCATCTGAGAATATGTTATATAAGTTTTTCCTTGTCTTTTAGATGCTGGTCGAGCAGATTTTACGATCGGAGAGGCGATGAACTACAGTGTTAATGCTTATGGATTCCATGGCAATGGTGGGGAAATGCTACCCCAAGCTGAATCTAGCAATAACAACTTTGAACCTCTAATGCTTATGCCTTTCGAGTAAGATGATTCCAATTTTAATAGATAGACTGTAATTCCACCTTAGATAAACCGCTTAATTTTTTCGTTCAGAAACAGAAGATGGATTGATCCTTCCAGTTCCATGTATTTTGGAAACTCCATGGATGGCAATACTGTGTTTCAGGGGAGAAGGGCAGAAGATGGGAATCTCGCCCCATTTTCTCCCCCTCTTAATCCTTACTCTATGGCTATGGGCTCTTGCATCTCGTCGGTGGTTCCTCTCCAGCAATGGCCGCCTAGAGAGTCCACCTCATTTGGCAACTCTCTCAGCTCCGGCCCAACTTTTGTGCCCCCACCTCTTCCACCGATGAACTGTTATCAACTCTCGGTCGATTATAATGACACCCCTTGGAAACTGAACGACTTAATTTCTTCGGCGATGCCAATCCGGGCAAATTCTCCGGACAGAAAGCGAGTTTGTCCCCCTTGGTTTCCCGTCCCTGGGGATGTCTCAGGCTTGTCTACACCTTCTTTGCCGTCCCTCATCCCCTCCAATGATGCAGACGGAAGAAGCAACGGCCAAGACGACGGCGAAGAGAATGGCAAAGGCTAATTGTCAACAGAGGCGATCGCTCATTTCGCTTTACTTTTTGCTTAATCTATTTTATGATGAACTACACATTTTAAACATGGTTTAAAATTTTTTTTTTTTTTGTATTTTTGTGTTCAACATTTAATTTATAATATATAAATGAAAAAGTTATAGAGTAATAGAGCAAATAATAAAAATAGACAACGGTGATACTCAAAGTGATATCAAGAGCCAAAACGACTGTGATCATATTTTGAATTTTATGCTCAGAAACACAACACATACAACTGTCTCATGGCTCTAATTAACAACAACAATGCGCAAAATAAAATGGTAGAATTGAACTGAATAATACATTAAATATGTATGCTTGAATTTTAAATATGATCAATAAAAACAATATGCATAATATAAAACCCCACAAATGAGTAAGGGTGATAGGCTCCAAGAAACAAATGGAGAGCCTTAAAGAAATCTGTCCAGGAAAGCTAACAATACTCGAATCAGCAGCAAGGATTTGAATCAAGCTCCGAAAATACACATGAACTAAAGCTGTATTTTGGAGGAAATAAACTTAATATATTCAGGCAAGTTGTGTCAAAAATCCCAACCCAAAAAGCACTCTGGATTAGGAGATATATCAAATTCAATAACAACCTGAAATTAGTTTCCAGCAGGACAGTTTTACCAACACAGAATCAAAATGGAATAACTTGAGCTACAAACACCAAACGACGCCCAAATTTGGAAGGCAACTCCTTGACTTAATCTTGAACAAATCACTAGAAGACATCAAACAGAGACAAACGTCGTAAAGGCCTCAAACAGATACTATAATCAGCGGTAACAATAATCCAGCAAAAATTACAGATTCTGCACTTCAACAATGATCCGAAAATATCCCTCTTCAATCAATAATCTCCAAAAGACTTCTTCAACAAATAACCAGCATTTAATCACCAGAACATATATTATCCAAGCAGCAAGAAAAGAACATAAAAGAACTTCAAGAATCAAGAGAAAATACAATGGAGTCCGCGGACCTCCTAGTGAGAGGGGCGACTTTGGGGTTGGCCGAAAACCAACACTCTCAAAGGTTGAAAAGTTCTCTTGTCTCCACGCCACAATCTTACCTCAAAAATAAGGATTGGAAGAAATAATATCCCAAGGCTTGCAAGGCTTGGAAGAAATCAATAACTTGTTAAAAAAAATAACAAGTTAAAATTAGTATAGACTTGTTAATTTAACTTTTAAAAAAATACCATAGTGGTTGACTTGTCATTGACTGCAAACCACGATGGTTGATTTGTCATTTATCCTTTAATTTTTTTCACTTTATTAACAAAACAACTATTGAACTATAAAATTAATGATATATCAATTACTAAATGATTTTTACTAATAAATAAAACATTCAATGATGAAAAATAAACGGAGCAAACTTTATTATTACATTTTGTGTTAAAAATTTAAATTTGTTTCCACAATGGAAAAATCAAAAAATTACTTTCTGCTGCAGAACGATCAACAACTTATTTTACGTTGTGTAACGTTGTCTTTCCGTTGCAAAAAATAAATAATTGAAATATGACTGAGAAACGATTATTTTCTACTATGAAAAATGAGTCTTTAGAATTAGATTAAGAAAATATAAAAATGAGTCTTTAGAATTAGATTAAGAAAATATTATTTTCTCAGAAATTATTTTTTTTGCAGTGAAAAATTTCATTTAAATTTTATTTACTTAATTTTTTGTCGTTCTTTAAGATAGGAAACAACCAATTTTTTAACAAATTAATTCAATGAATTAAAAATATATTTAAACGTGAAGTATATTAATTTTTTAATAAATAATTAATTGAAAATATTTCATTTCGATAACATCGAAAATAGAAAGAAAGAGTAAGTAGGTAGAGAGAGAGAGAGAGTCAGTGGGCCAGAGAGACTGAATAAGTGGTGACAGAGGAGATTCATTATCTAGTTTTACCAAAACACAAGCTTCGTTCAAGATTCAGAGGGTCCCCGTTCAAGATTAAGAGGTTTCCTTTCAACTCCATCTCCTCATCAGTGATCAATCCCTTCTTCTAGTTTTTCTGTTTCCTTGGCGATTTTTCTTGCTGTTTCTTTATCAGTTGAACGTTCTTAGTTGGCAGCAGTAGATTTAAGAGTCTTTTCTTGTTCAAAAGGCAGTCCCTAAAACTCCATTAATGAATCCACCAAGCTCTCTCATCGTCTTTATGCGAAGATCATTGTTTCCGGCTACATAACTTCTACATTATCAATGGCGGTCACCGGGTTTCTTCTGTTTTTTCAGGCGGACGTTTTCAGCTTCTTCGGAGACAGCGAACACTTACGAAAACGCCAATTTTATTGGATTTCCACCGATGAACAAAGAAACCATTGGAAGAGAATCACAGGTGGACATATTTTATTGATTAAATAATAATTTGAATGATTTTATAATCATTCATATTGCAATGTTTTATATCCAGGAGTTAGGTGCCACATTCCCTGTAGGGAACCCTCCGCTGGCGCCTTTGCATATCGATGGTAGCAGGCGCTGCAGGTGCAAGAAGACTAAATGTGTAAAGCTGTAAGTTCGTCATTTTTCGCCATACCCAAAACCATGATATTGGTTTCTAATCTTTCTTTTCTTTTCTCTGCAGTCATTGCGAATGTTTTTCTTCTGGATTCTTCTGCGACGAAACATGTGGATGCGAAGAATGCATAAACACACAAGAAAATGCAACGATAGTTTATCAGAAACGCGCACAGATCGAGGCAAGGAAACCAAATCCATTCGCTCCAAAGATAGTGCCACTCCACGACGAGCATTCGCAGGTTAATTCAGATATCTTAATTGCTTTACCTTGAGTCAAATAATCAATGCGTTTTCTCTACAGCTACCCGGAAACCGGTTATCTCCCAGGAACGGGAGGCATATAAGAGGATGCAGTTGCACGAAGACCAAGTGCATCAAAAAATACTGCGAATGTTATCGGGTTTTTGTTTGTCTTTTTCGTTGGTGCAAATGGAGCAATACTCGAAAAGCATTCTCGCTCATAAATTTTTGATTTTTGTGATGAAGGCTGGTGTCAAATGTTCCGACGTATGTCGTTGCCAGGGCTGTAAAAATATTTACACTCAGAAAGACGGTAATTTCTCGATTCTTCCGATCATCACCTTCTCTGCCATCTGTGAATACGTTATATAAGTTTTTCCTTGTCTTTTAAATGCTGGTCGAGCAGATTTTCCGATCGGAGAGGCCATGAACTACAGTGTTAATGCTTATGGATTCCATAGCAATGGTGGTGAAATGCTGCCTCAAGCTGAATCTAGCAATAACAACTTTGGACCTCTAACTCTTATGCCTTTAGAGTAAGATGATTCCAATTCTAATCGATAGATTGTAATTCCACCTTAGATAAATTGCTTAATTTTTTCGTTCAGGAACAGAAGATGGCTTGATCCTTCCAGTTCCATATCTTTTGGAAACTCCATGGATGGCAATACTGTGTTTCAGGGGAGAAGGGCAGAAGATGGGAATCTCGTCCCTTTTTCTCCACCTCTTAATCCTTACTCTATGCCTCTGGGCTCTTCCATCTAGTGGGTGGTTCCTCTCCAGCAATGGCCGCCTAGAGTGTCCACCTCATTTGGTAACTCTCTCAGCTCCGGCCCAACTTTTGGGCCCCCACAGATGAACTGTTATGAACTCTCGGTCGATCATAACGGCACCCCTTGGATACTGAACGACTGTCGCTGTCCGGCGATGTCAATCCGGGCAAATTCTCCGGGCAGAAAGCGAGTTTCTCCCCCTCGGTTTCCCGTCCCTGGGGCTGGCTCAGGGATGTCTGCACCTTCTTTACCGCCCCTCCTCCCCTCCAATGATGCCGACAGAAGAAGCAACGGGCAAGGCGACGGCGAAGAGAACGGCATAGTCTAATTGTAAACAAAGGCGATTGCTGTTTTCCTTTTGATACTTTTTAGTTTATCCTTGCAATTTTAAAGATGAACTTCCCCTTGAACTTTTATTTGTCTTGCATTTCAAGAACTTGGTCATCATGTCTCCCTCGAAAAGTAGATGAGATTTTGTAATTGAAGAAAAATGTAATCTTTACTAACCTTTTATTCATTTCTTCTACTAATAATTAAAATAAATTATTAATTATATCTATTAATATTTATCACGTCAAGAAGTAAGAATAGAGTATAGGTATAAAGAATAAACATAAAATTATTCATCAGGTAAATTAATCAAGGGGCCATAGCTAGTGACATCACCAGTTTCGGGTTTTATTTCAACCATGATTGATTAAGCTTACAAAATAAATATTACAAAAATATAGTTTAAATTTATCAAAAGAGGTAAAGTATTATATAATTTTACATAGTTTATGTTGCTACTCTCTAATTGTGGATGTTGATTAATTTTTAAACTACTTAACTCTTTGTGTCTTAGTTGGTTTATTTTATCGCATCATTAAATTTTCATTACATTGAAGTTCTCGTCAGTGTCATTAGTGTGGTTATACTGTGTAATTAAGGTATATATATAAGGATATTAGATTTTAAATGAGATCATTTATAATTTTTTCAATGTTTCTTAAAAATTAAAAAATAAGAATTTTGTCTAAAGAAACTGTTCAGTCTTATTATTTGTTAATAAGATTGAAGTATTTTGTACAAACATTGATAATAATTAACCCGATTAGTACTATTTATATCGTTGTCGTAACCTCTCCTAGTACAATATTGTACGCTTTGGGCTGAAACCTGCACAGTTTTGTTTTTTGGGTTAACCCAAAATGCGTTGTACTATATAGGGAGGGGAACTCTACTTATAAATCATGCATTTTCTACTCTCCCAAGCAATGTGAGATTGTGCATACTCACTGATATGAGTCGGACCCACACCTGGGTCTTTCCTGGCCTTCAATTAACTTAAACCTTGAATCTTTTTTTTTTGGAATAAAATTAACCTTGAATTCTATATTGTGAACAAAATGAAATTCGAACTGATTTTTCAGTTTTGTTTGGTTTTTTTTTTATTCGATTTGGTTTTAGATTTTTTTTGGTTTGGACAAGTTTAATCAGTTAGTCAATTAATGGCAATTTTTTCTGTTTTTTGTAATTTTTAAAATTAAAATTACAAATATATATAAATATTATAATATCAGTGCAGTTTGGTTGTGATTGAAGTAAAATTGAGCAGGATCTCAACACGCAAAATCTGAGGTTCAATTTGTTAAAAAAATATCCACGTTTATGTTGAACGATTGTCAAAGTTTAGACTTTTTTTTTTGTTAATAAACGAATTTTAGGGTTTAATTTGTAATTTACATTATTATATAATAATGTAAAATTAAAATTCTTAAAAATCTCTCTAAAACACATCGCTATTCATGAGGCCTGGGCCCAAGGGTTTAATGTTGGAGAGGACTTTTAAGAGGTCACCGATCAAAGCATCACCTCATAGACGTCGTTTAAGGGAACTGAGTGATCAGTAAAGCATTATGCCGTCTTGTTTTTTACTATTGGGGAAGTTGCTGCAAAAAATGACGACGCCGACGACCTCCGATCAGGACTCCAGCGATTTCGACGTCTCTAACTCCGATACACTTCTCTTTACTGGTACATTCGATGCACTGGCTCAGTCTCTTCCTCGCCTTCCCAAAAGAATTTCGTTGAGCACACGATCGTTGGATTTGCGTCCCTAGTTTTATTTAATTGCTGTTCTTGATTTTCCTGTAAATTTTCTGGTTTTTTGGTCACTCGCTTGACGCTGTTGATCTACATCTACAATCCAGTGTTTCTGTGTAATTTCATTACTCCTCCCCTTTTCATACAGTTTTGTTGCGTTTATGTTTATTTAGCGAGGAGAATGCGTACTTCCTTTGCAAGAAGTTATTCGAATCTGGAATGGCTGATGCCAGAGACATTTTTGTTGTTTTCATATCCAATGAGAAAAAGCAGGTATGCAAGTTATGATTTCAGTGTGGTGATGTACCTTCAATTAGTGTTTTGCTTAACACTGCGATTTATGTAGAATGATTATCATTCAGATGCTTCAATTGTTATTGTTCTCATCAGTTCAACCTGTTTAACGGTTTCCGTTTAATTAGCACAGTTCTTCGAAGGTTAGATCTGTTAACTCATCGTAATCTGGAACTTTCAGTGATGACGAACATTCTATGATACATGCAGATTGATTATCATTCATGTGCTTCAATCGTTCTCATAGTTTTCTCTTCATCAGTACAACCTATTTAACAATTTCATTTAAATTAGCACGTCGTCGTCGAAGGTTTGAATCTGTTCATGCGTCATTGTTTAGATCCCATTGTGGCATCAAAAGGCCAGCAATCAAGCAGACAGATTCGTTCTTTGGGATTACCATGTTATTTGCATTCAGGTATTCACAGTAATATTTACTAATGGTGGTTAGTGATATCAAGATATTCTCGAAGGTGTGAACATTTCTTTTGAGAATGTCCATTTCTGCTATTTGAGATTTTGAATTCATATCAAATAACAGAGAAAAAGGGAAAGCGACTCACCTTATTGTTAATATTTTTTTGAATTGGAAGCATAATCTTTTATTGATTGCGTTACTCTCTTTAATAGAGAAGTTACAAATTCAAAAACAGCAAGATATTTGACTTAAATCAAGCAATATTTGAAAGCAAAATATAACAGAAAACAACTTCTAAAAATTTGGTCAACTAACCAATTTATTTGAAAAAATTATAAGGTACTTTTTCAACACTTCTCCTTGCCTTAGTAATTGCAGAGACCTGATTTGTTTCTTAAGACTTCAAATCTTGCTTTTGGGAGAGTCTTGGTGAATGCATCTGCTCTTTGATTTTCTGTCTTGCAGTATAACAACTTGATTTCTCCAACCTTTTGTTATTCTCTCAAGTGATACAACTTGATCTTGAAGTGTTTTGTCTTCCCATGAAAAACAGCATCATTTGAAATTGCAATTGCAGTTTTGTTATTCACATGAATTTGTGTTGGCTTAGTCTGCTTCATGTGTAAATCTGTAGGTATTTTTTTGGTCTGGACTGATTGAATTACTGATGCATTTGTTGCCACATATTCTGCTTCTGCTGTGCTTTGAGCTATCAAATCTTGTTTCTTTGAACACCATGAAAATATATCTTACCCAAAACTAAAACAAAATCTAGTTGTGCTTCTCATATCATCAATGGAACCTACCCAATCACTATCAGAATAATCTTGAAGTTTAAAATTAGAACAGTGAGAGTATTTGATGCCATAATCTTTTATTCCATTGATATATCTTACAATCCGTTTGGCGGCTTAGAAATGCACTTCACTAGCACAATGCAAAAATCTTGAGAGCAAGCTTACTACAAATATTATATTTGGTCTTGTGGCTGTGAGATACACAAGCAACCAATCAAGCTCCTATATTGACGTTTATCCATTTTTTCTGCTCCATCTTCTTTGCAAAACTTCTCCTTATGATTCATTGGTGTGTTAGTGCTTTTACAATCTTCCATGCGAAATTTCTTTAGTATTTCCTTAGCATAAGACTCCATCATCATCTTACTTCACTTCTATGCCCAGAAAATAAGTCATCAAACCAAGATCTGTCATTTCAAAAACTTGAAGCATTTCAGCTTTGAACTCTCTTACCAACTTCTCACTGCTTTCTGTTACAAAAATGTCATCAACATAAAAAGAAACTATAGTTAACTTAGCATCTGCTTCTTTTACTTATAAAGTGGCTTCACTTAGGCTTTTAACAAACCCAAGATTTTGAAGATATTAATTGATTTTACTATACCAAGCCCTCAGAGCCTGTTTGAGACCATACGAGGCCTTTTTCAACAAGTAAACTTTCTCCTCCTATCCCTTGACTTTGAATCCTTCGGGCTGCTCTACATAAATCTCCTCTTGAAGATAGCCATTTAAAAATGCTGATTTTACATCTAACTGATATGTCTTCTAACCTTTTTGTGCCCCCAGAGCAAGTATAATTCTGATTATGTCCAAATGTGCTACCGGAGCAAAAGTTTCTAAAAAATCCACTCCAAATATACCCTTTCACAATTAATCGAGCTTTGCATTTATTTACAGAACCATCTGCATTAAGTTTGGTTCTATAAACCCATTTGACTTCAATGACTTTCTTGTGTTGGGGCTTGTTCATCAAATCCCATGTGTCATTTTTTTCAATTACTTTAAATTCCTCTTTCATTGCTTCAATCCACTTGTCATCTTTCTTTGCATCTTAAAATTTTGCAGGCTCTAGAGTAGCAACATTACTTATTTCATAAATTTCAGACAAAAGTCTTGTACCTCTAACTGAGACATCGTCTCCATCATCACCATCAAAATGTTGTGAAATTTCTGGCTGCTCCTTTATTGACTCTTCCCAGTTCCATTCTTTATCCTCCATAAATTTGACATCCTTGCTTACTAGAATTTTTCCATTTTGGGGCTGAAAAATTCTGTAAGTCTTAGATGTTTTACTATACCCAATGAAAACTCAAGGCTTGACTTTTTTATCAAGTTTGTCTCTTTTTACCTGTGGTACGTAAGTAAAACAAAGACCACAAAATGTTTTCAAATTTTACAAATCTGGTTTATAGTCGAACCAACCTTCAAATAGAGTTTTTTTTCTGTAGAATTCTTGTTGGCAGCCTATTCAGCAAGAAAACTGAAGTGTTTGCAGCCTCAACCCACAACTTTTTTTGGTAATTCCTTCTCATGCAACATACATCTTGTCATTTCCATAATACTGCGATTTTTCCTCTCACTTACACCATTCTACTGTGGGGTATAAGGTACTGTGAGTTGGTGTTCAATTCCAATTTCTTCACAAAACTCGTCAAAAAGCTCGTTGGTATATTCTAGTTCGTTATCTGACCTTATCTTCTGCATCCTACAACAACTTTGATTCTCTACCAATGGTTTATATTTCCAAAACACATTAGCAACTTTAGATTTGAATTTAAGAAAATAAATCCAACAAAATTTGGAATGATCATCAATAAATATAATGTAGTATCCACTACCATTCAAGGATGATATTCTTTGAGGTCCTCCAACGTCTGTATATACTAGTTGCAGCTTGTATGTTGCTCTCCATGTGGTTTGAGAAAATGATTTTCTAACTAGCTTGCCATATTGGGAAGCTGTACAATCAGCTAGCTTATCTTCCAATGATAGTACACATTTTACCAAATCATGTTTCTTAATATATAGCAGCAGCCCAACGTGATGAAAATATCCAAGTCTTCTATGCCACAATTCTGCATTACTCACAGTTGTTGAGAGAGCCGTTTGCTTCTCCTCCATGAGATTTAGAGTAAAGCTTTTTGCTCTCATTTTTACTTTGAACTCATTTTTGCCTTCTGAGTCTTTGATCAAACACCATTTATCTTTAAAGATGACCTTGAAACCTTTTTCAATAATATGTCCAACACTAAGCAGATTTTGGTCAATGTCAGGCACATAAAACATCATTAATGTATTTCAAACCTGCTAAGCTTTCTATAGCAATAGATCCTTTGCCTTTGACTGAAATATGTTGAAATTTTTTTGATTTGGGAAACATAATCTTTTATTGATTGCATTTATCTCTTTAATAGAGAAGTTACAAATTTAAAAACACCAAGATATTTGGCTTAAATCAAGCCATATTTGAAATCAAAATATAACAAAAAAAACAACTTCTAAAGATTTGGTTAATTAACCAATTTATTTGAAAAGATTCTAAGACACTTTTTCAACACTCCTCTTTGCCTTAGTAATTGCAGAGACCTAATTTGTTTCCTAAGACTTTAAATCTCGCTTTTGGAAGAGCCTTGGTGAATGGATCTACTTCTTTTACGTATAAAGTGGCTTTACTTAGGCTTTTAACAAACTCAAGATTTTGAAGATATTCATCGATTCTGTTATACCAAGCCCTCGAAGCCCGTTTGAGACATACAAGGCTTTTTTCAACAAGTAGACTTTCTCCTCCTATCCTTTGACTTTGAATCTTTTGGCCTGCTCTACATAAATTTCCTCTCAATTCCATTGTTTATCCTTCATGAATTTGACATCTCTGTTTACCAGAATTTTTTCATTTTGGGGCTGAAAAATTTTGTAAGCCTTAAATGTGTTGCTATACCCAATGAAAACTCTAGGCTCGAGCTTTTTATCAAGTTTGTCTTTTTTTACCTGTGACACGTAAGTAAAACAAAGACAACCAAATGTTTTCAAAGTTTGCAAATCTGGTTTATAATCGAACCAAGCTTCAAATGGATTTTTTTTTTTTGTAGAATTCTTGTTGGTAGCCTATTCAGCAAGAAAACTTAAGTGTTTGCAGCCTCAGCCCACAACTTTTTTCGCAATTCCTTCTCATGTAGTATACACCTTGTCATTTCCATAATACTGCAATTCCTTCACTTACACCATTCTTTTGTGGGGTATAATGTACTGTGAGTTGGTGTTCAATTCCAACTTATTCACAAAATTTGTCAAAAAACTCGTTTCTATATTCTCTTCCATTATCCGACCTTATCTTCTGCATCCTACAACAACTTTGATTCTCTACCAATGCTTTATATTTCCAAAACACATTAGCAACATCATATTTGAATTTCAGAAAATAAATCCAATAAAATCTGGTATGATTATCAATAAATATAATGTAGTACCTACTACCATTCAAGGACGATATTCTTTGAGGTCCTCCAACATTTGTAAATGCTAGTTGCAGCTTGTGTGATGCTCTCCATATGGTTTGAGGAAATTGTCTTCTAACTTGTTTGCCATATTGGCAAGCTGTACAATCAGATAGTTTCTTTTCCAATGATGGTACACTTTTTACCAAATTATGTTTCTTCATATATAGCAGCCCAATGTGATGAAAATGCCCAAGTTTTCTATGCCACAATTCTACATTACTCACAGTTGTTAAGAGAGTCATTTGCTCCTCTTCCATGAGATTTAGAGCAAAGTTTTTTGCTCTCATTTTTACTTTGAACACATCTTTGCCTTCTTAGTCTTTGATCAAACACCATTTATCTTCAAAGATGACCTTTAAACCTTTTTCAATAAGCTGTCTAACACTAAGCAGATTTTGGTCAATATCAGGCACGTATAAAACATCATTAATGTATTTCGAACCTGCTAAGCTTTCTATAGCAACAGTTCCTTTGCCCTTGACCGAAATAAAATCACTATTTCCAATTTTCACTTTGGAAATGATAGTTTTATCAATCTGTTTAAAGAGCTTTTGGTCATTAGTCATATGGTTCGTGCATCCGCTATCTATGAGCCAAGAGTCGCTGGAGTTATTGCTTGTAGCGAAGCATGTTGCAACAAAAAGTTGTTCTACTTCTAGTTGTTCTTCTTCTTGTTGTAACTCAACAGTTGTTTTGCTTCTTCATGTTGTTGAGTCCTGCAAATCCGCTCCATATGCCCAAGATTTCCACATTTTCTGCACTTGACATCAGGCCTCCACTAACATTTTTTTTGTGTGTGATTAGTGTTTTTACAATGAGGACACGGTGGAAAGATTTCTACGTTGTTTCTGTTGTTGTTGTTGTTGTTCATCCTCCAATCGTTATAGTTCTTGTCTCAGCCTCCTCTTGTGTTTGTTGTTTTTGCTTGAAAAGCACATTTCATAGATTCTTCTTTTCTCATCAACCGTCTTTGCTCTTGTGCATGCAAAGCATTCACTAATTCTGCCAAAGAAATGCTTGATAGATCTTTTGATTCTTCTAATGAGGAAATTTTAGACTCATACTTTTTAGATAGAGTAACAAGAATTTTTTGCACAATTCTTTCATAAGAATTAGTGAATGCTTTGCATGCACAACTGCGGAACTGCGGAACGTCGTAGTCTAAAGCTTCCTAGAGATCCAACGCTTCAAGATGAACTGTCATTCTAATAGCCCACACTTGATGGTTTTCACCGTCCTTAGTGGAGCAACAAGGGAGAATGTCGTCTCAGCTTCCATTTTCAGGAGTTTTTGAATTTGTGGGTTTTTGTGTTTCTGATTTTTTGTTGTTTCTCAACTCTCAGGTCCTTCAAGAAAAAAGTTTTGATACCAATATGTTGATATTTTTTTGATTTGGGAAGCATAATCTTTTATTGATTGCATTTCTCTATTTAATAGAGAAGTTACAAATTTAAAGACACCAAGATATTTGGCTTAAATCAAGCCATATTTGAAATCAAAATATAACAAAAAAAACAACATTTAAAGATTTGGTTAATTAACCAATTTATTTGAAAAGATTTTAAGACACTTTTTCAACAAAATAAAATCACCATTTCCAATTTTCACTTTGGAAATGATAGTTTTATCAAGTTGTTTAAAGAGCTTTTGGTCATTAGTTATGTGGTTCGTGCATCCGCTATCTATGAGCCAAGAGTCGCTGGAGCTATTGCTTGCAGCGAAGCATGTTGCAACAAAAAGTTGTTCCTCTTTTTGCTGCAACTCAGTAGTTGCTTTTGCTTCTTCATGTTGTTAAGTCTTGCAAATCCGCTTCACATGCCCAAGATTTCCACATTATCTGCACTTGACATTAGGCCTCCACCAACACTTTTTTTTGTGTGTGATTAGTCTTTTTACAATGAGGACACGGTGGAAAGATTTATGCTTTATTTCTGTTGTTGTTATTACTGTTATTGACAACCTTGTTCTTCTTCTTATTGTTATAGTTCTTGTCTCTGCCTTCTTTTGTATTTGTCATTTTTGCCTGAAAAACACCCTTCATAGATTCTTCTTTTCTTATCAATTGTCTTTGCTATTGTGCCTGCAAAGCATTCACTAATTCTGTCAAGGAAATGCTTAATAGATCCTTTGATTATTCTAATGTGGAAATTTTAGATTTATACTTTTTAGGCAAAGTAACAAGGATTTTTTGCATAATTCTTTCATCAGAAAATTCTTTATCCAACAACCTCACCTTATTAGCTATGCCCAATAACTTGTCAGAGTACTCTTTGATGATTTCTGTCATCTTCATTTTTAGCATTTCAAACTCTCTGATTAGATTGAGCACTTTCATGGTTTTGATTCTTTCGTTGCCTTGATATTTTTTTATGAGGTAGTTCCAAATATTCTTTATTGATTTTAGATTCATAATTTTGGTGAATATTGAACTCGAAACAACAAAGAATGGACAAGCTTTAGCTTTGGATTTCTTTGTCTTCCTCTTCTTGTGAGTCTTCATCTGCACCACCTTTGGATTCGTCGACAACTGCGGGACGTCGGAGTCGTCTTCTAAAGCTTCCTAGAGATCCAACGCTTCAAGATGAATTATCATTCTAATAGCCCATGCTTGATAGTTTTCACTATTGAAAATTGGTGGAGCAGCAAGGGAGAATGTTGTCTCAGCTTCCATTTCAAGAGTTTTTGAATTTGTGGGTTTTTGTGTTTCTAGGTTTTTTTTTTCAACTCTCAGGTCCCTCAAGAAAAAAGAGATTTGATACCAATCTGTTAATATTTTTTTGAATTGGAAGGATAATTCTTTATTGATTGCGTTACTCTCTTTAATAGAGAAGTTACAAATTAAAAAACAGTAAGATATTTGGCTTAAATCAAGCAATATCTGAAGGCAAAATGTAACAGAAAACAACTTCTAAAGATTTGGTCAACTATTTATTTGAAAAAATTCTAAGGTACTTTTTCAACACTTATCTCGTTTTCGATTTGGACTCAAACCTTCCTTTCTCGTCTTCATTGAATACCTATATTTCAGAAACCATCCAGCCATCATATTTTACCTTATCTTCACTGAATACCTATATTTCATTCATTAGCAAGAGAGTTGCAGACTTTTAAGGGAAAGAATCAAGAAAATGTTGAAGAAGGAAAAACTAACGTTTGCTCATTATGGTTAACTTCCTCGTATCTGAAGTCTGGATTCTCGTTCGACATCTCTCGATTTTTTAATATTATCTTCGGTTGTTCCATAAAATAATCATCTTCCGATTTTGTATTCGAGGTTGAGCGGCCATCGAAAGGCCTGGAATGGACAATATTATTTTGATATAATTTGAGACCTAATAGGTTGTAACTTGCTGAGGGAGAATATTCAACGTACTGAAAAGCTAACGGGCAAGCCATCATTTGCAAATCGAACGAGGGGAGAGGTTGGAAAATGTTGGTATTTTGTCCATTTTGGATGGCGAGAACAGTTGAGTTCGGAGGAGCGATAACATCTGATGATGGCTCACCACTTGTCACATCAAATGGATGGCCGATTTGCTGACTTTGACCAACCTACATTTGAATTTAAATATGAATATTGAAAAAGTCAAAAATTTTCAAAGCAAACTATAGTAGTACAATAACAAATTGTTGAAAAAGATTACTCTAGAGTAATTTTCTGAGACACTCGAGACAATCTCACTCGATCGTTCATCCAACTTGGCGATATGTAGAGGTAGCTGATAAGAAGAAGGGTTGCAAACATGAGATGTGGCATCTACCTCTTGTATGTTAAATAGTTATATATTTATGACAAATAAAGTTTACAGATGTAATGTAACAAACTACAATAGTATCATTAAAAACTCATAAAAGAGATTACCGTGAAGTGATTTTTCGAGACATTCCTGATAATCTCACTCGATCGTTCATTTGAGTCATAGATATTTAAAAGCAGTAGCCAATCGGAATAAGGGTTGCAAGCATGGGACGGGGCGCCTACCTCCTGAATGAAAAATCGTTATATATTTATGGCAAATAAAATATATTGTTTTAACCTAACAACTATAGAAGTATCATAACAAACTCATAAAATAAATTACTGTGAATTGATTTTCCGAGATACCGCTGATAATCTCACTTGATCGTTCATTTGAGTTACAAATATGTGAAGGCAGTTGATCGGAATAAGGGTTGGAAACATGGGACGTGACGCCTTCCTTCTGCATATCAAATACTTCAATATTAATGCCAAATAAATTTTTGTAAACTTTATTTGACGTAAATATTGAAGTATTTGATATGCAGAATGTAGGCATCACATCCCATGTTTCCAACCCTTATTCTGATCAGTTGCCTTCACATATTTGTAACTCAAATGAACGATCGAGTGAGATTATCAGCGGTGTCTTGGAAAATCAATTCATAGTAATTTATTTTATGAGTTTGTTATGATACTACTATAGTTTGTTAGGCTAAATCAGTATACTTTATTTATCATAAATATATAACTATTTTACATATAGGAGGTAGGCGGCCCATTCCATGCTTGCAACCCTTATTCCAATTGGCTATTGCCTTTAAGTATCTATGACTCAAATGAACGATCGAGTGAGATTATCAGGAGTGTCTCGGAAAATCACTTCACGGTAATAGTTTTTAATGATTTTACTGTAGTTTGTAACATTACATTGGTAAACTTTATTTGCCATAAATATATAACTATTCTTCTTATTAGCTACCTCTACATATCGCCAAGTTGGATGAACGATCGAGTGAGATTGTATCGAGTGTCTAGGAAAATCACTCTAGAGTAATCTTTTTCAATAATTTGTTATTGTACTGCTATAGTTTGCTTTGAAAATTTTTTATTTTTTCAATATTCATGTTTGGATTCAAATGTAGGTTGGTCAAAGTCAACAAATTGGCTATCCATGTGACGTGACGACTGGTGAGCCATCATCAAATGTTGTTTCTTCTCCGAACTCAACTGTTCTCACCATCCAAAATGGACAAAATACCAGCATTTTCCAACCTCTCCCCTCGTTCGATTCACAAATGATGGCTAGCCTGTTAGCTTTTCAGGACGTTGAATACTCTCCTTCAGCAAGTTACAACCCATTAGGTCTCGGATTCTGTCAAAACAATATAGTCCATTCCAGACTTCTCGATGGCAACTCAACCTAAAATACAGAATCCAAAAATGATTGTTTTATGGAACGATCGAAAATAATATTCAAAAATCGAAAGATGTTGAACGAGAATTCAGATACGAGGAAGTTAACCATAATGAGCAAACCTTAGTTTTCCTTCTTCAACATTTTCTTGATTCTTTCCCTTCAAAGTCTGCAACTCTCTTGCTAATGATTTTGCAGGGGAAAGTCAATGTAATGGACAAAGAGGAAATGTGGTTTATAATAGGAGGAAGTGAAGGGTAATTTTGTAATTATATAATGGAAGTTAAGGAAAAACGGTGTAAGTTATTACATTGTGGGGGAAGTTGCAAAGGTGTTGCTGTGTTTTCCAGAAAGAATTCTGAAGAAGGTTTCCAGAGAAGAAGAATGGTGTCCGAACCTGTGGTTTCTGGGTTTGTGGTGTTGTTTGTTTAGTGTTTGTTAGTTTGTTTATGTTTCTAATTTCTGTATTTGTAAAAGGTTGTTTAGTATTGTTGAAGAACAATTGTCATCGGTGTTTATAAAAGTTTGGGTGATTATATATCCAACACAATGACGGTCGCAGGCGCTGCTGCGGGTGCAAGAGGAGTAAATGTGGTAAGTTTTTCATTTTTTGCCATACACAAAACCATGATATTGTTTTATAATCTTTCTTTTCTCTGTAGTTATTGCAAATGTTTTTCTTCTCAATTCTAGTGCGACGAAACATGTGGATGCGGAGAATGCATTAATAGAGAAGAAAATGGAACGATAGTTAATAAGAAACGCGCACAGATCAAGACAATGAAATCAAGTGCATTCGGTCCAAAGATAGTGCTACTCCACAAGGAGCATTTGCAGGTTAATTCAGATATCTTAATCTCTTTTCCTTGATTCGCTACTCTTTGTCCTCTAATCAAATAATCAATGCGTTTGTTCTCCGGAACCCGGTTATCTTCCAGGAACGGGAGGCAGATAAGAGGATGCAGTTGCAGGAAGTCGAGGAGCATAAAAAAATATTGCGAATGTTATCAGGTTTTTGTTTGTATTTTTCGTTGGTGCAAATGGAGCAATAATCAGAATAGTATTCTCACCCATAACGTTTTGATTTTTGTGATGAAGGCTGGTGTCAAATGCTTGGTCGGATGTCCTTGCGTGGGCTGTGAAAATATTTACACTCAGAAAGACGGTAATTTCTCCATTCTTCCGATCATCACCTTCTCCTCTACCATCTGGGAATGTGTTATATAAGTTTTTCCTTGTCTTTTAGATGCTGGTCGAGCAGATTTTATGATCGGAGAGGCGATGAACTGCAGTGTTAATGCTTATGGATTCCATGGCAATGGTGGGGAAATACTGCCTCAAGCTGAATCTAGCAATATAAATTCAGGTAAAAACTTATTTGATGCTGATGATAATTTTGCGGCTATATAAAGACATGGTACAAGGTTTCTTCGGTATAGTATTTCAGGCACTCCTAGTCAAACATTAAAAGGTGTAATCTAAACTTAAGTAGCTAAATGTGACAATACCAACAATCAAAATTGTCCGAAAATTAGTCCAGTCTTACTTTACGGGTGAAATAAATTAAGTTTCCGCATATTTGGACTCATAGTGTAGCAATTGACTTGCTACTCACCTTTCCAAATGTTCTTAAATTGCAATAGCGACCAAGATTTTGTCATTCTACACGTACATAGACTACCATGCAACTATTATTTAAGAGATTTTTTTACATTACTTTTTAAAAATATGCAGGACTCCAGACATACAATACATGCTATCCATCGCCCCATTTGAGGATTTGTAGGTATGGTCAAAACATCAAAAATATCTTTGATTCCGTATGTTTTTCTTTCATTCCAAATTTTTTTTTAAAACAACCCATATTATATCATCTATATAATTTTAATTAGTTTTTGTTTCTATATTTAAAAGTTATGTCTTATGAATAACTTTGTGTAATTTAAAAGTTATGTCTTATAGATTTAGATTCAAAAATAATTTTATATCATTTATCACACAATTGACTAATACTTAATAGATTATGTTTCAAACTATCAACCAATAAGACATCTTCAACTATGAGATTAGAAGGATTATCAACGTTGTCGATTCCAATTATTTTTCCCTTTTGATTACCTCCAAATGTCATACTTCCTTTTTTGTCTTCAATGGAGGTGAATTTTGAGAAGTCTCCCGTCATATGTCTTTCGTGATATTTTACATTGAAATCCTAGTAAGAATAATTGAAGATTTTTGAAATTTTGATGACGTTGTTGAATATTGGAATGCAATACCCCGAGTTTAATACCAATAAGTGTATGAATATTTATGGTATTTGTCACGCCCCAAAGAGGACCCGAGACAGAACGGGGAACGATCCGGCTTAAAAGAACCGAATCGTCCGACCCTCACTTAAATCCAATATATAGCAGCAGACGAAAAAAAAAATTTATTACAATTTAGGCCCCAAAGAAATAGGTCCAGAAGTGATAATAATATAATACAATTTAACAGAATCTAAAACTTGGCAGAAATAACATAAATCAAACACAATTTAATTTCATCACTGCATTCCAATTATTTATCATTTTCACTCAAATATTTAACACAATGTACTCTAATATTTCAAATAACACTCAAACCTACAATCATAGAACTGAGCTTGTAAATCTCAAGATAATATTGGTTCTAAAGTGATTCTCAACCATACAACTTCATCAGTCGAAATCTAGGAGCCTGATGTAATATGTCATCTCCACAACAAAGTTTCATATTCCAAAATTTGAGAGTTTGCTTTATTCCAAATTATGATCTATCTTCAAATCACCTCACGCATCGAACATTATCTAAATTTTTCATTAACCTTACAGCTTGAATCAGACATTAATCCTAAAAAAATTCCATCCTTAACTCAATATGAATTGTAGCAAAACAAATCATATGTTCCACGGATATAATAATGACTTTTAAATTCTTCACCACATTTTCACCACAGCTTGAATCAAATTCTGAGATAAGTTCTTGTCAACGTGTTTGTTTAGAGGTTAGCTTTGGCTGCTCAAAGAAATGGCAAATTGCGTTGTTGTCGGTCTTTACTATAAACTTTGATCCAAGCAGGTACTGTCTCCATACACGAATGCAGTGTACTACGGCCAACATTTCTTTCTCTGAGGCTATGTACCTTCTTTCAGCTTCCTTCAGCTTGCAGCTTTCATAGCGACAAGATGGTCATTCTGTAGTAAAACTCCTCCCAGTGCAAAATCAGATGCATCAGTTTCGACTTCAAATGGCAACGTCACATCAGCTAGAGCAAGAACTGGACTTTGCATCATAGCTTCTTTTAAATTAGCAAAGGCTATTTGGCATTCTTGGTTCCACTCCCAAGGGACTCCCTTCTTTAACAGTTCGGTGAGAGGTGCTGCCTTCTTGGAGAATCCTTCCACAAACCGCTTATAATAATTTGCGAGAGCAAGGAAGGAACGCAATTCTGTAACTGAAGTGGGGTTTCTCCATTCTTTGATTGCCTTGACCTTGTCTACATCCATGCGAAGATGGCCTTGTTCGATAATGTGGCCAAGGAACCCAATACTCTTCTGAGAGAAAGAGCACTTTTCTTTCTTTACATATAACTAATTTTGTCTCAGCTTCTCGAAGACTAGACGAAGGTGAACTTGATGTTCTTCAATGCTCTCACTATTGACCACGATGTCGTCCAAGTACACTATCACAAATTTATCAAGGAACTCATGGAATACTTGGTTCATTAGAGTGCAAAAAGTCGCGGGAGCATTTGTCAGTCCAAAGGGCATCACCAAGAATTCAAAAGCTCCATATCTGGTCACACAAGTCGTCTTTTGTTCGTCACCTTCTGCAATCTTGACTTGATAATAACCTGAACGCAAGTCGAGCTTTGTGAAATATTTTGCCTTGTATAATTGATCAAAAAGATCTGTGATGAGTGGGATGGGATACTTGTTCTGAACAGTGACTTTGTTCAAGGCCCGATAGTCAATACACAAGCGTAAGCTACTGTCCTTCTTCTTTTGGAACAACACAGGTGCTCCAAATGGTGCCTTTGCAGGTCTGATGAACCCTGCCTCAAACATTTCATCTAATTGCTTCCTTAATTCTGCCATTTCTGGTGGGGCCATTTGATAGGGCGCTTTTGCTGGGGGTTTAGTCCCTGGGGTGAGCTCAATCTGATGATCGATGTCCCTGCGCGGAGGTAGTGACTTTAGTAAGCATTCATGCATAGTACTCTTATATTCTTTAAGTATTTCCATAATTTCTGAAGGCACTACTTCTACTTTGTCTTTCTCCATGATCGAAGGGACAAGAACATAGGTTGGATCTTGGTTCTTCAGTCCTCGTTTAAACTGCATAGCCGAGATCATTTTTATGTTATTGGGGCTTGGTTGCTTGAGAATTGCGGGAACTACAGTTGGGTTGCTCCCTGTAATCACCAGACATTTTGCAGAGGGAATGAGGATGACTTTGTATTCCATCACGAATTCCATCCCAAGTATAGTATCAAAGTCATCCATCTTCGCCACAACAAAATTGACTGGTCCCAACCACGAATTGAGCTTTAATTGGACCCTTCTTACGACCCCAACCACGGGCATTGCTTTTGCATTCACTGTTTTCATCTTGCCAGTGGTCTTTTCTAGTTTAAGGCCCAAGCGGCGTGCTTCCTTTTCTGTTATGAAGTTGTGGGTAGCTCCCAAGTCAATCATAGTACTTTGGACAGCTTTATTATTGCGCCCCTGTCGGCAACATCATGTTCCCCGGATTGGGCGCGGTTTCCCCATCAAGAAAAGAAAAAATCAGAGTCCAAAAGCCCATCCGATTCTTTGGAACAAAAAGGAGAGTCCCCTCCCTAGGATCATAGATTCCACCTTTAGAAAAAGAACATTTACATCCCAAAAAGAAAACCCAAAAACAATTAGAGTCGTTAATAAGAAAAAAGATAAAAAAAAGTGTTTGGTAATTCAAAGTGTGATTTCTCATTCTTTCTTTTATGTTGTATGCCCATTGGCGGGGTGTCATGACCTGCCAAGGGTCTCCACATACATGAGGCCTTTAGTGGGGGTCCTTTTCAACTCATCCATCTTTTGCTGAACAGCTGATAAGAACGACATTGTTCCAACTTCTACAACTTCTGTTGGTTCTACTTTGACAACTTCTTCTGCTGGGTCGTCATTAGTAATCAGCGCTTGTAGAGCTGTTAATGCCGATCTATGGGGGCACTCAGCCACTCGATGCGGTCCTTTGTATAAGAAACAGGACATAGGCCTATTCATTGGTCGTTGGTAATTAGCTCCCCTTGATGTCTCTTGGTCCTCTCTTGGGACATACGGCTTTCTTTCAGCGGCGCTCGAGTTTGGTCTAGGGGACTTCGTATTGTTTGAATTGTTGGGAGGATTCTTTTTTTTACTAGGATTCTTGTTGGAGTAGTCGAATAATCGTTCAGTAGCAGCAAGAGCACTCGAGAGAGTCTGTACTCTTTGTTCATATAACTTTGTCCTGGCCCATGGTCTCAGTCCTTCGATGAAGGTGAAGATCTTTTCTTTCTCTGACATGTCTCAAGTATTTAGCATGAGGTCAGAGAACGTTTTAACGTACTCGCGGATGCTGCTAGTCTGTTTTAGTTCTCGCAGTAGTCTACGTGCATTAAACTCAACGTTTTCAGGAAAGAACTGATCCTTCAGCTGCTTTTTGAGCTCTTCCCAAGTATTGATGGCACAGTCACCATTGCAAATATCATTGTATTTTGACCTCCACCAAAGTTTTGCATCTCTAGTAAGATGCATCGTGGCCAAGGTCACCTTTGACTCATCATCAGTTTTAGTTGCTTTGAAGTATTGTTCCATGTCAAAGATGAAGTTTTCTATTTCTTTGGCATCGTGGGCTCCCCCAAAGGATTTTGGCTCTGGGATTTTCACCCAACTGAGTTCAACCAAACTTGAAGCTTGAGCTTGGTTTCCCATGGCTCTCATAGTGACGTTCAATTTGATGTTTATTTCAGCGATCTCAGTTTTGAGGGATTCGAACATCGTCTTGAAATCTTTCGTTAGGCCAATCATGGTGCTTGATAGTCGAGTATGAGCTTGGTCGATCTCTTCAACACGCTCCAGGACCCCAACTATAGCACTTGTGGAGCTCTCTCCACTTTCTACCCCTTTTCCCATCTCTGGTCGGGATTCGAGGTTCTCCACCCAATCAATCAACTCTTGGATCTGGATGGTGTCTATTCTGTTATGAACAACAACAATTTCAGCAGGAAATTTAGACATTTCCTTCATTCGTTCCTCCAGAAAATGAATGTTATTAGAGATTTCTTGGAGATACTTCATCTCCTCTTCCAGCTCAATTAGCCGTTCGAGCTGGTTCATCGACGAGATTGTTTTCTCCGACGAATTCTTTTTCGGCATGCTTTCTTGCGATTTGAGCCAACCTGGCTCTGATACCAACTGTCACGGTCCTACTTTCAAGAGACTTAAGAGAGACCGTGCGGCACTCGTTGTTAGGGGGAACAACGAGTCTGCCTACAAGGTGTGCCAACGGCACCAATTGCCCACGATGTTAGAACGAGCTTTGTGTCTAACGAGCAAGCAGTAAGTGAGCAGTAAGCGAGCGGGATTAATCGAAAAGAGCGTCATTGAGCATAGTGAGCATAGTTTGTATGTAAAAAGCTTTATCATTGATTGTCAGCAAATTACATTGGGTAGGGAGGTCTACGTGCAGTCATGCCTCTCCCCCTAAAGAGCATTCTGGACCATTCCCACCATGACATGAGTAAATATGTTATGGTGGTGAGGAGTCACTTGCCCAAAATAGAAATAAAAGAAATACAAAGGAACTTCCATAAATAGAAAGAAAACTACTCTAGCATGGGCGGCCATGAACAACACGTCCTGGACAAGCCCAGATTCTAACACTTGGCCCATCAAATGGCTCACATCCGGTCTGCCTAGGCCGATCCAAATTCTTTTTTTGTGTAGTTTGGGTCTAGTCCGGCTTAATCTTGGACATATTTTTCACAGGCAAACCAGCTCGAGCCAATTTTGAGCAAAGAGTCGACGGCCTAGTCGCAGGGATGATGATCCGATAAAAACCGTCACAATGTTGAAAGAAAAATAGCCGGTTTGCATGTCAACTAGCAATCTGGCACGAGAGTCGGACCAATGTTTCAAGGTCGACGGGACTTTAGACGATGAAATTTGCATATTTTTATTTTTATTTTTAATATTCTCGTATCTATTTTCTTAATTAAGTTTGACAAAAATAATTTCAAGATAAATCTTTAGCCACTTCATTCATTCATATCATCTAAAATATTTAAATGAAATAAAATAATTGATATGAATCTAATGATTTTTAAGTTAAATAAAAATTTCTAAATTTGTTTAGTTTAAAAATAACTCAACATAAGAAATAATTTACGCTGAGTATGAAACTAGGCAAAGTCAGCTAGAATATTTAAATCTTGAATTTTCGAAACCTGTATTTCTCTCTGAGGACTCAAACCCCTGTTTTTGTTCAACATTCAAGTCATAGTATTAGTACTTCTCTATATATCAGCACTAACCACTGCAGATCACCATGAAGATTTTTATTACGACATCTAAAATAGAATCCAGAGCAGCATATTTAAGCGACGATGATGTAAGAACCTTACTAGCAGATCCTACGGATCTTGTTGAATACTCCCGAGCTCCAGACAAAAGAATCCAAAGGTTGTTTTGCAAATATTTACATACTAGACAGACCTATGACCTTGCATGCCAGCAACTAGGACGAAGCGCCTATCTGAGTCCCCAAGCTCAGCAATAATCCAAGCAGATTCAGATCTCTGCTTTTGACTTATATGACATGCATTCTATTCTGTATATTAATCCTGGACTCTACGTTGATTGTCTGATCACACTAGCTTCATGACAAAATCCGTGGTACGGCAGAGGAGTCGTGTCCACCGCCGTCAAACGAATAATTAAGAATAAAGCTTCATATGAAGTAGGTGCTAAATATGATTCCTACCAACTTGCACTCATGCAGTACGAATTCCAGCAAGTTCAAAGAAAATCACAAAAAAGACGAGAAACAACTCTTCGGTGCTATTATAGCTATCCTGAAAGCTATAACCTCTTCGAGCACCAGTCAAGCGAAGGAGACAAACAATCACGATCAGGCACAAAAAAGGAACGAAAGAAAAAGCAAAAGGACGCATCCGTCCAATGTGACCACGACAGCTCCAAAAGCAAAATGCCAAATGAAGAATCCCACATGGATAAGACTCTGATCCAACAGGAATTCACTAGAATTCACATACCTGTGGAACCCGATCATGACCCTGACCTGGAGTACGACACATACAAAACGATGGAAGCCTATCAGGAACCAGACCTGCAACATCTACAGTCACAGTATCCTACATCTACTTGGGATACCTTGGGACCCAAATCTGGAAAGTATAATTATTGTGTGAGATATTCTGCGCCAACATGTGCCTCTCAGACTGATCAAACTCATGTTACCCCCAGTGGTTGGGAAGATGAAGCCCAAAATGCTGGTTCGGAAGGCCGCTAATATTAGGACCCCCTAAGAATGTAATAAAAACCATTTGCGCCCATGGTTTTAGTTTTGTGTGGAGGGCGGTTTTACTTTTAGTATTTGTCGTTTTGTAAAACGTGCAGTTGCTTTTTGTAAATGCGAATATTCGAGATGTCAATGGGGCCCAAGGAGCACCCGATCTCAAATAATTCAGCCTATTCGTAAGCGCTGACGTCATTTAGCTAGCCTTAGATGGCTATATAAGTGTGTAACTATGAGATTACAGGACACACCGACTATCATTGGCAATCCTATTTTCTCTCTTGTACAAATCCTTCTCGCTTGAAATCCAGTCTCTCTCGTTTAGTTCCTATCTTCGTTTGCATTCTCTTTTGACCCCCTATTTGGACTTTTATGGCTTTTCCTGTTTGAAACTCCCATGATTCTATGCAACATATAGTTCTTCAAAATTGGAAAGGATCTAAAAAGTGTTTTTCATGTCAATTTTATTGTGTTTTTTTTTTGCTGGAGTTCGGTGACTCAAATTTTATTTGTGTTGAACTGATATGCTCATAGTACGAGAAAAGTTTTGGAACTAACTAATAAATTTTTTTTAGGGTTGATAATGGTCACACATGATAAGTCACGGGAAGCCTGCGACGTATAAATTGTATTTATCCAATATTTTTGACCTAGGAATTTTCGAAGATTTTTATGCGTGGACAAACTCTCAACTAGTACTTCAATTTTGAAATTATAAATTTATTTCCTCTATTCTTGGTTTTTCTTTTTATAATTTTTTACGTAAATTCTCAGCGTTATTATTGTATTTTTTTATGGAGTCAATGTTTGATTTTTTTTTTATTTTATTTTGTTACAGGGATTTGAGGCTAATGCAAGGGCAACCCAGCTGAGAGATGGAAGAGAAGTATTGTTGTATACTCCAAGAGAAATTGGAGGATCTACTTAGTTCTTGCACTCTTGTTACAAATTCAATTCAATTTAAATGTTACCTCTTTTTGTAAACTCGAGTTTAAATGTAATAAGAACTTTATTTGTTTTCGTCATTTTTCCAACTAAGTAGTCGAAATGAAATGAAATTTTGTTGTAACATAACCAATACAAACACCATAAATATCGAAGTAAACTAAAAACAAGAAAGACATATTAAAATGTTATTGGCTGATTCATGCAGAGTTCTCGGTTTCCTAAGTACAATATTGTTTATTTAGTGTCAAAACGCGCATAGTTTTGTTTTTAAATTTTACCCGATAATCATTGTACTAAGTAAAGAGAAGAACTCTTTTTATAAACTATTAACTTTCATTTCTCTCAAACGATTTGAGATTGTGCACATTTCCTAGTATAGGTTGTCATAATCTTGGATCGCCCTTCACTACTTCAACGATGGGTGGCCCTAGTTTTGATGGGGTGGGGAGAGCTAAATAATCGAACCTTATATTTCACATATGATCTACGCAGTCTAACAAACAAAATAACTTAGTTCTTAAATTCTATTTTTATGTTATGTTTCCTGTAAAAAAACATTGTCTACCATGTAATATTAAATGTACACTATAATTTATACTTTGATCTTACACTCTAACTTATTTTTTTATGATTCATTCAATCATTCATGTAATTATGGGAAATTAACAAAATAACTATTGAACTAGGAGATCAATGACAAGTCAACCACTAAACAATTTTTACTAACAAATAAAACACTTAACTATAATAAAAGAACGGGCAAACATTGCGTTATATTTTTCATTAAAGAAACATTGTATTTCCGCTTCAGAACGTTATTTTTCCACTAAACAGATTTAAAAGATTATTTTTCTCAGGCAGAACAATTACTTTACGTCGCGGAAAGATTATGTTCATCTGCGAAAACTAAGACATTGATGATGAGAACTGGACGAAAACGACGAACGATGAAGAGGAAAGAGAAGATGGTGATGAGAACTAGACGGTGAAATCAAGAGAAAAAAATTGTTTTCGATGACGAGAAGATGCTCGGAAGAAAACATGGGAATTGTTTTCGACGATAAGAAGACCATGTTGGAGCTTACCAAAATCGAATTCGCGGCAATATTGCTTTATTTATTGCGATTTTAACTTAAAACCGAAATAGAATTAGAATTTGCAAAGAGTAATGTTTTGATATCATTTTCATGATATTATTTCTTTTAACGGGTAATTGTGATATTTACTTTATCTATTTTTTATAATGTAGTGTTTAAATTGTTAGAAAAAATCATTCAGGTGGATTTGTTAATTTTCTGTACTATTTTATTATGTTGAGCATAAAAAATATTATTTTGAATATAAATTAAAAATAAATTAAATTTATAATCTAATTACTAATTTTATACGGTGCGTTTTAAAAAATGTGAAGCGACGTAGAAGGAGAGAGCAGCCATAGGGGCTTAGGAGTTGCCCGTCATCAACGGTGACTCCGGCGTTGGAAGGTATCTCATCGGAGCTTCTCCGGTCGAGGCGGCGCTTCATGCCGTTGTCAGTTCGAGGTGAGAGCCTCTGTAATTTTTCTGAGGTTTAAACGGGAATTCGGTTATTTCTGTCCATGTTTGGTAGGTGTGGTTTGAGAATAAGGCGGCAAAGGAAGGAAGAAAAGTTAGGACGCCATGGCTGGGTGAAAGAAAACATTTTCTAAAAACTCGGGATTGAAATTAGCGTACACTGATTCAGTTTTATTTGAGAGAGAGAGGGAGAGAGGGAGGGAGGGAGAGAGAGAGAGAGAGAGAGATTATTTTTTAAAGAGAGAGAGAGTGAGTAGGGAGAGAAAGAGGGAGAGAGAGAGAGAGTGCGTGGGGCCAGAGAGAATGAATAAGTGGGGACAGAGAGGAGATTCATTATCTAGTTTTATCAAAACAGAAGCTTCGTAGTTTCGTTCAAGATTCAGAGGGTTCCCGTTCAAGATTCAGAGGTTTCCTTTCAACGCCATCTCTCCGGTCATCAATTCCCTTCTTGTAGTTTGTCTTTTTCCTTGCGATTTTTCTTGCTGTTTCTTTATCAGTTGAACGTTCTTAGTTGGTAGCAGTAGATTTAGGGTCTTTTCTTCTTCAAAAAGCAGTCCCTAAAACTCCATTAATGAATCCACCAAACTCTCTCATCGTCTTTATACCAATATCATTGTTTCCGGCTAAATAACTTCTACTTTATCAATGGCAGTCACCGGGTTTCTTCTGTTTTTTCAGGCGGACGTTTTCAGCTTCTGCGGAGACAGCGAACACTGACAAAAAAGCCGACTTCATTGGATTTCCATCGATGAAGAAAGAAACCATTGGAAGACAATCACAGGTGGTCATATTTTATTGATTATAATTTAAAGATGAAAATAAAAAATAATAATTCTCCCTCGTACGTATGATTTTATGATCACTCATATTCAATGTTTTATATCCAGGCGTTAGGTGCCACATTCCTTGTTTGGAACCCTAAGCTGGCGCCTTTGCATATCGGCCCGTCGACTGAACGATCAAACAATAATGTCTCGGAAAATCACTTTGGGGTATTCTCTTTTCTTATTTTGTTATGGTACTAACTGTTAAGAAAAATATAAATGATTAAATTATTCCTCAACCCACAAGCTTAAGCTTTAAGAATTGTTGGTAATTTGTTACTAACTACCATGGTTTGCTTTGAAAATTTTTGACATTTTTAATGTTTTTGTTTGGATTCAAATGCAGGTTGGTCAACGCCACCAATTCGACGGTCCATCTAGCCCAACGATTGAAAAGCAGTCTTCGGGTGTTGCTGCTCCTCAGAGTTCGACTGTTCCAGCGACTGAAAATGAGATTCAATTCCTAGATATAGAACTGATTTTTACTCATGATTTAGGCCTCATGTTCCATGATTGCAACCCTTATTCAGATTGGCAGCCTTTACATATTGGTAATTCAAATGAACGATCGAATGAGATTTTCAGAGGTGACTCGAAAAATCACTCTATGGTAATCTCTTTTATCAAATTGTTATTATACCAAATACTATAATTTGTTAGACTAAATCTATAAACTTTATTTGGCATAAATGTAGAACTATTTGATATGCAGGAGGTAGGTGCCACGTCCAATGTTTCCAACCCTTATTCTGATGGACTGCCTTTACATATCTGTGACTTAAATGAAAGATCGAGTGATATTACCAGCAGTGTCTCAGAAAATCAATTCACGGTAATTTATTTTATAAATTTGTTAGACTAAATCTGTAATCTTAATTTGTTATAAAAATATAACTATTTTACATGTGAGAGGTAGTCAGTTACGTCCCTTGTTTGCAACTTTTATTTTGATTGGCTGCCTTTACATATATGTGACTCAAATGAACAATGAGTAAGATGTTTGTGGTGTCTCTAAAAATCACTTTAAGGTAATTTTTTTTATTAATTTGTCGTAGTACTACTATACCTTACTTTGAAAGTTTTTGACTTTTTTAATATTTATGTTTGGATTCAAATGTAGGTTGGCCAAAGTGAGCAAATCGGCCATCCATCTGAAGTGACAACTGATGAGCCATCATCTGGTATCGTTGCTCCTCCGAACTCAACTGGTCTCGCCATCGAAAATGGACAAAATACCACCATTTTCCAACATCTCCCCTCGTTCGATTCGCAAACGATGGCTGACCCGTTAGCTTTTGAGGGCGTTGAATACTCTCACTCAGCATGTTACAACACAGTAGGTCTCGAATTCTGTCAAAACAATATTGTCCATTCGAGGCCTTTTGATGGCAGCTCCACCTCGAATACAAAATCGGAAGATGATGTTCGCAGGCGCTGCAGGTGCAAGAAGAGTAAATGTCTAAAGCTGTAAGTTCATCATTTTCGCCATACCCAAAACCATGATATTGTTTTATAATCTTTCCTTTCTTTTCTCTGTAGTTATTGCGAGTGTTTTTCTTCTGGATTCTTCTGCGACGAAACATGTGGATGCGAAGATTGCATTAACAGAGAAGAAAATGCAACGATAGTTAATAAGAAACGCGCACAGATCGAGGCCGGGAAATCAAGAGCATTCGCTCCAAAGATAGTGCCACTCCAGGAGGAGCACTCGCAGGTTAAATCAGTTATCTTAATCACTTTACCTTGAGTCGTTACTCTTTGTCCTCTACTCGAATAATCAATGCGTTTTCTCTACAGCTACCCGGAATCCGGTTGTCTCCCAGGAACGGGAAGCATATAAGAGGATGCGGTTGCAGCAAGTCCAAGTGCATCAAAAAATACTGCAAATGTTATCAGGTTTTTGTTTGTCTTTTTCGTTGGTGCAAATGGAGCAATACTCGAAAAGTATTCTCGCTCATAAATTTTTGATTTTTGTGATGAAGGCTGGTGTCAAATGCTCGGACGTATGTCGTTGCCAGGGATGTGAAAATATTTACACTCAGAAAGACGGTAATTTCTCGATTCTTCCGATCATCACCTTCTCTGCCATCTGTGAATATGTTATATAAGTTTTTCCTTGTCTTTTAAATGCTGGTCGAGCAGATTTTCCGATCGGAGAGGCCATGAACTACAGTGTTAATGCTTATGGATTCCATAGCAATGGTGGGGAAATGCTGCCTCAAGCTGAATCTAGCAATAACAACTTTGGACCTCTAACTCTTATGCCTTTAGAGTAAGATGATTCCAATTCTAATCGATAGATTGTAATTCCACCTTAGATAAATTGCTTAATTTTTTCGTTCAGGAACAGAAAATGGCTTGATCCTTCTGGTTCCATATCTTTTGGAAACTCCATGGATGGCAATACTGTGTTTCAGGGGAGAAGGGCAGAAGATGGGCCATTTTCTCCACCTCTTAATCCTTACTCTATGCCTCTGGCCTCTTCCATCTCGTCGGCGGTTCCTCTCCAGCAATGGCCGCCTAGACAGTCCACCACATTTGGCAACTCTCTCAGTTCCCGCCCATCTTTTGTGCCCCCACCGCTTCCACCGATGAACTGTTATGAACTCTCGGTCGATCATAACATTAACGGCACCCCTTGGATACTGAACGACTGTCTTTTTCCGGCGTTGTCAATACGGGCCAATTCTCCGGACAGAAAGCGAGTTTGTCCCCTTCGGTTTCCCGTCCCTGGGTCTGGCTCAGGCATGTCTACACCTTCTTTGCCGCCCCTCATCCCCTCCAATGATGCCGACGGAAGAAGCAACAACCAAGGCGACGGCGAAGAGAATGGCAAAGTCTAATTGTCAACAGAGGCGATCGCTCATTTCCTTTTGATACTTTTTAGTTTATCCTCGCAATTTTGAAGATGAACTTCCCCCCTTTACTTATTTCTGTGACAATTTTTTATGATGAACTACGCATTTTAAACATTATTTAAAATATAATTTTTGTCCCTATATTTCAATATCTTTTTAATTATTTTTATAAAAAGTTGGTTTATTTTTTATAAAATATTGGAGAAAAAGAGAGTAATTAAAAGAAAAAAACTAATTTTGAACAAAACTAGTAATGTGTCGATATAACGTTGATAAAAATACAGTCACATAGTCACGCACTCCAGGGGGACCTAAAATGAGTCGAGTCATTTGACTTTAATTAGCATAAGAAGACATTAAAATTTACTTATAAACCAGGTCCGAAACAAAGTTCCAATAATGACATTAAAATGGTATAAAATAAACCAAATCTAAAACTAGAGGAAAATAAAATTAAAAATAAATTAATTCTTAAAGTGCAAATTTTATGAAAATAATCCAAACTCTCAAAGAAAAATTAAGTTATTAGGGAATTCTTCAATTCTACTCTTGCGGTGACAACTTAGATTTACTTTGATTAGTTTCTTAAAGATGAGAGTTAATTTGAAATGAGTCAACTAAACTTAGTAAAAATTAATTTTTATGTTCGACATTTATTTTATAAAATATGTTAACATGCTAAAATTAATTTTAAAAATAAACACTATATATGAAAGAGTTAGAATCGAGTGATAGAGCAAATAACAAAAATAAACAATGACAAAACTTAAGTCATCGCAACAACCAAAATGACCCTGATCAGATTTAGGATTATGCGCCTAAAGACACGGTACATATGGATGTCTTATTACTTTGGTTAACGACAACAATGCATAAATTTCAATGGTAGAACTGAGTTGAATAATAAATTAAATATCTCTGCTTGAATTTTAAATAGGATCAGTAAAATAGATTACATAATATAAAATTCGATGAGCCAGTAAGGGACGCGTCATTTAATGCAAAAACATGTCTAAAAAAATATCTTTTAGAAAAGAAATGTATAGTGGGCATAAAAATAAACTTTTATCTCAAATTAGGGCCTACCAATACCAACCCAATTGTACGACCCAATGAATCCAACAACAAATGAGTCCATTCACTAAGTTTTAGAACTTATTCATAATATTTTTACTAAAATAAAAAATCGAACCCTAAAAGTAAGAATTTGAATTTCTAGGCTAAACAAGGATGACCAAATAATGATAGGGTTAGAAGCTCAATGTGATACAAAATACTCACAAAAAAAACCCAAGAAAGATTTGATCAAAATTCAAATTCGGCAAAAAAAAGGATATGGATCGTGGCTCAAGACAATTTGGTCAGCAAACTAGAATGGTTTGAGCCACGACTCTGGGATAGTTTGGGTTGAGGCCCAGCAACTTTGCCAAGTGGCTGGCCAGCTTGAGTTCCACCGCAGTTCCCCATTCTTTCCAATCAAAACACCACCCCGATTGTCGGGCTTGCCTCCCAAACATTGTAAATCCTTAGAAACAATCAAAGCATGATTTTTACTTACTAACAACATGATTTCTATCCAAAAAATTATCACTTTATTATAGAAACAACCCAAAAAAATTCAACTCTGACATACATCCGTAAACAGAGTAATAAGCCATAAATTTGCACCAAATTTTCCCTCTAAAAGGTAGATTTTGTATGTCAAAACAAAGAAATAATTTTTATGTAAGAAATCTAATTGATTTTGAACACTCTAGAAGGAAATTTCCAAGTTTTCCTTATTAGAGAGAGTTCAACAACTTTCACTAATTTTTCTTCCTTCCTCCGTGATGGTTTATAGGTTCTCTGATCAAAGCAAACCATCTGTTAGACTCCAAATGCAGAAAACAAATAATTGAACCCGTAGAAGAGAAACTCACTTCTCGATTGATGCTTACCTCAGATTGCATAATGAATTTACTCTGCTTCTCCCTTCCTCTGCAGAGAAGAAGAAGAAAATAAAAGAAAATTGAGAGAAATGGTTTGCATATCTCAATTTCCTCCACACATAGAAATAAAGAGAACCTTCCCCCCACTATCGGCAACAACCCCAGATAAGGGGGTTTTAAAAAAAATTAAAATTTCTTTCAGCTAGATTTTACACACATGGCACATTCCGTTATCTTTAACGATAAAGACGGGAAAAACTATTTAATAATTAAATTGAAAATTGAAACTATAAGGACATTTATAAAACAAATAAAAGTATAAAAATTAAAGTGAAATTAATCCTAAACTATTTGTATAAAAAAAACATATCTAGATTCTATATAAAAATAGACAAAGTTCAAAATATGATTAAAAATTATTAAATAGGTTAAAAATCAAATTAAAACACTTAATTAAATTAAAAAATGTAACATTCCCGTAAAAAGAATTTCAAATTATAAAAAAGAATTTAGAGGACAGTAAATTACCCAATTACAATTTACCTTTTTATTTTCAATATTTGATAAAAGAATTTGTATCATTCGAACTTCAAGTCCCGACTTCACCTTCTCGAAAAATGGAAAACCCAACAAACATGAGATTGACGACCCGACCCGACCAGGGTTTCTCATTACCTAAGAATAAGATGAACTTGCTTCTTTTAAAATTTCCTGATTTTAATTTATTTTGAATATTAATTTATGAACTGCTTTTAATATGACGTGGAAATTACTGAAAACATGCAAACGACGCCGTTGTGATTTCAAACGTCAACGTTCTCTTCATTTCTCCCACTCCTCAGCTGAGCTCCCCCTCTGTGACTCACCGTCGGTCGAAGAAGGGAAACTGTCACACCTAGAATTTTTTGCCTGCGGAATTGCGGCGATGACGTGTGACCGGCGTCGAAGTCCCACTTCGACCAGCCTTCCTCGCTCTTACGCGATGTGAATGCAAGAACCACCAAGAACCTACAAATTAATAATCACTCGACACAACTCTTTACGGGAGCCCGGCCCCTAACATGTTCTTTCTATTCCGAATAAAAGAACCTAGGATACAAAATTTTACACTCGGATCACCACAATAGCTTGAGAGACTCACAATGGATTAACTCCCTTAGCCTAGTGCCTCAAGGGTTCTATTTATACAAGTAAATCCTATTTACAATTTGAATAAAGAATCCCTAAATTAGTTGTAACAATAAGATCCGATCTTTCACGTGTCTGTTTCCCATTCGTTGTGCAGCACGCCAATCCTATCCAGTTGCCGCGTGAATCCCACAAATCTGGGATTCACCTTGATCTCCGCTGCTGTGCACGCGCCTTCCTATCCAGACAACACGCAGAATCCCTAAGAATCCGGGATTCTGCGAGATCTCCGCCAAGCGCTCCTATGGCCCACGGAATGGCGCTGCGGCCCAACCTCCTGCTGGCCCAATTGCGATGCTGCAACCTGATGGTGAAGGCCCTGCCATCTTACTCGGCCCAATTGTTCAACTAATTAGTGTCTTCGGCCCAACCCCCAGTTGGCCTGATTGCGGCGCGGCCCACATAACTGAGGCTTCCCGACCAGTTCCAAATATCCTGGAATGCTGTCTGAACTTTCGCCTGTTCTGTCCGACCCTCTGCGCCTGATACACCCGCTGCGCGTGTCTGCGAGGTTTCTCGGAAACCTCCTTCCCGGGCTGCGCCCGTTAAGCCTTGTGAGAAAAGGGGCGTGACAATCCTCCCCCACTAAATGAAGTCGAAGTCCTCGTCGACTTACAACTCAAGTAGGCTGTCACCCCAACTCTTATTTGGCTTAAGTTTTTCTTCCAAATAGCTCTTTCTTCTTTTTCCCACGATGTATAGATTGTGAGAAATAAAACAAGCTGCTTGGAAAAGTGAAATCTACACCTCGTCGACTCCACTCGAACGATCAATAGTCCATCCTCTTGAAGAAGTTCCTTGTGAAATCTCTTAGAAGTCACCTCCTTCCAGATGTGAGGTGTGAATTTGTGTGGAACCCGGTTCTCCTTGAACTTTACTCTCTGACTTCTTCTGAAAATATACTCTTTTCCTTGTTGAGTCCGACTCTCATTATCCTTGGCGTGCTTCGACTCGACCATATGAACAACTTCATGCCAATGTGTTGCGGCGTAGACGCCCAACTCTATTTGTCGCGCCACTTTGACTAATATGTCTTGTTGAACCCCCAAGTCTAACCCCACGAAATCTCTTTTCGATGTCAAGGTCTGAAGTAACTTGCAAAAGAATCGTTGGCAAAAGATCTTTTCCACAAATATCACGTGCTCCTCCTTGGACTCTACTGATCTGCATCGCTGCGCTGCGCTCGCAGTTTCTGCATGTTGTGCACTGTCCCTCTAACTCGCGCTCTCAGGAAGGCTCCGCCTCCCTAAATCGGACCATCTGACTCTCTATCGGCTTGCACGCCTGATGCGCCCCTCTGACCCATCATTGTTGTGCATGCTCGGCGAGTTCCAACTCCCTGCGATCTGGTCTAATGGCCTCTTTTCATCCACCATAGTTCCATTGGTGATGAAACTCCTAGAGATTAGCTCCCACGACTTGCTTGGAATAAGGAGTGATTGAAGTATTCCGGATTTCTTCTCTCGCTCTGACTTGCCCTCTTGACAATTTTCTTCCATTCTTGCCCAAGTCTTCTCTCTAGATGGTAATTTGAGCATCCTCCTAATGCTCGGATGTCCCGCATTGCGAGTGTCTAGTGCCTCTACCTCGAGAAATTGTTGCCCTCTGCCCCAACTAGGAACTCAAAATCTGTCACTGCGCGTGTTGGCTAGCCCGCCTCCGACGTGATTTCTCCTCACTGACCCATCATATACTTGCTTTATAACTAGCAAGTGTCTGGCATCCCCTCTGGTTGCCTCCTTGATCTCATCAAGTGTCTTTGAGTAATCTTTAGTGGTGGCTCTTTCTACCATTGCCGCTCCCCTCAAACGACTAAGTGCCTCCATTACTCGTATCTCAGCTCCAAGTTTACCCTCTCTACTGAAGTCCACCTTCATGATAAACCGCCGATGGTGCTGAGCTAAGCCTAGCATTAGCCGTCGCTCAAGCCCTTTTCTATTGGCCGATTGCTCGCTGATCGCCCTTGTCGCGTTATCACTGCGGTGCCTGTGTCGATCCCAGCTGGCCTGAGTGGTTGGCTGACTGTCGCCACCCACGTTCACTGTCTGTGTCATATCGCAGACTGTCCTGTATGCCCAAGTACTGCCCCTGGCCTGCTTGACTCGTACTTCATTCTCTTGGGTCCTTTTTAGCTCTAGTGGTTGATTCTTCTGTTGTAGTCCACTTTGTTTGATGTCGAGTTGAATTGGCCCAGATGGATGATTGTCTCGTCGTAACCCTCGATCATTACCCCTGTCAGGCCCGCCTGGCCCCTGTGGTGCGCTGCTTGACGCGATCCACTGTGTTGCGCCCCCGCGCAGACTTCCTCGTACGCCCAGATGCTGCCTCGCGCCCATCTGGCTCGTAAGCTTGGGAAAGTGTATTTTGCTTCCCAAATTAACATAGGGGTTTTGTTGCTTAGCCTCACCACCTTGCAACTTTGGAGAGGCCCTGCCCTCCTTTGGTCAGCCCCCCGCGGCCCGCTTGCTGTAGGCGAGCCAAGGTGGCGTCACCTTCGGCAACTCCGATGGCCTCTTGTCACCAGATCTCTTGACATTCATGCTTTAACTCCTCCCCCACTTTGTTGTATTTGAGTAGCTTCTTCAAGAAGTGCTTCCCCTTCGTCTGAACTCCTGCATATACTTGAAGAGTAGATAGCGTAACGCCTTTCCCCCGGTATTCACCCTTAACCGAGCAAGGTGCTGATTCGTCTTGGATTATCAACATTCCAAGATAAGGCATTACCACTGCCTTGGCTGGCTTGAAAATGTTGAAGCCCAGGATTAACTCAAAATCCTCCAATGGGACTATCATCAACGAGCAAGGTTGTTCCCATTCTCCTACGCGCAATAGGGGCACCGTCGTCCCATTTATGGGTTGCGCGCTCGAATTAATCCCCTTTATCAATCTCGCGCTTTTTGTCACAGTTAAGCCGAGATTGCTCGTGGTCCATTGCGAGATCAAACTGTGGTTGCGCCTGTGTCTAACATCACGCGCACCTCCCGTCTATTGACAAACACCGTAATGTACATCAGGCCACCCGCCGTCGGTGGTTGATTCTGCGTTGTCAATGACTGGCTAGTTGCCGTCTCTGCCTAGCTACTAGTGAGAGTGTTCACTAGTGGCATGGGGCTCTCTCTACTTTCTGTCTGCTCTGCGCGATGTGCGCAGCTGTGAGGCTTCTCGAAAGTCTCGCCTTCGTTGACGGTCTCGCTTGGCGCACCATTGGTGATGACCGATGGCTTATTCGGGCAATCCCTTGCGAAGTGTGGTCCGTCACATATGAAACACCCTTGGGTTCGTTTGCGCCGGGGTTGATCAGATCCCTTTGCTTTTGACGATTCCTCGGTCTTTATTCTTTTAATGCTTCGACTTGGACTCCCGTGTTTGCCATCCTTCCCCCTAATTTTTGGAGAAGGTACGACCCCCTTATCCACCAATTTCTTAGCCATCTCAATTGCTGATGTCACATCCTTTACCCCGTGTCTCCTTAATTCGGTTTGTGCCCACGGTTGAAGTCCCGACATGAAGTTAAACAACTTAACGTTCTCATGCATGTCCTGGATGTCTAACAGTAGAGTGGTAAATTCACGAGCATATTCGCGAATTGAACCTGTCTGACGAAGCCTCCTCATGGCTTCCTTCGCCGCCCACTCGGCGTTGAGTGGAAGGAACCACTCCTTCAACTCCGATATGAGAACTTCACAAATTTCCACCTTTGGCTCCTTCTCTTGACGCTGCCTCCACCATCTCTTTGCTTCGCCCGCCAAGAATGCACTAAAGGTCCTCACTTTGTTGTCCTCCTCGATTCCGGCCGCTTTGAAGTAACGTTCCATGTCTACTAGGAACCTCTTCACTTCGTCAGCATCCTGATCTCCATAATATGGTCTCGGTTCCGGTATTCTTGGTTTGATATCCGTCATGCCAATCCTCTCCGATGCGCCACCCGCTACCCTTGTCGCGCGCACCTGTGCGAGCTCTCCATCAATACGCCCTAGTCCGTGGCGAGCGTATCGCCTCATCGCCGCCATGTCTTCGCCCACCGAATCCTTGAAGGCTTTGAGCTCCTCTTTGAGGGAGATCAATTGGAGTAATAATGACCCCTCGTTGCCGGCATCGTGAATTCCCGTGAATTCCTCCAAAAGTTGAAGTCTTGCCGCAACTTCGTTGTCCATCTCGCTTCACCTTCCTGTGAATCGAAAAAGAAACTCTCAAGTGGTGATTTTGAAAATACCTCGAATTTTTAAACTCCAAGTTCAAATCTTTTTTGTCATAACTTCAAATCTCGTTAGAAAGTTGTTACCTTTTTGTATCGAATCTTCAAATCTCCTTCCTTTTGGAATTCTGTGTGTCGACCGTTGTGGAGTAGAGGATTGATCTAATACCAAGTCTTCAAACTCCTTTTTGAAACTTGCGTATTAACTTGCGTATTAGGGAAAAATCGAGCAAACCTTTGCACTGATGCCAACTTTGTCACACCTAGAATTTTTTGCCGTACGAAATTGCGGCGATGACGTGTGACCGGCGTCGAAGTCCCACCTCGACCAGCCTTCCTCGCTCTTGCTCAATGTGAACGCAAGAACCACCAAGAACCCACAAATTAATAATCACTCGACACAACACTTTACGGGAGCCCGACCCCCAACCTGTTCTTTCCATTCCGAATAAAAGAACCTAGGATACAAAATTTCCACTCGAATCACCACAATAGCTTGAGAGTCTCAAGATGGATTAACTCCCTTAGCCTGGTGCCTCAAGGGTCCTATTTATACAAGTAAATCCTATTTACAATTTGAATAAAGAATCCCTAAATTAGTTGTAACAATAAGATCCGATCTGTCACTTGTCCGCTTCCCATTCGCTGTACAGCGCGCCAATCCTATCCAGTTGCCGCGTGAATCCCACGAATCTAGGATTCTCCTTGATCTCCATTGCTGCGCACGCGCCTTCCTATCCAGACAACGCGCAGAATCCCTAAGAATCCGGGATTCTGCGAGATCTCCGCCAAGCGCTCCTATGGCCCACGGAATGGCGCTGCGGCCCAACCTCCTGCTGGCCCAACTGTGATGCTGCGAACGTGATGGTGATGGCCCCACCATCTTACTCGGCCCAATTGTTCAACTAATGAGTGTCTTTAGCCCAACCCCCGGTTGGCCTGATTGCGGCGTGGCCCACATAACTGAGGCTTCCCGACCCGTTCCAAATATCTTGGAATGTTGTCTGAACTTTCGCCTGTTCTGTCTGATCCTCTACGCCTGATACACGCGCTGCGCGTGTCTGCGAGGTTTCCCAGAAACCTCCTTCCCGGGCTGCGCCCGTTAAGCCTTGTGAGAAAAGGGGCGTGACAGAAACCCAGAGGAAGAGGTTAGCAAATGACACTCGCTCCATGAACATTAGCACATAACCGTGCTTCCCACGCCGTCTGGATTGAGGATTCTCCTTATTTCGATTTTCAGTTCTGCCTTATCTTATCCTGCGTACTCGTCTTCCCTTCCTCTCTTCCTGGCATATGCTACAACTTTCTCGATGCTAGGGTTAGCTATAGTTTCTCATATGCTCTGTAGAGGAATTCGGCGCTTCGTTTTAGGTTCAGACTCGCTACTGCGTCTTCATCCTCTACTCGCTTCAATCTCGAGGTTTGTTCGACCATTCCTATCTTTATGAATCTCTACTTTTCTCCCGATATTTGTGATGTTCGACTAATTGAATGCATGAGAGATGCAATGTCCCTTGTTGATTTTTCTTTCTTTTTGTGTCAATTGTAGAATTGACTGGTTTCAGAGATGTTAATAGAATTTGAATGCAGTGATTGGGGGTCGAGATGCTTTGGGGATTTAGAATTGTAATAATTATCAAGGTTTCGATGTTGTAGTCGTTGATGGATTTTCAACTTCCACAACCAGAGGAAATCGCGATTATTATGCTGATTTCACTGGATACGGTATCGTTTAAATTTTTCTTGGAGTTGATGAACTTCAAAAGATCAACCTCGATCAGTTGTTTTTTTTTTTAATTTATATTATTCTTCATTGAAAGGAAATGTTATTGAGCATGATGTATGTTCATGGTTTGGGTCATCCAATGGCTCACGTCCGGTCTGCCCAGGCCGATCCAAATTCTTTTAAGGCTTAGTTTGGCTCTAATCCGTCCTAATCTTAGACATATTTTTCACAGGCGAGCCAGCTCACGAGCCAAGTAAAGAGTAGGCGATGGGGCTACAGGCGTAGTCATGGGGATGATGATCCGGTAAAAAATGCCACAATGCTAAAAGTCGGATCGATGGTTCAAGGTCAATAGCTCCGACTTTAATCTTAGATGATAAAATTTAATCTAAACATTAAACTATTTAAAAATAAAATTGAAAATACGATAATTATAATAAAAAAAAATTAAAGCTAAATGAAATAAATTCAATCAATCTTAGGTCGAATGGGATTGGAATCCATTAAGTTTTAGTTTTCTTATTAAAAGTTGCATAGTTTTAATTTAATTTTTAAATTTATTTCTTATTTTTAATTTTAATATTCTCGAATCTATTTTCTTCCTTAAGTTTGACAAAAATAATTACAAGATAAATCTTTAGCCACTTTATTCATTCATATTATCTAAAATATTTACATAAAATAAAATAAAATAGTTGATATGAATTTAATGATTTTTAATTTAAATTAAAATTAAAATTTCTTAATTAGTTTAGTTTAAAAATAACTCAACATAAGAAGTAATTTACTCTTAAGTATTTTAATTAACAATGATAGACAATATAGATAAAAATAATCAAGTAATTTTTTCGTTAAATTTAATTAGAAATAAAAAAATAAGAAGCATCTAAAAATAAAATTAAAAATATAAAACTTATTAAATTAAATCAAGTAAATATATTTTACCCACAAATAATTTTATATTTATCCTCTATTTTCATTTTTTCTCTTTCTTATAGTTGATTGATTATAGGAAAATTAACAAAATAACTACTGAACTATGAAATTAATAACAAATTAACCACTAAATAATCTTTGCTAATAAATAAAATACTCAACTATGAAAAATAAACAGAGCAAATATCATTATTACGTTTTGCGTTAAAATTTTCAATTTGTTTTCGTAGCGGAAAGAATATTTACTTTCAGCTGCGGAACGTTGTATTTTCGTGGTGAAAAGTGAATAATTGGATTATGAATTATGAAATATTACTTTTCACAATAGAAAATGAGTAATTAGAATAAAACTCAGAAAAAATTACTTTCCGCAGTAGAAACTATTCTTTTCACAGTGAAAAATACTCTTTGGCCTCAATTTGCTGAATTCTTTGTCGTTTTTCAGTGTAGTAAACAACAAAGTTTTTGACGAGTTTCCTGAGTGGATCAGAAACATATTTAACTTGGAGTACATTGATTTTTAAATAAAAAATTAATTGAAAATATTTCATTTTGACACCAAAGTCGATTTTGAACAACTTAACGTTTTTAAAATCTATTTTTCAGCGAGTTTCCTTAGTGAAAAAGAAACATGTTTATCTTGGAGTACATTGATTTTTCATCAAACAGTTAACTGAAAATTTTCTATTTTGATACCAAAACTTATCGAAATTTTTCTACTTTAAAAATCAAATTAACAACGATGTTTACCTAATTTGTTTTTCATAGTATTTTATTTATTTAGAAAAAATTGTTTATTCCTAACTTCTAGTTAAAGTGGTTTTTTGTTAATTTATTTAAATGTAACATGTTTATAGGGGTGGAAATAGTTCGGTTCGGTTCATTTTTTTGCCAAAATAGAATCAAACTGACTCGGTTCGGTTTTGTGATTTTAAAACCGAAACCGAACTGAGGACAACAAGAAACCGAGTCAAAAACCGAACCTCGGTTTCGGTTTTTATCCGTTTGATTCGGTTTTTTTTCTAAACTTCAAAATTTGGGTATTTTGTTTTGGGCTCAATTTTGGATCAGGTTTTGGTAGTTTTTAGGCTTAGTTTTGAAGATTTATTATGCTCCATTTTATGAGTTTAAATGAATTATTGTAATAACTTTAAAATAATATCATTCAAATAATAATTTAATTAAACAATAATTTAATCAAACAATGATTTAACTAAATTTTACAAAAATCCAAAACCAATAACATATTGTATCAAGTAAACATCCAAATTCTCAAAAGTCTCGACAAATATTCACAAAAAATAATATTAAACAACGACTAATTATGCTAACAATCAAATATTTAATTATGTTAAGAATAGAATTTAAGAAAAATATTTTTTATTAAATTAAAATTGAAATTAACTCAAATGAAAAAAAAAATAAAATTAAATTAATGATTTAGATTTTTAAATTTAGTTTTATTTTCAATTTGGTTCTGTTTTTCTCAATTTTTCTCACTAACCATAATTTACACCCCCTGCATGTTTACGTGGTGTTGGGTAGAATTTAGGAACATAGAAGTAGTTTAGTGTCAGTGCCTTGTGATTTGTGTTTTGCAAGAAGAACAAGGAAAACACGGGAAAGTTGAGAGATGGGGATAAAAAGGCGGGCATTTGATAATACTCATCCAGTATTAATGACCGCTGAGGAAGATGGCTTCTGCTGCAACCTCCCATTTTCTTAAATGCTTTTTGCATTCCAACCCATCTTCTCTACCCCCACCATTTCCACCATTAATGCTTCTCTATCTCTCTCTCTCTCTCTCTCTCCTCCTCGCTCTTCAAGTCAGAGGGGGAGAGAGAGAGTGATTGGGTCGCCCATTTGTTCCTTTTGATTTCTCTCTCCCTCTGCATCTTCCTTTTTCTCTCAGCATTTGAGCTTGATTTCGTTCAACAATGGCTGCAATGCTCCAAAGTTAAAGTGGATGAACCATCCTTATTTTAAAGACTGGCTACAGCATTGTAATCTCCGTCAAGAAAGTAGGTTGCCTTTTTTACCAAATTTTTTATTTTTTAATTTAATTTATCTTTTTTGGGTTTGATTTTCTGTGCGTTTGGAGTTTATAGTTGGGTAGCTGAGCAAACTCAGATTGAGAAAACTAGACGGCGTGTTCTGTTTGAGTAAATTTTCTGTTCTTTCCTGTTTGAGGCAGATTTATGAGGTATGTAGTTCTTGAAATTATGATTAAACCCACAAGTTTAAGTTCTAATATTTAGTTGGAACTCACTGTTCTGCTGACGAAAAGTCAGCAAAGAATACATTTTTGAAAATTTTTAGGTTCTGGATTTCCAATTTTGGTTCTTGATTTTGTGTGTCTTCTACTTTGAAGAGGATGGTGGGTAGTTTGGAAACAAAGGGTCGGAATCTATACTCGAACGGGTCGATTCACAATGGTAATGGAGCAGAAGAGAAGCTTGACGAGCTTCGTCGACTAATCAACAAGTCCGATGGCGATCCATTACGGATCGTCGGCGTGGGGGCCGGGGCTTGGGGCAGCGTTTTTGCCGCATTGCTGCAAGACAGCTACGCCCAATTCCGAGAAAAAGTACAAATTCGAATATGGAGAAGGCCCGGAAGGCCAGTCAGCCGAGCCACGGCCGAACATCTCTTCGAAGTGATCAACTCGAGAGAAGACGTGCTGAGGAGGTTATTAAGGCGATGTGCATATCTCAAATATGTCGAGGCTCGGCTGGGCGATCGGACGCTTTATGCAGACGAGATTTTGAAAGACGGGTTTTGCTTAAACATGATCGATACACCTCTTTGTCCGTTAAAGGTTGTGACGAATTTGCAGGAAGCTGTTTGGGATGCTGATATCGTCATCAATGGCGTTCCATCAACCGAAACTAGGGAAGTTTTCGAGGAGATTAGTAAATATTGGAAGGAGAGGATTACAATGCCTATTATCATCTCCTTGGCTAAAGGCATAGAAGCTGCATTAGAGCCTGTCCCCCATATCATAACTCCGACCCAAATGATCAACCGTGCGAGTAAGAGCAATTTTCTTTTGAACTCTTGTCTTATCCTTCCTAATTATAGATTAAGTTTGCATATGAATAAGGTTTTTAGTTTTGAATATTGCATAGTCGAAAAAATTCTCGAAAAATTGGTAAATTCATTACAAATCTAAGCGTATATTTTGTGTTTTTCCTTTTGTTATTCTGGTATTATCCTTCCTAATTACAGATTAAACTAGCATATGCATAAGATTTTCAGTTTTGATCATTGAACTGTTTGCATAGTCAGAAAGTTCTCAAAAAATGGGTAAATTTGTTACAAATCTAAGCAAATATTTTGCGTTTTTCCTTTTGTTATTTTGGTTTTATCCTTGTTAATTACATATTAAGCTAGCATATGCATAAGATTTTCAGTTTTGATTGCTTAACTGTTGGCATAGTCGAAAAAGTTCTTGAAAAATCGGTAAATTCGTTACAGATCTAAGCGTAAATTTTTCGTTCTCTCTTTCGTTGTTCTGTCTTTTCGAGGAAGTTTACCCTTCATCCTCTTGCAGCTAAAGTCCCCATGGAAAACATTCTATATCTCGGCGGACCAAACATTGCCTCGGAGATCTACAACAAAGAATACGCAAATGCTCGAATTTGCGGAGCCGAGAAATGGAGAAAACCACTCGCAAGCTTTCTAAGGCAACCCCAATTTCTCGTTTGGGATAATAGCGACCTCGTGACCCATGAAGTCATGGGCGGCTTGAAGAACGCCTACGCCATTGGAGCAGGCAAGTTTTGTTCATTTTCATTCTTTTTTTTTTTTTTTATATAATAAACTATGTGTATTGATAGAAAAACTTACAAAGAAGAAAGGAGAAGAACCCTTCTCAAGACTATTTGATCAATAGGCTTAAAATAGAATTCCATCTCTGATTTTGATAGGCATGGTTGCCGCTCTGACCAATGAGAGTGCTACTAGCAAGTCGGTATATTTTGCGCATTGTACATCAGAAATGATATTTATCACCCATTTATTGGCCGAAGAGCCGGAGAAGCTTGCCGGGCCGTTGCTGGCCGATACGTACGTTACTTTGCTCAAGGGTCGAAACGCTTGGTATGGTCAAATGCTAGCCAAGGGTGAACTGAGTTCAGATATGGGAGATAGTATTAGTGGTAAAGGAATGATTCAGGTACTTCATTTCATTATTTTTACTTTCTTAGAACATCTATCACTTAAATTATGTGAGTATTTTGCATGCTGGATAGAGATTATTTTAATTTGTTTTTTCCTTTTTCATTGTTCGGATTCGACAAAATAAACGTTCTTCGAAGAGTAGAAATACGTCAAATTAATTGTAATTTAGCTAGAATCGATAAATTTTTGCGTGTTTTGCAGGGCGTTTCTGCGGTTGGAGCATTCTACGAACTTCTGAGCCAGTCGAGCCTAAACGTGCTACATCCCGAAGAAAACAAGCCCGTCGCTCCCGTCGAGCTCTGCCCCATATTAAAGACACTTTATAAAATACTCATAATAAGGTGAGTTCTCTCACCATTGCAGTTTATACTTGTTTTACAAAAAAAATAAGAAAATCTCCGGTTTTAATCGTGTTTATCGAAAAATATGTTCGATTTGTTAGGGAAAAATCATCGGAAGCAATTCTTCAGGCATTGAGAGATGAAACATTAAACGATCCACGAGATCGGATCGAGATTGCTCAAACCCACGCCTTCTATCGACCTTCGCTTCTCCGCCAGCCATGATACACAATAATTTCTCATATATGGTGAGATTACGAAGCATTTATAGAATGAACTGCATGGAGATATGACATATATCGAGAGTCTGTTTGAAAATTACGATCGAGTTGTGTAAGAATCTAATGAGGCATCTTGAATTATTATTTCTCGAGATTGATTGAAATTCTATCGATCTATTGTTGGTTTCGCTCTTTTATTTAGTTGAAGAACGATGAAGTCAAAGATTGATCGAGCTTTCCGTGACTAACCTCGAGGGAATTTGATGCCGATAAATTCGGTTCGAATTTAATAAGAAAAAATGTAGGTAATAATCAAACCGAACCTAAAATTTCTGTTCGATTATCGGTTTTGGGTGGTAAGAACCTGGTAACCCCAAAACCGATTCGATTAATTAAAAAAACAAATAAACAAAACCCTAGTACTCGAGCCTTGAGCGTCGCAGCATCTTCTTTTGCTCGAAAATCCGTCCCTCCCTATGTCTGTCTCTCTCAATCGACTCACACTTTCTCTCTAAGTCTAACCGCACCCACACATCTCTCCATCTCTCGCAACCATTGCGATACGCGGACCCTGCTCTCTCTCTCTCTCTCTCTCAGTCTCTCTAGTCGAAGGCAGACATCGACGATGAACTCCTCTCTCTCTATCAGAGTCAAAGGATCTAGTCGGACATCGGCGATTCGACCTCTCTAGCCGGACATTGGCAATTCGAACAATCTAGCCAGTGCAATCTTCACAGTTTACAGGTTCGACTTTGTGTCAGTGTCGGTTCTTCACATTTCACAGTTTCAACTTTGTACCATTGTGAGTTCTTCACAGTTCATCGACGATGTTATGTGATGTTTGATGTTTCATTTATCTATTAATTTTTATTCATAGAAGTAAATGATCCATTTTGTTGTTACATCACATAGATGTAGTTATGCATTCACACTCTAGAAGCCCCGCACAATTTAAAATTAATTAAATAATAAAATAAATAAATATATAACAAACTAAATTCACCAAATTCTTCTTCGAAAGCTTCTACTCTAAACGGTGGCTGACTCCGACGGAGGAGGGTTGGAGGTGAGACTAGAGAGACGAAAAAGCAATGAATGCCCCTGACCGATACGAGCGCTTCGTCGTACCAGAGGGGACGAAGAAGTACTCTCTCTCTCTCTCTAAACTTTATCCTGCTTCATACTCTGTTGTTTCATTTTTTCTGGTTTGCTTCTCAGGGTTTCGTACGAGAGAGACACGAAGATCATCAACGCGGCGTCATTCACCATAGAGAGAGAGGAGCACACAATTGGAAACATCCTCCGAATGTAGGGCTACAAATCTTGTGATGAAACATTTGGTTTGTCTACTTTAAGTGTTTCTATTTACTTTGAAGCTGAATTCCTCCTTAATTGATGGCTTTTTTTTTTTTTTTTAAATCTTATTAAGGCAACTACATAGGGACGAGAATGTTTTGTTTTCTGGCTACAAGCTTCCCCATCCACTGCAGTACAAAATCATTGTTCGGGTTAGTAGATAGAGTTTCTCCTTTTTATATTAGGACATTTACATTTTATGTTGACTACACTTTGGGTCTGCTATTGTTTTGAATCTGTGAATGTGAACGTGAGAAGAATTGAGGGGAGGAGGGAGATTGAACGCAATTAAATTACTTTAGAAACTGTTAGCAATTTAAGTATAATTTAACATTGGATAGTGTTGAAAATGCCTTGGAATTCAATGACCTGCTTATGAAATTGAGTTGAATGAAATGCTTACTTGTGAATAGTGCCTCAGGGGTAATGAGTACTTCCTTTTTTTGGTATATTTCCTTGATACCTTGTCTGGGGAGCTATTTTTATGTTCTTTTATTAAAGGAAGATACCTTGTCTGGGGAGCTATTTTTATGTTCTTTTATTAAGCGAAGAAAAATGACCGACTGCCCAAGAGATGTATATGTTAGTATTCAATAAGAATGGGACGTTGTTGTTGCAGTAAGGTCTTGTATTTTCCAGTATGATGCAGTTTAACTTTTCTCTGTCATGTATGTTGAATTCCATTAACACTAAGAAATTGCAGGGTGATTCTTACTTGTCTGAGATCACATACTTTGAAGCCATATAAAAAATCATGATTTTTAAGCATGTTGAGATAAAAATTCAGCTGTTTGCATAAGATTTATAATGATTTGAAATCACGATGATGCGGGGACAAAAGTTGTATACTAGGAGAATTGTGTGGTGACACAGAGGTGGGTGTCATGCGTAGTCACGGATTGATACCGTCACTAATGGAGAATACTTATCGATTCTTGACCTGATTTTTTGTAATGAGATTAATGTTTATCATAGCTATCACTTTTTCTTTATTTTGAGCGAGGCATTGGTTTTTAATGGCGTTGTACAGATCCATACGACTAGCCAGTCTTCACCTATGCAGGCATATAACCAGGCCATTAATGATCTTGACAAGGAGCTTGACCATTTGAAAAATGCTTTTGAGGTATTAGGGTAACTCATAACTGATTATTGTTTTTATGGACTTCTGGTTCTTACTTGGTTACTTGTCTATTTTCTTTCTTCCTTTGCGCCTTTTTACTAGTACTCACTTTCACGCGACCACTCTGTGCTATGAGTTGTTTACTTCATAATGTCAGGAGGAAAGAAAAAGGAACGAGAGATAACATATTATTTTATTTTGATTAGTCATTTATGATTTTGACCTTTATTTTATCATTTATCATTTTGACCTTAATTTTCACCTAGCATTTTTGCAACTCAGGAATGCAATCCTCTCAAATTTTGAAAGCACATTACAAGTTAGAGTAATTTCATATATGACTGATCGGTAATCATAGAGTAGAGGAAATCTTACATGTAGTTTTCCACTTTCAGGCTGAGGTTGCAAGGCATGCAAGAGGTTACTAGAATCCATCCAGTGTATCATGTCTTGGCAATCAGAGCTTTTATTTTGTAGAATTCTATGGAGGTGAAACCCATTTTTCTATGATTCTGTAGTTTCCATGGTAGTTGCAATGGTCTGATAATTGTTACGTGGATCATTAAAGCCCTTGAGTGAGGATTTGGTGCTTTGACTATTACACTAAGTTGTGCTTTTGTCTATGTTAAAATGGAAGAATACAACGAAAGATCTTAATGCTCTTTCTAGTACTGTTTGATTAACTGGCCTGCTACAAATAGTTGGTTAATCTCTTTTTTTCTTTGAAAAATAGACATTACCGTGTTCGTTTAAATTGTGTCATTAAAATGTTGCAGATTTTTTAATATTTGAAAGCATCATATGATGTGCATATGTAAAATGTTAAGAGTAAGGTGTAAATTAGATATTTAAACTTTAATTTTAGACAAATAATTTTCTACATTTAGAGGCGTTAGCAACTAAGTTTCTGTCATTGGATGTGTCATATGATTTTCTTTGCAGGAGGATTTTCAAAGAGAAACAACTCTCGATATAACAGTGTATACAATTTTAGCGATTTCTAAAAAGAAACAAATCGGAAAACTCAATGAACAAAATTGCAAAATCGTGTTATTGTGAGTTGTTCTTCTCTTGAAATTGTCTAACAGAGAAGATCATGTAACAATAATGTGAGTTCTTTGATGAAATTTTTAACGACGTGGAATTAATTGTTAACACAGATAAACTTTAAAGACTAGTAAGCATAAGATATCAAACAAAATACTAATTTTTTTTTTTATGTCAATAGATGCATTTGATTATCAAAAACAAGGGAAGCGAATAAAGCATATTAAAAAATTATGTTGTAAGAGATCGAATGATAACTGAAAAAAGAAAATATGATGTGAGACACCATATTTACATGGAAAAATCTTTTAGGGAAAAAATTACGAGCAAATGAATAAATTTACTATGAAGATCAAAATACAACTGCGAGTTTTGCGACTCTAGCTTATATCAATTTATAGAGAAAACAAAATCTTAAATGAAATCTAAAATGTGGGTTCAGCCAAGCTCAATAGAATTTAGGTCATACCAAAAATTTATCGCATGTTGTGATATCATACCATTAGGATTTGGGATAAATTCATATTTACTTAATTTTAAGTTGTTTAGGGCAGAGAGCAATAATTTTAGAAACAAAATCATCAAATCATAGATATCATATTATGGATCATTTGGGCACACCATAACACCAAACGACTCCCAATGAGCCGGTTGTGTTGGAATCTTTTTTGGTTATCTCCAATTGGAGATACGTACCTCAAATCGAAAATTATTTCTGTGTAACAAATTTGTCCCTCCAATTCATGACCTTTGGTGCTAGATAGCATAAGTTTATCCTTTTATTTATACAAGTGTTTTTGGACCAAATCCTTATTTACCCTTAAATTCCGCAACACTATTTTTTTTAAAAAGGCATTCAAGGGTCCTTAGAATTACTTTGAAAAAAATAATATACTAAGAAAATTAACACCGTATATCCTATAGTTTGGGATCAACGACAAGTCAAACTCTAAAAAAATTTTGCTAACAACTAAAACCCTAAACTATAAAAAATTCTCTTTGGCGAGCTCGCAATCACGTTTCCAGTCTAAATTTGTCGACATTAACGCCTCTGTTTTGTCAAAGGGAAGGGTCGTCGAACGGAGACGAAGGACGTCAATTATTGAGGGGCAAGGGACGTCCCTCATGCCAGTTATCGGGTGTCGAATCGATTATCGGGCAATGGCGGATGATTGTCAATGGTCGTTGGATTGAGGAAAGACGTCCCCGCTCGAAAATGACGATCATGATTGAATCTGTTAATTTCCAAAGGCGATGGCGGACGATATTCCATGGCCGTTTGATCAAGCGAGGTACTTATCTTATCGAGATTGACATCCAGGATTGAATCTGCCATTTCCAAAGGCCATGGCAGACAACATTCCATGGCCGTTAAATCGAGTGAGGGACGTCCCTCATAGAGATTGATGGCCATGATTGAATCTGCTATTTTCCAAAGGCGATGACAAACGACAATCCGGTCGAGCAAGGTGTCAGAGTAGCTGCTCTACTATCTCCGTATTCACACCATACGCGTGATAGACCACCTTTATATATTGTGTAAACCAGTTGTAATAGATGATATGAAATCATTCTAACAATTCTCTCTTTTGTGCTTTTCTTCCCTCTCTGCAAACGTTCACTATCACCGTCACAAGAAATGTCAACATAAGGGATGTCCCTAGATCGGAATGAACGCTCAGGATGCACTCCAAATTCTTTTCAGTTGAAGGGTCACATGTAAGGCACATGCGTTTTTAAAACGTGCAAATTCCCTCAATTAAGATAGACATCCCTCTTATATAACGGGCGTCCCCTGACCTATTTTGGATATCTCTCGTCGAGAAACGGACATCCCTCGACCAAGACTATGTTATTCTTCCCACAATGGACGTCTCTCGTTTAAGACGTCGTCGTTTAATATGAAACGGACGTTCATCTTAATACAAGAGACATCCGTTTTCGACTGAATGTCATTCTCTGAACGCTAAATGACAACATTTCTCCTATCCACGGACGGTGCAAATCTTTTTCTCGATCCAACGACCATGGATTGTCGTCTGCCATCGCCTTTGGAAAATGACAGATTCAATCGTGACCTTCAATCCCGATAAGGTATGCCCCTCCCTCAATCCAACGGTCATGAATTGTCGTCCGCCATCGCCTTTGAAAAATGGCAGATTCAATCATGGTTGTTAATCTCTATAAGGGACGTCTCTCCTTTGATCCAACGGCCATGGAAGATCATCTGTTATCGCATTTGGAAATTGACAGATTCAATCCTGGTCGTCGATTCCGAGCAGAGAACGTATTTCCTCGATCCAATGACCATTGGCAATCGTCGCCATTGCCCGATAATTGTTCCAACTCCCGTTCGTTTTCCAACGGGCAGGAGGAGCGTCCCTCGCTCCTCAATAATTGACGTCATTCATCTCCGTTCGACGATCCTGGGTGTCAACGAAACGGAGGCGTTAACGTCTATAGATTTAGACAGGAAACGTGACTGTGAAGTCGTCGGCAAGAATTTTTCATAGTTTAAGGTTTTATTGTTAGCAAAATTTATTCAAGGTTTGACTTATCATTGACCCCAAACTATAGGATTTGCGGTGTTAATTTCTCTTAAAATTATTTCAAGCGAGGTGTATAGAAATATTTTAAAAGTAAAGTTTTATTTAGATCCTAACATTTGACATTATCTACAAACTATACCTTAAAATAATTTTTTGATAAACATTGACCTTTTAGATTTTAGTAATTTAGATTTAATCGTCTATTTATCGGTTAAATTCAGTATCTGTATACTATTTTTTTTTTCATTTAATAATGTGTTTTAATCTAATTTCTAATTCTTTTCGACAATATTCAAGCTAATTTCTAATACTGTCGATATTTCAACAGAATTTAAAATCACTAGAAAAAGATATCGACAGAGTTAGAAATTTAATTAGAAGTATGGTTGAAACACTTGATTAAATGAAAAATTCTGTATACACGTATTAAATTTAATATATAAATTAAAGGCAAGAATCTAATTATTGAGAGTTAAAATGCAGAGACTATGTGGACAAAAAAAAAAGAAGGCAGTAAATGAATTTAAACATTTATTAATTATAAATATTTAAAAATAAATTACTTATAATGATTAATAAATAACATAGTATAAAACATAACATTATTTTATACATTGGAGCATATAATCTTAGAATCTTATAATATAAGTATAGTTTATTTAACTTTGAATAATTAGAATAATTATAAGTAATTAAAAATAATATATTTATTAAATCTAATTATTACTGCACAATACCAATTACCCGCCATTTCGCGAGTAGCTGAGAGGGGAAATTGAAGAACGAATTATAGATTTATTTCTAAAGTGAAAATCGGTGAGAATTCAAGCGATGGGTGCGCGATTGCCTACAATTTCTTGATCCGATTTCAAATATGCTACTTGCTACTGAGTGATTTGTAAAGTTTGAGGCACACTTTTGGCTGTTGTGCTGACATGCTGAATTTTCATGCGTAGTGCTTGGCGCCTTTAGAATAGGAATCTGTGCTGCGTGATAAATGGAAATTGGGTGATATTCTGCTTTTGCTTTGCAGCGTAGGATCTCCGGTATGTTTGTTTTCCTTTTGATTGTGAAATTACGAAGCGAAATAGAAATTTTGTCGTATTCTTGTAGCTGTTGTTTGAGTATTGAGTTGAGATTGCATCACTGTTTGTTAGGTATTTTACGGCAACTTTGACCTGTTCGCATTTTGATCAAAGAAAAATTATTGTGGAGTTCATAGGGGATTGTCCTATTTTTTCATTGAAAAGCGCGATGCTCAAAATATGACGAACCAGGTGCGAGAACTGAAAAATAGTGTAGCTCTGTTATTTGCAAGTCTACGGCAATAAATTATCTGGTTTTTGCTATATATTAGTAATGGTACACTCGAAATATCCACATATAAGTCGATGTTTTCTTCTCTTTATACAATGGTAAAAATGACCGACAGACACCTCGTAACTTTGAATCAAGATGTGGTTGTGAGTATTGACAATCTGATTTTGGGATCGAATAGCTGCAGCTATACAATTCATTTTTAAATGGTTTTAAAGTTTGGTAAAAAGCTTTGAAACATAATTAAAACTCGTTAATTTACAGCTATCATGTTTACAACTTGATGTCTAGGCTCGTACATGACATCATAAAAAGGGAATAGCCTTTTGAAAGATTCTTTGTCCGGGAGCAAGAATTGCCAGAGGGTCATAAATAGATTTCCTTTGCTTAAAGACTTGCCATTGGGGGCCAAAGTGAGCCGCCCATTCGTCTTGAGTGATGTAGTGGGGGAGGTATTGCTTAAAATCAGGAATGGCCATGTCACAGTACTCTCTGATTCGTTTGTTTTGGGATAAAATATGTTCTAAGCTGTCTCTTACTGATAGCAATGCAGAAGATAAGAATCCTACTAGGTAGAAAATATCTTCACGTGGGGTAACCAAAGATGTTTTGTTGTTCCACCTGCATGATCAAAATGGTTGCATATCAGAATAATAACATAATGCTTATAAAGCAAGGATATGCCAATCCATGTTGGACGTGTGTCGGACATTGAAACTAATCCGTACATCCAGACGCATGTGCACATATATATATCTAACAAATTGTATAATAATACGGGAAAATAAATATGCTGGCGTTTGCACGAGCCAGCTTAGATCTGTTAATTGAAGACTAGATATATCAAAAACTTACTTAGTTTTGTTAATTGGGTAAATAAGGATGGGACCATTGCTAGTATCAGAGATTATTCTTCCAAACACCTCATCTGCAAAATAATGGATTTTGCTTTTGGGGATTAGTAGATTTAGCCATGGATGAGGAACTTCCCACAATCCTTTTGCTCGTTTTTCTTTCTCTGATGCATGAACTCTATCAAGGAAATCCACGTAGGAAACTTCTGTTAAGAAGAGCATTGATGGAATGTAGCTCAGTTCTGATAGTAGGCTCTCTACTTCCTGCATTATATAATAAAACTCAACAATGATTCAGAGGCTTAACTAACTTTTTGTTCTTAAGATATGCACCTTATTCATATTTTCATATTCATTTGAGTTGAAGTACTTGGCCATTTCAAGACAATAGAGAGTTTTTCCATTTGATTTGAATTGGCTGGCCTCTTGTGGGTGTTTGGGAGCAAAAGTAGATCTCCAGCTATCCACGAAATTTGCCCTATTTTTTATCACAAAGCCTTCAATAAAGTCAAATGAATAATTCTTAGACATTATTAGAGTCTCTTGGTCCTCGGAGAATGTAGAGAATTCTGAATACAAAGCTCTAATCCATTTTACCTGTTAAAACATTGATAAATTGTCTTATTAGTAAACGAATTGGAGAGGATCTTGTTGCTTGTTTTTATATAAGGTGTATAAATTGTACCATCTTGGGTGCAGGTTCAAGAGAAATTCTAGCCCGTGAAATGATCCCGAACTGTCCAAGTCCTCCAAGAACACTATAGAAAAGCTCAGCGTTCTGTTTCTCTGAGCAGGTAAGAATCTCTCCATTTCCTGCATTCAAAATCAGCAATTAATAGTGGTCAAAATTTGGTATTCTGCATTGCTTCTTTGCTTTCATGGTTTGCTTAACTTCTTGTTTGCAATGTGGTAAACCCTGCTTTTTTGTAACATGACAAATATTTGTGAATTAACTGCTTTGAGCTCTTCCTTTGAATAAACACTAAACAGATAAGTTGAGCATACCTGTTACAACCTCTAGCTGGAATACATTATCAATCTGTGGTCCATGACGGAAAGCCTGTCCACTAATACCACCATTTGATAAGGTGCCCCCAACAGAGAGATGAAGATAATCTGTCCAGGACTTTGGTGCTAGCCCATGTTTTAGAGTTTCATGCAGAATATTTATCCATAACTCACCGCCTGAAACGTCCACAAAAATCATCTGCCCCTCCCCTGAGTGAACTTGCATTGCTGTTCCTCCAAGTGACTCCATGTTTATAACTATACCTTGATGAGCTTGTGATTGGCCTTGAATGGAGTGACCATGGCCTCTGGCAGCAACTGTTAACTCTGAAGCAGGACCTAGTTCATAGATATGCTTTATTACAGTTGACACATCAGAAACTGATTTTGGGTATAAAACTGCTAATGGAATTAAGTGGTATCTATTGCCAAAATCTCTAGCTGCATGGTGATTGTTTTCGAAGCTGAAATATCCATCTAAGATTAGGCTTCGCAGTGATGAGCTACTACTTGAAGAGTCTAAATTGGGAGACACCGTTTGTTTTGCAAATTGCCTATTTTTACAAAGTTTGGTTTCATCTGGCATACATCTCTCGTTTAGAATCATGAAGAGTGTGAAAACTATGATAATGTTTGGTTTAAGGGAGCAAGAAGGTGATGATCGCATGTTATGCTTTGAGGATGTGCTTGTAAAGAGAAAAAAAAAAAAACTCAATTTTGTGGTTCCTTGTGAGGCTGGATATGGGAAAAAGAGGTGGGGAAAGAGAATATAAAGGAAAATTTTCGAGTTGCATTAGTCAAATACAAACTTATTGGATAATGACTTCATAAGAACTTATTTTTTGAGGTGATTTGTTGTTATTTTGTACTGTCCTGCATAGATAAATAACTTATCAATTTGGTTCAAAGTCCAGGAGATAAAAGTCACAAGAAAGTCAGAACATATTTTAGATCTTCCTTTAAGTACTTTTTTATAATCACATGCGCTACCTCGACTTATAGGGAAAGGTAACTATTCGTCGTTGCTATTCCAAGGAAACATTTATGTGCACTTTCGTCCATTCATGGGAGCTACATCCTTCTATTTCGTAGACAAATTGGTTGCCATTTTATCCTGAATTGTACTGCATGCATTGCAATTTAGTGAATGTATTAATGTTAGAGTGGTACGATCTCAATATCATTCTCTAATTGGAGAGCACTAACGTGGCGATCCCACTAAGTTTCATGATGAGTAAAATTCCCTTTTTTTTTCTCTTCTTATCTGTAAGTAATGAATTATAAATATAATTATTTAGAGTTAGTCTGTTTAATTACATTTGAAATCAATGACAGATTCATCTTATGGTAAACAGAGAGAGAAACGAGCAAAGAGATGGTATTTGTCATTATTGGTGGAGTTTGGTTTTACCTCAATGAAGGAGAGTGGCGGGTCATATAATTGTTCCCTGTTTTCTCATGTTCTTCGGAATTCCTAAAGATTTAGCAAATGCATTGATCTATTTTGCTTCATATTGATATGATAAACGGTTGAGATTATGATGTTGTAAATATGGTGACAGGTGGGGCCATGGACATGTGATGTCCCACGTGGGCTTGATGGACCTAAAACCCCGCAAGATTTTGACTATGGTGCGACCTAGTTACTGAAGATAATGTTGTAATTAAGTAGACGTGTTTTTTTATCCTATTTTCTGTAAGGTTTTGTTTGAGATCAATTTAATTGGTTGCTGTGTAAAATCTCTGAGAGGATGAATGAGACATGATGCTTTTTTATTGAAAGGAACATTAATGAATCTGGTCACTGATTGAACTGCAATTGATAAAAAAAAAAAGAAGAAAGATTTGAAATTTTGCTAACATTGATGATATGTAGGAAATTTTTCCTGGTTCGAGGCCATTTTGTCTGTGGTGATTGTAAAATGGACAAGTAGGGGCTGCTTCTTTGCAGGAACAGAGATGAGAGAAATGATGTGGAAAGTGGGAAATTTGGTGGCAGCAGTTTGAATCGGATCAGATGTAGGTGACACTAAAAAAGGTACCTGACAACTTTTTAGAACATATTTTTTAATAATTAACGACTAGGGTGTGTTAAATGATTCTCTAACATCTTCTGTTTTTTCTTCTCTCCTTTTAACCATTATAAATGTCTTGCTCACCTTTTCTTTATTTTTGACTGAAATACAAAAGTTACATATTAGCATAAAAAAGGTTGCCGAAATCCTAGTGGCCAATAAGGGTTGCTTAAATGACTGCTTCACCCATCAATGCCTAATATTTGGGACCACTCGTCAGGTATATAAGCCTTTGCCTTATTGTTGATGAGGTTAGTGAGGTATTTTATGAACTTGATAAATCTTTCAATTTAACTAAATCTAAGAATTGATTTTGCCAATAGATTAAAGGTTTTCTTCCATTCTTGAAAAGTTGAATTTGGATGTTAATTCAACAACAAAATGTGTTTGAATACATAGTTTTTTTGGTTCTATTAAAAAAATCAACAAAAAATTATTCTCTAAGTTTCTGTCCTTCAAGAATAGTTTTAAAAAAGGACTATTTTACCATCTCTCAATCATAATGAAGTAATCGTGGGTTATTAGTGGCTAATGATTTTGTCCCAATTTTTGTGGTCAGTGACAAGTTTTTCTTTTCAATCACATGTATGGCAGTCAAGTCCTCGTGATAGTTTGCAATGGGGGCACTATCACTCTGCTGATGCCCACTGTGTGATAAAGAAATTTCCTGTCCATCCTAGATGCCTTTTCAAAAAATCATTTTCAGAAAATAATATATTTATCTTAAAAGAAACAGATCTTTCTAACTATCGTTTTGTGTAGTGTTTGGGATAAAAGATCAATGAATTTTATTGTATTTTTTAGAAAATAAATTTAAGAACGTTCTTTGACAATTGTTTTTCAAATCGTTTCTAAACAATCTTTAATGAAAAAAGCGGCTTGTTTATTCATATTGAAACTATGCATAGCTCCTCGAAAATTGTTGTTCACAGGAGGGAATGCACAAATTTTCAGAGAAAGAAACGTGACTCTTGCCGATGGAAATCATTTCAAGGTAAAGTGGGAAGTGTTAGTAATTGTAGCAAAAAAAATAGATATATACCTTTGTTTGGGTCTTCTTTTGATCATGACTAGACTAAATTAGATTATGCTGGAAAGTTTATTAAGTTAGTCACGTGATACTCACATGATCAGCTCTTTCTCTCTCTCTCCAGCCTAGCCCCTTTCTTCTTTTTCTTCATTTCTGTCCTCGGTTAGATCTTGGGTGCTCCAATCCTTATTATTTTTGTATCTCTATCCTTAGTTATATTCTTATCATTCTTTCATTTCGCCGAGCTTGAATTTAAGAGATCTTTCAAAAATAAATTTTTTTTTCTTCGAATAAGCCAATTCATTTAGGATCTTGCATAACTACACTTTTTTCCATTCGAAGATCAATCCATTATCTCCGTGTTGTCACGTGGAAAACTCTTTGCAGATGAAGAGATATCAATTTCTTGCCATTTTTTGTTTTTCTGGTTATACTTTTTGTATGACTTTTAGATATTATTAGTTAGTTAGGATGTTAATATCAGTGAATACCTCGTTGCACGTTTCTTTCATTGTGTACTATTTGTTTTTTTTTAGTTTTTATGCACCACCACAGTTGAGAAACAATGAAATGTTAAATTGCAGAGAGATTGGTATGGGTTTCTCTCCTTAGAGTTTGAATAATTTCTAGTTTGAAAACCAGAAAAGGCACCATTCTTGAGTAAAATTATGATCAACAATGAATGTAAGTTGTGAGTCGTTTCGGTAGAATGCAGAGACAAACATATTTTTGGACAATTTACGGTGGAATCTAAAGCTTAGGCGTAGAAGAAACACAGAGCTTTTTTAGCGACCCCTTGTGTGAGGGTAAGAATGGTCGTGGGTCTAGCCAATAACATAAAGAGTTTCACAATCTCATATGAGTTGAGAAAGGTGAAAAAGATCAATACATAATTGGACTTCTCTCTAAACTAACCAGATTGGTTTGGGGATCAGATTCTATAAAAAATCAATGTGGATATTGCTTACACATTGAAAGTTAAGGGTTTGTATTATTAGAAAAAAAAAATGTTCATGGTGTCAATCATACATATGATGTGTCACGGGGGGCTCTGACAAGATGCAAAACAATGAGATTAATTAACCTTTATATTTCTCTTTTACAAGTTCGCTCCAAAAACTGCTATTCCAAGAAATCCTCTTTGTCAATTCGAACAGGTTTCTTTGTTTCTATCACTTCTTATTCCCTTGGAATTAGACTTTGAAATTTTGAGGGATTGTTTTTAACTTGAACAGTGGTAAACTGTCCAAAAATCAAATATTAATTCGACCAATTAGTTTATTTTTATCTTTGTCGAAATTGCACCAATTTCTGCCAAATTCGAGTTTTTGTCCTTGTGCATTTCTGAGTTTCGTGGTGCATCAACATACGTTCAAGTTTAATTTGTAATTGATAACTCTAGAAAAGAAAGTTATTACAGTCCTAATTTATATAGAGAAATGTTGTTAATTTGATACCTATTTGGATAATATGTGGGTATTGTCGTAGAATTGTCATAGCATTTTCGGATAGATTTTACAAAAATGCAGTTTACGTAGATTTTGTCTATAAAATCCAGAAGTTGTGACATTGTTAAGGGAGTTTCTTTGGAGAGAAAAAGAAGTAGGATATTCATATGTAAGCAAAAAATGTGCTGAAAACACAAGAAATTAAGGACAACTTAGCCAGAATGTTATTGACAAATTCAAAACTTGCTAGAAAACCATAGCAAGATCTATGATTTTATCTTGGAATTCACCAGATCAGTTGTATATTCTTTCGCGTTTTACTTTTCTAAACTATGAATGCTTTGATATTTTTAATTGTTTAAATTTTGATGAATTAAATCCTTGTTTGATTAGATGATAAATTACCTTTGTTATGCAATTCAACTTGTTATTTTTTACTTGATTCATTTTCTTTAATACTTGATGATTTATGTTTGGTGACACACAGTTCGTAAACATAATATGATAAGAACTCCTGGTATGTAGTGAAGAATGTGAGGAATTTTTATGTTATTGAATAGTTATGATTAGTATTCGTTATTTACTTTATTTTAGTGCTTGGTTAAATCTTCATTTTCAAAATATTTTCTTGCGTTAATCTTTTATTATATTTTTTAATTTTTAATTTTAGGTGTGATAAATATTGATGGGTGTAATTAATGTAATAAATTATAAATAATTAAAATAAATCATTAATTACACTAATCAATAATTATTTGGTCATAAAGTAATAATATAGGATGATATCGGAGTGAATTCTAACATTATTTTTGTTTTTACCTATCATTATTCTTGTTTTTACTTATCATTATTCTTGTTTTTTTACTTCAATGATCGAGAGAGAAGGAAAAATGAAGATCAAATCCATCTTTATTTGTTGGGATTGTGATTTTGCAGTTCATACTTCAAGAAGAGGGGCCACTCTCTCTCTCTCTCTACGTTTGGTCAATGTCTGGAGCAATCGTTGGTGTCCCAACCCAGTCTGCCCTAATTCAATTGCATTGAGAACTACCACGTGCTACTACCTTTTTTTCATTTGATAAGGTATAGACCTTAGTCACCCTGCATCTCTTTATTTCTTTTTATTTTTACTTGGAATGATAATTTGATATGTCAAAAAAGTATGCACCATCCATCATCAACCAAAACCCTAAAATATGTTAATATCTAATATTTATCAATGACTGTAGGGCAAGATCAGACCACCAGCATGGAGTCCGGCCATCGCCGGAGGAGGTCGTGGGTATATTTTCCGGTCAGGTAGAGCTCATTTCTCGCTTTTTCTTTTTCTTTTTTTACTCTCCTTGTTTGGATAATTATTTTAGCGTTCGACAAGAGTGTAGGGATCCAAATTGGGTAGCTTTTAGGTGTGTCCCTAAGTTAGGGGACTTGTAGGTATGTCCCTAAAATTGAGGACTTGATCTCGTTTCATCAGTAAGAAGTAAGAACTTCACGTGGGCTTTGCATGATTTGAATCTCAAGCATGCAACTTCAAATCTTATCCATTACTTGTGTTGGAGGCATGTGCTTCAACATGGGACAAGTGACTTTTCGAAGCACATTAATGACATTTATTAACACCTTAGATCATTTCTAGTCCATAAACCTTAAAAAAAAAACAAATAATACGAGAAACAGCCAGAATTTGTCGTACTTACATGTATTTAAACAATTATGGTAGTAGAATAACATGCTAACAAACGTAACGTTTTGTATAAGATATCATTCTTCGTTTTATGTGTAGAATAAATAAATTAAGGATACTACAAGCATTCAACAAGGCACATTTTCTAATATATCAAATATAGTGGGATGTGTGTAGGCACTTTGAAAGCATGGTGAAGTGATTAGCAAATACATTTCATCAACCCTAAGTGGTGTCATTATTGGAAAATACCCAAAAAAAAAAGAAAGTATTTTGATAGGAAAGTGGAGATCTAATTACATCCCAATCCAACAACAATCCACTAACATGTGCAATAATGAGGGCATGAGCTCGTCATTTTTACCCTTGAACATCAAACTTTTTCGATCAGTGGTCGTTGTGTCAATAAATGATCGAGCGATAGATTCATTGTCATTGGTCTAGATTAATTCAATGGCAACTCAAAATGAAAAAAAGTTGAGTGATGATTGTTATCTAATCCTAATAGTGAACACAACATATTCTAGATTGATTGACAATCTCAACTTATATTCCTAGATATGAATTAAGGTTGATTTGCTTATATTTTGTCGGGTTTCGAATCACCCAACTTTTTTGAAAGTCGGGTTTAGTCTAAATTTTTTATGTGCAAATACTTGTGTTACGCACACACTGTTGGAAGTTTTTTCGATTAAAAACTACCACCATTTAAGAGTTTGATTATTTTACGTTTTTTCCAGCTCAAATAACTATATATGTGCTTCCACGGGAAAAACTATATGAGAAAAAGCAACAATCCAAACCTTCAAGAACATCAATGGCTGGAGGAATTTTATTTTATTCCGCATTTGATCTAAATGATTCAAATTTAAATGTAAAGAGTATTTAGATCGTTTACAGAAAACTGATACACACGTCTTGATCGATCGAAGGTCTGGAGAAAACTTCCATCAATAGGGTTTTATGAATCCTCCATTCTAGAAAGCGAAAGAAATAACAAGAAATTCTTTTTCCTTTCTTTCGTAGGGACCAAGAGATTAGATCTAGCTGTAAGAATAATATTTGGCTGATAAATAACTCATTTCTTGGTCTTCAATCCCCTTTGTCACTACGAGAGCTCTTATCAATGCAATAAGATGTGTCTATTTATTTCTCTCTTGACTTAAAATAAGAGCACAACCTGATTTTAGCTCACTTCATCCAAATACATTGCTTTGAATGATATGTGAGTCACTATCGTGCCTTTTATTGCGTCTTGCAAAACCAAAACCCTAGTGGTACACTCGTCAAGTCCTCAATTCACCTATAGTTGCCCCTCGGACATACGTCAGCAAATTTTTGCCACGTGGAAGATTTGATGTTAATGGATCTATCCACGTGTGTCATTTGTCAATAAAATTGTTTAGCGAATTACTTTTTCTTTCTTTTTTATTGGACTTATCAACTATAAATCGACACGTTTGAATAATATAACGTGTCTATTTCGAAACAACGTCTATTTGTCAGCTTTTTTTTTTCTTATGCAAGTAGTGAAGAAATAACTCATATAATTACTCGTATTTAATTAGTGTTAATTAATTTTTTTTTTCAAAAGTTATTTTTTATAACCTAAAACACAAAGTAAATAATATTTTCTGAATATTTTTAAAAATATTAATCTAATAAGAATATGTTAGTTGAAATAAAAACTATTAAAAGGAAGTGTTTTGTAATTTTCTTTTTTAATAAACATTGGCTTTAAGGCCCACTCTTTTGTGGGCCTTTAGTTCCCTTATGTTATCCAAGATTGTTGTCAAATTATGAAAATAAAAAAAGGAAATTAGATTTTTATTATTTTATTTATTTGAACTTAATTAATATTTATATTTTATAAGTATGTCTTCAAAAATAAAATTTGAATCAATAATCTATTACTTTAATTATTTATAATCTACAAAAACATTGGTACAAGAGCAAAATCATATGACTTCTCTCACATAACCGGGGCAAAAAATCTATTGTCTGACAGCCAAACAATTAAAAGTCAATAAATGAATGATATTTGCTGATTGGCTCGCTATTGTATCGAGTCGAGCTTGCCTATTCCAAAAAAGCAAGGCGAGTCGAGTTGAGTCGAGTCTAAAATTTGAGCTCACTATCCCGCTTGGGATAAGATTAGGCAGGCGGGGCTCGCCCTACTCACTCAGTGGTTTCTTCAATCTTTTCTTTTTTTTAGCGTGGAAAATGAAAATTGTTTATTTTTTATGGGTAATTAAAAAATAAAACGGAATTATGGGTTCTGGACACGTGGGTTTAGCAAATTAATTTCCCATTTAATTTTAATTTAGATTTATTTTTATTAGAAGTAATTTAATTTAGGATTTATTTGAAAAATATATAAAGCAATTGTTTAAAGAGATTGAACCGGAAGAAGCATTTCCAGCGGCAAGGTTGAAGGCGCCAACGGGGATGCTCTTCCTTGTACCTCCGCTCTCCCGCTCCCTCCGTCGCTGCTGCTTCAGACTCCCTATGCTCTCCTCTTTCTTCCTCTCTTCACCCCAGGTTCTCTCTCTCTCTCTCTCTCTCTCGCTCTAGCTTTCTTTGCTTTTTTTGAAGACTTTTAGATGATAAAAAATGGCGAGTGAAAGTTTAGAAACTGTTCCACCGTTTGAAATTTGTATTTTCTTGCTCATAACCTACTTCTATACTCTTATATTTTTCATTACTTTTCTTTTTATAGCATATATTTAAATTTTACGTCCATTAGAAGCTGAAAAAGTTGTAGAATTGTTTCGGTCAATTTAGCTCACATAGGGGGATGCCAAGCAACAAAAAAATAGATGCCCGGTTATTAATGAGTGAGAATTACATTGAGTAGTTAGCAGATTAAACAAAGATACCAAATAAAATAGGGAATACTAGATTTAACATGGATATTTCATGATACGAAAGGAAAAATCTACGAAGCAACTTTGAGTGAAATTTATTATGAAATAGTTATATTGTAGCTAGTTCTTTGAACATTTATAAGATAAACATAAATAAATTATCTTCAAGTAATCTTGGCTGATCAAAACATCACCAACAAAAAGAATAGAAAGCTTATAGAAAGAATGGAAAGCTTATAGAAATTCCAACTTTGAAGTTGACTCTTTGCACAGCACCAAAAAGACTTTAAAAAATCAAAATGATCATACTATGGATCGCTGAGTGATCTCTCCTCAAAATTCTTTTTTTCTCTTTTCCACAGATCCACAGGTCTCTTGCTATCTCTGTTATCTTTTCAATCTTTGATATGTTTTTCTGGCTTTACCATTAACAACATAACTTGGGTTCCACTTGTTCGAATTAAAACCCAACAGTTCAATGGTTTGAGTTTTTCTGTTAATTTAGTTTGCTAGATAGCCTCTATTTTATCTAATGTGAAAGAAATAGAATCATTTGCTGGGTATCAAACTCCCCCTCCTTTGCCCCTCATGGGGACTTTAAAATGTGCGAAATATTTGGAGTTATAAAAGTAGGCACTTAAAAGGTTGTTGGCTTTTTGAAGAAAGAAAAGGCTTTATATTTGAGTCTTAATAGGATAAGTACTAATAAATAAGTTGCTAGAAAATCTGGTTGCTGCATTGACTAATTTCTAAATTTCTTTGTAAAATAATTTTAGTGTTTCTGGATCCCCGAGACTCCTATATTTTAGTGGAGAAGAATGTCTGAATTCTGGATTTTCTATATACAGAATCATGTTATAAGATATGTCCTACCTTAGGTGTTCACTGCTTGTTTTTTTTCTTCTTTCTATCAAATTTTTTGTGTAACGGTGATTACTGTACTTAACTCTCATTGGCTTGGCCATGTAATTTTACATGTTTATATGTTGGTTGCAAAGTGCTATCTGGAACCCAGAATAATTCTTTTTATTCTTATAGTCCAATAATTGCTATAAGCACAATATTTAAGACTTCTAGGTTTCTCAAGATATGACGATGACATTTTGTTACTTGGATCTTGACAAACCAGCTGTCAAACTTTAAACTTCCCTGCTATAGATAATTAATCACTAAAGTTCTTTCTTTTTCTACTAATATAAAAACATAAATCATTTTTCTACAATGTCTTTTTGGTACAGAATGGAAGAAGTGAGACAGTCAGATATCCTGGAACAAAATTCAAATTTTCCTCGCTAGGTAATTAGCACCTTGTCATTTCTCTGTTTCTTAAGGGCATAAGATGTACAATTGATGCAGAATAAATTCAATAATTAGTGATGCAGCCTGGTTTGTGTTTTTAGCTGAATTTTCAGAATACGAATGCGATGAATCATGTGATGATACCAAGGCAACAGAGAAAGATAATGCTCTGCGTCAGGCCATATGTAGACTTGCTGGAGACTTTGGGAGAGAATCTATGATGTCTTTGCAGCGGTTTTTCGGCTCACGGCATGCCCCTGTGATATCCACTGGATCCTTAAGACTTGATCTTGCTCTTGGAATTGGAGGATTACCAAAGGTTATACACTGATAAAGCATAATTATCCACTTGCTAGATGTATAAAGTTGAATGGTGCTGTTTTACAGTCACATGTTTCTTAAAATAAATGTATGTGACCTTAAATTCAAGAACTTTTTGAAGCATAATTAAATGGTGACCAATAGAAACTATGTTTACATTTTGTGATCATTTCTAGTTTTATTAAATGGTGTTCAAAAGTCATGCCTTTTAAGATTTATTGTCTGTCAATGACTTTAACATTCTGCAGGGGAGAATAGTAGAAATCTATGGTCGAGAAGCTTCTGGCAAGACAACACTTGCGCTCCACATCATCAAGGAAGCTCAAAGACTCGGAGGTGTGACTTTTACTCTTTTTTTTCTACGTGATCTAAACTTTTAATTTCACTTTCTGTAGTTATACCAGCTACACACATAAACTTTAATTTAAAAGTTTGCATATAGTCTTTAGGGATCAAATTAAAGGTTTATAGCATCCTCCAGAAATTGTGATGCTTGTACTTTTTTGTTATTTGATTGGATTCTTTAAGCTTTATAATGTGAATTGGTTTTGCAATAACCTGCCTTACCCTAGGATTTTTCGTTTTATTTTTCTTTTTGTGTATGCTTCTTCGTCTTGAATAGAATCATGGTTGTAAACAACGGAAAAAGAATGTTCAATGATTCCAAAGTAATTAAAATAGTTAACACATAATTCCAATTTGTAACTTCATGTTAATATTAATCTTGTCTAATCTGTGAAAGATTTAAATTATAAAAGAGATAGAATCCATATGATCTAGGAACAATTAAATTCAAAGGTTCCATATTCAAATTTGGATGTAAATAATCTAGAACTCTTTTGAAATGGGATATTCCGGTCAAGTGTCTTAACACTTCTTCTCAAGCTGGTTTGGAAATTTCTTTTCATACCAAGCATGATATTAAATGATGATTGTTTTTTCTTCCATCCCTTGGTGAAAATTTTTACCACCTGAACATCAGTGGGAACATATATCATGTAAATAAAACCTGCTTCCAACTATATTTATCTTCTTTTACTTGAGAAAGCAAATTATCTAAGCTCCTAAAAATAATTTTTTAAGCTATTTCTATTTTCTGAAACATTTGTACGTCTAGATATTATTATGTTATAGATTGTAGATGGGAAAAGTAATGAATTGAGTTTGGAAATTTTATAGAGTAGACCAACATCTTAGCATTTCACTGCATGATCATTCATGCGACTCGGACATTCTTTTCCATATTCGAATCTGATGGCATTTTTTACAACACATTCTCTCCACCCTAGTGTGGCTTTCGGTTGCCTTTGCTTTACTAACTCATTTTTTGACAGGATTTTGTGCTTATTTTGACGTGGAAAATGCAATGGACACATATCTTGCAGAATCCATGGGTCTAAAGACGGAGAATCTTCTCATTTCACGACCAGATTCTGCAGAAAATCTACTTAGTGTTGTTAATACTCTTGCTAAATGTGGATCAGTTGACGTAATTGTTATTGATAGTGTAAGTAATCAATCCTCATCAGTCTCCATGACGGTTATCAATTAAAATTCTGTGGAGTTTGTGGGAGTTTTTGTTTCCTCATCTTTCAGTTGAGGTATTATTTGATAATATTCTGCAATGTTTAATACCAAACGTTCCCTTTTATTGTTCTTTCAATTGAGTAGATGCCAAATCTTTCTTGCTTTTTTTTTTTCCATTCAGCTTCTAAAAAGTTAATGCATCACCCTTGAAAAATGGACAAATTAGGTTGCTGCTCTTGTCCCGCAATGTGAACTCGATGGAACAATAGGTGACTGCACCAAAGATGTCCAATCTCGCGTCATGACCCAAGCACTTCGAAAAATTCATCACTCATTGAGCCAATCTCAAGCTCTTGTTGTTTTTCTCAATCAGGTTGAGGCTTTGTTACTAAATCATACTAAGCTATTCTTTTGTATGTAGATTGGCATTAACATTTATTGCCTATTGGAAGCTTCAATTGTCACTCTATTTTGCAGGTTAGATTAAATGTAAAACCGGGGAAATCGTTTGGACGCATGGATGAGGTCACGTGTGGTGGTAATGCCTTAAAGTTCTATGCAGCTGTAAGATTGCGGATGATTAGAACTGGGTTGCTCAAGAACACTAATAATGAGGTAATGAGATGGCTCTTAATAATTTCAATGTTTGAGTTAGACTTATTTTTATAAGACTTAAATTTGTAGTTAAATAAACTAAATTATGTAAAGTGAAAAGTTCTCCAAATAGGAGAAAGACCACCTCGTCCACCAATTGACAATTCCATTAAGAACTATATAAAAGAGGGATATATCTTAAAAGATTAAGAAATATGCCCCCTTATCTATGAAGATATCCTTAGCTCGTGAGACTATACAATGTGTCATCTGTCATCACCGAAAACATTGGTACAATGTAATTTCTCAACAAAATATTGATTTTCTCATTATGGAGTCGAATGTCTGCCGTCAAATTTGTTTTTACTTATTGATATTGTATGTTCATTCTCATCCGAATTGGATGTTGCTTAGGTGACTGGTCTTGGGATTTGTGTGCAAGTAGTGAAAAATAAACTCGCTCCAACGCTGAAAAAGGTCGAGCTTGAAATGCAATTCGGAAAAGGCTTTCGCACTGAAGCGGAGATATTAGACTTGGCTTGTGATCATGGAGTCATTTTTCAAGAAGGAAGCAACTACCTCATAGAAGGAAAGGTTTTTAGTAGTAAACACGAAGCAGAGCGATATCTAATGCAAAGCGACGATATTTTCTATAATGTCGTTATGCTTTTACGGAATCGATTGTTTGACGGAGATAGCTAACTTTGATTTGGATTGATAATGTCTTTTTTTCCCCAGAAAATGAAGTCATGGGTTGAAGGGCATGATCTTCTTTGAAATATTCCAAGATGGGTTTGATGGAGATTAAAATTAAGCTCACCGATTGTGGGTATTAAAGAAACATGGGAGATTGTCTTCCTCTTCAAAATAGATTAATTAGAGCTCTTCAAGGTCAGCCCTCTGTATATTATTTATTATTGTTCAGTTCTGAAATTGTTGCAGAGTTCATTAATGGATGTTAGAGGAATTTTCTTTGTATATTGAGTTCTCTTCTTGTTCATGGCTTTCTCTCTCTCTCTTTTTGTGCATTTTAACTGACGTTGAGCATAGACTAAAAGAGAAACAGAGTACAAAAATCATAGACTTTGAGGACAATGGGCTTATTAGGAGCAAGTAATAATAGAATAATAATAAAGTTTATTTATTTTAGTGCACATATTTAAGTATTTTTTAAGATTCTTATATATTTATTGTCTCTTAGTATTCTGTTTATGTATTTTATTTAAAACGATAAGAGGAGATTTGGGAGGATATTGACAATTTTGGAAAAATAGTTTAAAGGGAGGAAGAGTTAACAAATTTTTCAAACGTCTGCTATTGTTTGTAATTTAGAATACGGGTTTGAAGTGGTGGATGGAGCTTAAAAAACTTTCAATTTTTTACTCTTTTCAATTGAAGCTTTTCCAATAATTGGATTTTGTCTTTTTTATTATGGCGATTATAAATTAAAGGGAAAATGACAAATCAACCATTGTAGTTTTAGATCAATGACAAGTTAATCACTGTAGGTTTAAGTCTTAACAAGTTAACCACTAACGTATGAGAAAATGACAAATTTAACATTGTAGTGACGTTTGTCGTAAAAAATTAGTCAGGACGTCGCTACGGTGTCGTGTGTTGCGAAGAAAAACACAAAGTTTTATCTGGACGCCGCAAGGGTGTTGTGAGGAGGCCCCTGCGGTGTCTCGGGATGCTTCTGCGGTGTCCCGGGACGCCCCTGCGGTGTCTAGGGACGCCCCTGCGGTGTCCCGGGACGCTCCTGCGGTGTCCTCACGACACCTCTGCAGTCTCCTTCAAAATCAATGTTTTTATTAGATTTTCGACCTCTTCAACTTTAAACGACCATAACTTTCGCTACGAGTGTCGGAATTGGACGCAGAAGGTATCAAATTGAAGCTCTCTCAGAGATCTACATTAGCCATATAGTTTACCCCTTGACCCCCCCTGTTTCGACCCCTAAATCTATCGTCTAAGCTCTCAAATCTGTAATTTAACATGTTTAACTCTAAACTATGTAAGATGCCGTGGCGGCGTCTAGGGAAACCTCGGCGGCGTCCCGACTACGTTTTAACGGTGAATGTAACTGCAATGGTTGATTTGTCATTTACACGTACGTTAGTGGTTAACTTGTTAAAACTTGTACCACAGTGGTTGACTTGTTATTAATTTAAAACTACGATGGTTGATTTGTCATTTTCCCTAAATTAAAAGTTCTTACCATCTTTTCATGTAACTTGAATCTATTACTAAAAGTATTTAAAATATATGATATTCATTCCTCAGAAAAAGAGAAATAGGATTCCATGCATTTTTTATTATTTTATTTTTGAAGAAGATCAAATTTAATGGTTCAATTAAACTATAAAATATATGGCAATTTTAAAATCCTAATTTAACGTCTGTGAATTCTCTGTGCCTGCTTTTTGGTCTATGCAATTCCACAACGCAAAGTTGAGTTTAGAGAAAGTTTGAGAGAGCGAGAGAGTGGATGGCGATGGAGGCCAAGGAGGTGAAGAAGAGAGTCTATGTCTGCTCATAGTCATCATGTGTCCACCACGATCCTTCTAGAGCTCTAGGCAATCTCATTGGAATATAGAAGCATTTCGATAGAAAACACAGCGCAAAAAAGTGGAAATGCGACGGGTGTTCAAAGAAATGCGTGGTTCACTCTGATTGGAAAACTCATTCCAAAATCTGCGGCACCAAAGAGTATAAGTGCAATTGTGGAACTTTGCTTTCCAAGTCTCTAATCATCTTCTTCCTTTAATTCTTACAGTTTTAGTTGGACTTTTTGAATTTGATTTTGACTTCTGGGTTTGGAATTTGATTGAAGGAGGGATAGCATCATAATGCATAGAAGGGAAGCAAACAAACACTTAGATCTTTATCGAGTTTTCCAGTAAATGCAAGCAATCTGGATTTTCCTCTTCTTAGATGGTTCAAGCCCAATCAATCCAAGCACGCTTTGTTCTTTGTTCCAACAGAGTTGAAGAAATCAAAAGATCAAAACTAATAGAAAGGTACTTCAATTATGTTTAAGGTAACATTGAAGAGGGTTGTGGGTTGGGGGTGCTTTGCTCCCAACATAGACATTTCCTTTAATGCTCAAATTCTTAAATCGAAGTTCAATTTTAGGAATTTCAATCCTCACCCTATAAATTAAAAACATCAAAACAAAATTAAATTGGTCATCCATTGTTATGGTTTGACGCTGTCGAGCTGGAAACGTTGACGCAAGCCAACAAAGAGGAAGAAGAAAGCGGAAGAGTAAAACATCAAATGATGTTGTCTTGTTAACGTGGAAGACAGTTAGGATAGACAAAGGATATAATGTGGCAGCCCACCCTGTGAAAGACAGGATGACCCATGTGAAGGTCCGTCCCATATCAGTGGGAGTGCACAATCTCACATCACTTGGGTGAGTGAAAAATGCATGGTTTAGAAGTAGGGTTTTCATTCCTACCTAGTACAACGCTTTTTTGGCTAACCCCAAGAACGAAACCATGCGGCTTTCGGCCCAAAGTGGACAATATTATACTGGAAGCACTGAGAGACATTACAAATGGTATCAAAGTCAAATCTCAACCAGAAGTATAAGCAATGAGGACGTCGGATCCCCAAGAGGGGAGATTGTGACAGCCGCTTTCTGAAGGCCAGGATGAGCCATGTGAGGGTTTGGCCCATATCAGTGGGGTGCACAATCACACATTACTTGGGAGAGTGAAAATGCATGGTTTATAAGTAGGATTCTCCTTCCTACTTAGTACAACACATTTTGGGCTAATCCCAAGAACAAAACTTTTCTCCAAACCACAGTTGTCAAAAGAGATAATTTTTCAGTCACCCAATAGCTAATACTTTGGGAAGGTCATCTAAGCTTCGATGCCACGTGGGTCAATTCGTCAATTATTATAGCATAATTTTCTTCCTTCCAACCTTGGGGACAAGGTTTGTCCGACGAGGGTTCTTGTTATGGCCTGACATTGTCGAGTTGGAAATGTCAACGCAAACGAACAGAGAGAAAGAAGAAAGTGGTAGAGTAAAATGTCAAACGACATCGTCATGCTGACTTGAAACACAATTAGGATAGGCAAAGGGTATAAACACCCAACATGTAATGAAGAGGAGGCGTGATGTGTGTGTTAAACTCTTCTTGAACCTTCTCTCTTTTCCTTCTTCTCTGAATGGTTTTCCTATGTGATTCCCTCTTCACCGATAATACAAAATAATTCTTCTTCAATTATTCTTCTATTGCTTCCACTGTTATAACATTCATGCTATAAGTTTGACAAATTCTTTGAATATTAGGAGTAATAGGTTATAGTTCATATCGATTTGTTCTGTCTCTCATCCTTCTTAAGAATTTCTTGTTATCTTCTACAACACTTTTGAGCATGCTCTCCATTAATTGCTTCTTCTCCTGGATTCCGAAATTAGTCACATCTATCTCGTTGGGAACCATTTTATCCTTGCTAGAACTCTTTCATGTTCGCGGATGCCTAACTTCTATGACTCCCCGAATCCCGGCTTTTTTGGCCGCTCACTATCCTAGTCATGTCGTCTCTGGCCAAAACTGGACCAATTTTAACCTAGACAAATGTGTTCCTTTTCTAATTTTTTAGAAAAAGAACCCCACAGGACCCGATGGAGAGAAGAATTAACACCAAGAGAGAAAAGAAGAATTGATGGACATTAACATCAAGTGTAATAGAGTTGAATGACAAATGCTCGTTGCTAATACTTCAAACTTTGAGGAATCAATTAATGAAATTAAAAGTTCAAAGTGCTAATTGAAAAACGCTCCTTACTTCATGGTCCATTTTGATATTTACCTTTTTTTACTTCTAAGAGTTTTTCATATAAATTTTAGTGTTTATTTTTATTTTTATTTTTTAGCCATTTGTGTTTAATTATTTCAAATGTGCTGAGTGGTGTTTGAATATTGTGATTATATTACAACAATTTGCATGAGTACTTATAAAAAGAATATATAATGTGATGAAACTCTAAACAAAGCCCACTTCNTGCAAACCACAATGGTTGATTTGTCATTTACTCTTGAATTAACAAGTAGCAATATAAGAAATATTAAAATTAAATTAAAATTTTTAAAAAATGGAAGAACTTAGTAGGTTCTTATTTGAAAATAAAGAACTAAAGTTTAAAAAGTCAAATTATCCCAAATGAAAATTAAGGGGCAGTTCATTTGTCATAATCTATACCAGACTTGATCACGTCAACTTGCTTTTGAGATATAACCTTCTGCATAAACTGGAATCGATGACTGGGTTTTTTAACTTTTCAGGATAATTAATTGATTACAGGAACTGGGTTTGACGAAGCTTTCCAAGAAGGTCTTCTTCGTGTTTTTAAAAGCATTTAATAGCAGAGCACGTAAAGATTTCTTATTCTATAAAAGGGAAGCTAGAATTGAGGTTTTGAAGCAAGTTTCCATTTACTGGGTTGATCATTCCCTCCTTTCTTGTTCTTCCTCCTCGTTTCTTTGATCATGGCCGTTCCACATTTTGCCTGTACAATTTCCACATTGCTTCCTGTATTGCTGATAATGTCTAGCTTTTATGCTTCAGGTCACTCTCTCTCTCTCTCTCTATCTCTCTCTCTCCCCCTTGCTTCTTCTTCTTCTCTGCAATCTCTCTCTCTCTCTCACTCTGTGCTTCTTCGTCTTCTTCTTCTCTGCAACTCCACTGAAATGCAAACTGTTTAGGGAAATAACAGATTGTTTGTTAAACTAAGAACTTGTCTTTTACCTCTCAGAGGGTTTGTATATCTACTACTACAGTATACGTATAAACAAACAATAAAGTAGATAAATTTGGTTCTTTTTATTGACAATATCATGCACATTTTGTGCATAAACTTGCAATAGTTGACGATGGTATTTGTAACAATCTTTTGCAGATGCGCAAGTTGGTGTTTGCTATGGATTGCTTGGCGATAATCTACCAAAACCAGACGAAGTCATAAGCATGTACAACCAAAACAACATAAAAAGAATGAGAATTTATGATGCAACTCCTCCTGTTCTTCAGGCCCTAAGAGGCTCCAGCATCGACCTGATGCTCGGTCTTCCCAACGTTGATCTTCAGAGGATTGCTTCCGATCAAGCCGAGTCCGATCTATGGATCCAAAACAATGTCAGAAGCTACGAGGATGTGAGATTAAAGTACATCGTTGTCGGAAATGAGGTTAAACCTTCCGACCCTTTTGCTCAATTTCTGGTTCAAGCTTTGAAAAACATTCAGAAATCGATTTCCTCGGCCGGATTATCAAATCAAATCAAAGTTTCTACAGCCATAGACACTGGAGTTCTTGCAGCATCATTCCCCCCATCAAGTGGTATCTTCAAGGATGAATATATCTCCTTCCTAAATCCGATCATTCAGGTGCTCGTCGAAAATCAATCCCCTCTGTTCGTGAATGTTTATACGTATTTTAGTTACGTCAACAACCCGGTCGATATCAGCCTCGAATATGCTCTCCTCAAAGAATCATCGGTCGTAGTTGAAGACGAAGAATTTAGGTATCGAAATCTATTTGACGCAACCTTAGATGCTGTTTACTCGGCGTTGGAGAAATCCGGTGGAGGGTTGGTGGAGATTGTCGTGTCGGAAACTGGTTGGCCGTCGTCTGGCGGAACTGAGGCATCGATTGAAAATGCGAGAGCTTACAATACTAATCTCATGCAGCATGTCAAGAGAGGGACCCCAAAGAGGCCAGGAAGAGCTATAGAAACTTACATATTTGCCATGTTTGATGAGAACCAGAAAACTCCAGACTACGAGAAATTCTGGGGGCTTTTCCTGCCAAACAAACAGCCCAAATACCCATTTACATTCAATTAAGCACTGAAAAACTGAAGATTTGATGACCAATCAATTTGAAGATTCAATTAATGTTTGACAGTGGACTGCCTACTATCATTGATCGTTGCACTACAACTACTAGTGTTGAATTTTCCTCCAATCCCATATTTGTTTAGGTTTTTGGGATGATGAATTTGACCAGGGAAGACCCTTTCCACAATTGACCTAGATTCTACCCTCACCATTTCCTTTGTTAAACTCTTCTGTAAGAATAGAAAAATAAATAATAAAGTAAAACATGTTTTTAGTCCTCCAATCTCGGAATTGTTTCAATTTGATCTTTAGTTAAAATTATTTTTACTTTTGTTAACACATTTAATGGTAAATCACATGTGTCAGCCTTTAATCCACCTAGTCATCGAAACACAATTAATTAAAAGAAAATTAATAAAACAACCACTAAATTATAGAGTCAATGATAAGTCAACTATTAAACAGTTTTCAGTAACAAATAAAACATTCAACTATTATAAATGAACTAAGCAAACATTGTTGTCATGTTTTTCGTTAAAAAAATTTTTCTTTCCACAACGAAACATTGTCCTTCTACTGCGGAAAATAATCTCTCTTCTACTTAGATGAAATCTAAAAAATAAGTGAGTTTAATTTTGCTAGGTTCTTTCTTTGCAAATTGAGAATCCTCTTTTCCATCTTCATGCCTCTTCCCAAATGAGAAAACCAATGAATCCGGATTAAATTTAGTGTACAATCAAAAACAATTTTTTTTATGACTTGGTTTCCCACATCGAGAACATGTCACCTTTACACGCCAATCGCGCTTGATATGGCCTGACATGCCATTTCTATAATAGATTTTGATATTGTTTGTCTCTTCCTTGGGTCTAAAGCTATTTTGAAGATAAAACATTTCTACCAAGAACTTTGCTATAAAGAACATCATTTGTCATGACCCGCAAGGGACTTAAGACAGAACGAGAGATTACTCGGTCAACCCACTTCTGTAATTTGATTAATTAACAACAGTAAGTCTTAAAATATTTATTACAAGCCAAAGTCCAACAAAACATGAGCTTAATATGTTCAACAAGTGATATTAAGATAGTATAGTAAAATAATCCAAAGTAATTGTGCGGAATAAAAACAAAAATAGAAATTAGTGTTATCCATAACAATGTGTACCTCACAGTATATATCTCAAGGGAAAAATTATTTAAGTACTGGAAATAAAATAAATTCCGCCGAATTTAATCATGATTCGGGAACTAGAAGTCTTGTTGATAAAATCATGAAAATGTGTCAATAGAGTGAGTTAACTAAACTCAATAGAGATCTAATTTGATATTTAATATTTGATTTAGGACGATGATTAAACATGCATGATCTTAAAACTGGTGTTTCATGAATTCTTTTTTTTTTTAAAAATTGTAGAAGAACACGCGTTCAAAACAGCCCACTATGATGTCGTATGTAGTTAAAATAAATCATTGTTGTACTAAATTAATTATCTCAGTGAAAATAAAGTCACTCCAAACTCCAAACACATCATACCATAGGCATATCATATAATAAAAGCGATGCTCGGCAATCGCGAAAGCCACATAAATACTCTAATCAGGTTCATAGTTTTGCGTCCAGTGACACGACACATACAGTTGTGTCATTACTGTAGTTAAAGACAAAAAAACACATAATCCCACGGTCGAATATGCCTAAAGTAAAACAGACCTCAAAATTGGTTGATCAAACTAAGTTCACATGATCGATTTGATCTAATAATTTTTATATGCATGCTTTAATAAAACGTATACAATGAAAAATTACATATTGTGACATTTTCAATGTGGTGGTTTGATGTGTGGGTAAGTGGGAAACACCCAACGCGTAAAATTTAAAACCAACAACCCCTACACCAACTACCCTTTATTTTATGTATGCCTTCAAGACTTCAAGAGGGTGTCTTCCTCTACACTGTTGTGTGAAGAATCTTTCAGAGAGGGAGAATCTCTGCAGTTTTTGGGTGAGCAAAATTTGGGTAGTGAGGTAGAACTCATTGAAGAAATTAGTTAAAGCAGCGAATGAGTGGAAACTTCTGACTTCACAGAGAGGTAATGGATGGTTTACGTTTAAATTTGTTAAAGAATTTTTGAGAATTTTGTTGGTTTTGTAACTGAAATTCAAGTTGTTATTAAGGATAAATTGGATATATAGAATTGTTAATTTGGATTTACACCACAGTGAGATAAACTCTAAAGTTCAATTTTTCGTTCACTGTGAAAAATTGAGTACTTAGTTGGATTTAAAATTTTTGATAAGTGATTGGATTTTGTATAATGGTTGGGACATTTAAATAAGGGAATTTAAATTTTAATTGGTCCAGTTTAATTTGTGCATATTTGGTGAAAAGTTAAAGTTTTAAATTATGAAATGAAAATATGAAAATTTGGCATGAAAATAATTTTAGTTTGTTAATTGGAATATTTTGGTTGGTTAAAGTTGGAGATTTTTTGCTGGATAGTTAGATTCTGTTGGATTAAAAGTTTGATAACTAAATAATTTTTTTACGTGAACGGGTTGGACATTCAACGTTAGATGAGATTCGTGAAAACTCTAATAGATTGTGGACTATTGGAAGCAGATGGAGGGATGTATGTTTCTATAAAAGACTTCCGTTCCTAGAAATGATGTCCAAAACAGTTTTAAAATTATTATTATTATTATTATTATTATTTTAAAGGAAATTAATTGGGTATCCATATATGGTGATAGATTCGTCGAGTTAACGTGAGATTTGGACTGATTATTTTCCCCTTCGATTGAATATTTTCTGGCTATTAGTAGGCCAACTGAGGTAGGGTTTTATTTTATGTCCAGCATTTAATTATTTTCCAAACGACTATTTTGAGACGCGTTCTCATATAAAACAACGGGTCTATCTTTGACCATTTGTTTTGATGATATTATATTTGTTATTTTCGCTGGACATGTTTATTTCGAGCTTGTACTGCATTGACCATGACGTGGTCCTATTTTATGTTACGCACATTCTATGTGTTATAGTGTGTGTATTGTCGTTAAAATGAGTAATAAGATAGCTGATTGTGTCATGTTCTTGGGTTTTGAATCCCTAAACTTAATCAGAGTATCTTATATGACTTTCACGATCACCGAGTATCACATTATTCTGTATATTCAGAGCCTGTGATTGACTCCAAAAGATTGTGTGAGACCTAGTTTCCATATATACCACACTATAGTAGACGTTTTCCACATGTTTCTTCCTTAGTCGATTTTATTCCGTTTTAAATAAATATTTTATTTATACCATGCTCCCTCATTTATTTTTATTCTAATTGTTGAATATAAAATGTTACCCCTGTTGAGTTTAGTCGACTCACCCCAACGACATGTGTATATTCAAGTGGAAATTTGGAAGTTCACCGGTTGCTGTCACAAAATTGAGCCAGCACTTAATTAAATATTTTAATTTAAGAGATTTGTGAAGTTAAATTCTTACATTAAAAATTTATAATAATATTTGTTGGATTTCGGATTTATATTATCACTGTATCTCGATGTCACTATTGGACCTTCGATTTAGTCCATTTGGTCAGGCCCTGACAAATTCAATTTCACTAAAGTCTTCCGCTGCATGAATAACTATATAAATAAATAATAAGCTAAAGGGTAGGGCAGTTCGGTTTACTTTCGGGCCCGGTTGCTCCCCGTTCTGTCTTGGGTCTTCTCCGGGATATGACACATATGATATAAAATTTTGACAGGCCATAAAATGGACATTTCATATTTATATGAGACATGTCTTAAAATATTGATTTTTTAAAATTTATGCAATACGGTGCATAAATTAAATCCTTATCTTCAAGTGGCTTATTACTTACGTAAACCCAATTATCCAAATAGTCTAATTTTTAGAACCCATGATTTTTAATTTAATTTTTAGGTACCTATCCAAAAATAAAGGCAGAGATTTTACCCACAATTTTGGGTAAAATTTTTATACATTAAAATCTCCAATTATCATTTAAAATTAATCCAAAATTAATTGAGTAGAAAATTAGCCCAAAAGTGACCCAAAACAAGTCCTAGACCGCAAAACAAATTGATGTACGACAAAACAAACTATATTCTAATGGTGATAGATCGTTTCATAAAATATGCCCATTTTGTCGCTCTGGCTCATCCGTTCACCATTGTCCAAGTGGCGACTATCTTCTTGGACAACATATATAAACTTCATGGTCTCCCTCAACATATAGTTTCAGATAGAAACAAAGTTTTCACATCTCAAGTTTGTCAATCCTTATTTAAGATTATCAACACCATACTAAACCTATCTACCGCCTACCATCCATAATCTGATGGCCCGACCAAGTGGTTAAATCAATATGTCGAGATGTATCTTTGTTGCATGTCCCACACTCACCCCACTCAATGGCATAGTTAGTTGTTCTTGGCCTAGTGGTGGTACAACATCACAATTCATACAACAATTCAGATGACTCCATTCGAAACTTTATACGGATTTCCTCCTCCATGACTAGCATTGGGACCATATCTTCAATCTGATACAACGGTTATTGATTATGTTTTGCGAGACAGGTTCCACATGGATTGCAAGCTCAAGCATAATATCACCTAAGCTCAAGCTCGCATGAAGAACTACACTGAAAAAGGTTGAACAAAGAGGCATTTTGTAGTCGGCGACTGGGCATATCTTAAGCTCCAACCTTACCACTAGTTATTCATCGCTGATAAACACTCTTAGAAACTGGCTCCAAAATATTTTGACCCCTTTGAAATTATGCAACATATAGGCCAAGTTGCCTATAAGCTGGATCTTCTGTCATCAGCCAAAATTCACCTGATTTTTCACATTTTCTTGTTGAATAAGCACATTTTCTCCAAGCAGGTTCCACAAACATCTTTGCTAGTCGAATACAATAACAACAATGCTCACTCTCCCCAAGCCCTTTTCCAAACAAAAGTTATCAAAAGAGGTAATTTTTCAGTCACCCAATAGCTAATACTTTGGGAAGGTCTTCCAAGTTCCGATGCCATGTGGGTCGACTCATCGATTATTACGGCAGAATTTCCTTCCTTCCAACCTTGGGGACAAGGTTTGTCCAATGGGGGTTTCTATTATGGCTCAACATTGTCAAGTTGGAAACATCGACGCAAGCGAATAGAAAGGAAGAAGAAAGTGATAAAGTAAAATGTCAAACGACGACGTTCTGCTGACTTGGAAGACAGTTAGGATATGCAAATTGTATAAATACCCAAATGTTAGAGATCGAACGATAACTAGAAAAAGAAAATACTATGTAAGACACCAGATTTACGTGAAAAACCCTTTCGGGAAAAAACCACGGGTAAAAGAATAAATCTACTATGAATATCAAAATACAACCGCGAGTTTTATAATTCTAGCTTACATAAATTTATAGAGAAAATAAAACTCTAAATGAGATTTACAATACTGGCTCGACCCAATAGAATTTGGGTCACACCGAAATCTAACAATTTCACCTTGACATGAATTCTATGAAAGAGATTTATAGCCCGTGCTCGTCAGCCCGACCCAACAAAACGAATTCAAAACCCTGAATTCTGACAATCTCCATATCGAAACAAATTCTAATGCAATGAACCAATTTTTAAATTTTAAAATTTCTCTCTCCACACCCTTAAAGAAGATCTGTAACAATGGTCTGTCTGCCAGACTCAAATAAATATATAGATCATCAATATAAAAGTCTTCAAAGGTAAATTCAGCAACTGACGCTGACCACGTTTTAAAAACACTTAAACCACGATAACGACATCTTTAAATCCCACAAAGAGTCATCCAAATCTATGCGAATATATCTCGCCTCTTGCTCGTCATATCAAAACTATCTTTCAAAATCTTTTAAAATTCCACTATCATTGTCTTACCATAACGAAATATCAAATCTCGATCTAAAAGTGGAAGATTTACTTTAATGATCTCATTGCCACAAAAACATATTCTTAAACAAAATATCTTACCCAAAATCATTGGCTTCAATAAAATATTGACCAAAAAATTAAAACGGAAAACCATGGATATCACACGTCTTCAAAAGATATCCCCCCAAATTCAAATATTTTTGTCATAACAAATCACCTCCAAAATCAAATAATCCAATCCCTAAATAATTGCAAATATTACAAAATTCAAACTTTATTTGAATTTCCACAAAAAAACAATCTCCAAGATTGGAATATTTTCGCGATTCTAAATCTACCATAAATTATCAAATTCAATCTCCAAAAAATCTTCTAAAAATTCCAGTGATTTTCAACAATTTTTGTCTTTGGTAAAAATTCAATTTGACAAAGAACACTCTTGTGGCAGCCCCAATCGAAAAGGTTTGACAACGAGAACGGAGAATAACAATATAGATAATCTATGGCGACTGACGATAAAGTTTTGCGACTTTAGTTTATATCAATTTATAGAGAAAACAAAATCCTAAATGAGATTTATAATACGGGCCATCAAGCTGGCTCAATAGAATTGGGGTCACATCAAAATCTAACACCAACGTATAATGAAGAGGAGGCGTGATGTCTGTGTTAAACTCATCCTGAATCTCCTCTTCATCTCTCTTTTCCTTCTTCTCTAAATAGTTTTCCTCTACAATTTCCTCTCCTCCGATAATACAAAATAATTCTTCCTCAATTGTTCTTCTATTACTTCCACTGCTATAACATTCATGCTATAAGTTTGACAAATTATTTGAATATTAGGAGGAATAGATTCTGGTTCATATCGATTTGTTCTGTCTCTCATCCTTCTTAAGAATTTCTTGTTATCTTCTACAACAGTGTTGAGCATGTTCTCCATTAATTGCTTCTTCTCCTGGATTCCTAAATTAGTCACATCTATCTCGTTAGGAACCATTTTATCCTTGTCAGATCTCTTTCACGTTCGCTGATGCCCAACTTCTATGGCTCCCCGAATCCCAGCCTTTTTGGCCGCTTACCTTCCTGGTCATGTCGTCTTTGGCCAAAACTGCAGCCATTTCAATCTAGACAAATCTGTTCCCTTTCTAATCTTTTAGAAAAAAAAACCCCCCCACAAGACCAGATGGAGAGAAGAATTAACACCAAGAGAAAGAAGAAGAATTAACAGACATTAACAGCAAGTGTAACAGAGTTTAACGGCAAGTACTCATTGCTAACACTTCAAACTTTGAAGTATCATCAATTAATGAAATTAAAAGTTCAAATTTTCATATAAATCTTAGGGTTCCTTTTTATGTTTCTTTTGTAATTTTTGTTTAATTATTTCAAATGTGAGTGGTGTTTGAATATTACAATCATTGGCATAAGTACTTATAAAAAGAATGTTAATGTGATGAAACTCTAAACAAAGCCCACTTCATTGAGTCGTAATTATATTTATAAGCTTAATCCTCATTCAAATTGCATTCCAAAAATTGAGAAAACAAATTATAAAAATTACAAAATTTCTAATGTTCTTTAAAAAATGGAAGAACTTAGTAGCTTCTTATTTGACAATAAAGAAATTAAGTTTAAAAAGTCAAATTATCCCAAATGAAAATAAAAAAAAAATACAAGGAGCAGTACATTTGTCATAATCTATACCAGACTTGATCACGTCAACTTGCTTTTGAGATATAACCATCTGCATAAACTGGAAAACTGTACATTGCACTCGGAATCGATGACTGGGTTTTTTTTTTATTTTTCAGTATAATTAATTGATTACTGGAACTGGGTTTCACGAAGCTTTCCAAGAAGCTCTTCTTCGTGTTTCTGAAAGCATTTAATATCAGAGCACGTAAAGATTTCTTATTCTATAAAGGGGAAGCTGCAATGGAGGTTTTGAAGCAAGTTTCCATTTCCTGGGTTAATCATTCCCTCCTTTCTTGTTCTTCCTCCTCGTTTCTTCGATCATGGCTGTTCCACATTTTGCCTGTACAATTTCCTCATTGCTTCCTGTATTGCTGATAATGTCTAGCTTTTATGCTTCAGGTCACTCTCTCTCTCTCTCTCACTCTCTATCTCTCTCTCTCCCCCTTGCTTCTTCTTCTTCTCTGCAACCTCTCTCTCTCTCTGTGCTTCTTCGTCTTCTTCTTCTCTGCAACTCCACTGAAATGCAAGCTGTTTAGGGAAACAATAGATTGTTTGTTAAAACTAAGAACTTGTCTTTTACATCTCAGAGTGTTTGTATATCTACTACTACAGTATACGTATGAATAATATTGTAACAAACAATAAAGTAGATCAATTTGGTTCTTGTTTTTTTGACCAAATCATGCACATTTTGGGCATAAACTTGCAATAGTTGACGTTGGTATTTGTAATAATCTTGTGCAGATGCTCAAGTTGGTGTTTGCTATGGATTGCTTGGTGATAATCTACCAAAACCAGAAGAAGTCATAAGCATGTACACCCAAAACAACATAAAAAGGATGAGAATTTATGATGCAACTCCTCCGGTTCTTCAGGCCCTAAGAGGCTCCAGCATCGACCTGATGCTCGGTCTTCCCAATGTCGATCTTCAGAGGATTGCTTCCGATCAAGCAGAGTCCGATCTATGGATCCAAAACAATGTCAGAAGCTACGAGGATGTGAGATTCAAGTACATCGTTGTCGGAAATGAGGTTAAACCCTCCGACCCTTTTGCTCCATTTCTCGTTCAAGCTTTGAAAAACATCCAGAAATCGATTTCCTCGACCGAATTATCAAATGAAATCAAAGTTTCTACAGCCATAGACACTGGAGTTCTTGCAGTGTCCTTCCCCCCATCAAGTGGTATCTTCAAGGATGAATATATCTCCTTCCTAAATCCGATCATTCAGGTGCTCGTCGAAAATCAATCCCCTCTGTTCGTGAATGTTTATACGTATTTTAGTTACATCAACAACCCGGTCGATATCAGCCTTGAATATGCTCTCCTCAAAGAATCATCGGTCGTAGTTGAAGACGAAGAATTTAGGTATCAAAATCTATTTGATGCGACCTTAGATGCTGTTTACTCGGCATTGGAGAAATCCGGTGGAGGGTTTGTGGAGATTGTCGTGTCGGAAACTGGTTGGCCGTCGTCTGGCGGACCTGAGGCATCGATTGAAAATGCGAGGGCTTACAATACTAATCTCATGCAGCATGTCAAGGGAGGGACCCCAAAGAGGCCAGGAAGAGCTATAGAAACTTACATATTTGCCATGTTTGATGAGAACCAGAAAACTCCGGAGTATGAGAAATTCTGGGGGCTTTTCCTGCCAAACAAACAGCCCAAATACCCATTTACATTCAATTAAGCACTGAAAATTTGAAGATTTGATAACTTGCAATCAACTTGGAGATTACTTTTGAAAATAAAAAAGATATGTTCAAGTAGATTAATCCAGCCAATGCAATGCAGTTCTTCAATTGAAAGCTAAAAAATGTGAGCTTTTCAATATCATGACAGATATATGGACAAGAAGATAAGCTGATTATACATATTTCAACTCTCTTTCTAATGTTTGACAGTGGACTGCCTACTATTATTGATTGTTGCACTACAACTACAAGTGTTGAATTTTCCTCCAATCCCATATTTTTATAGGTTTTGGGGATGATGAATTTGACCAGGGAAGACCCTCTCTACAATTGACCTAGATTCTACCCTCACCATTTCCTTTGTTAGAGTCTTCTGTAAGATGAAAAAAATAACAAATAAGGTAAAACATGTTCTTAGTCCTCTAATCTCTTTGATCCTGTAGTTAAACGATTTTCTGTTAATGGTAAGTCACATGGGTCAACATTTCATCGACATCATCCAAACACGTCTCCAATCAATTAAATTAGACAAAATTGGTTCAGTTTAATGATTTTAAAATAAACCAACCAACTGGTTCATCTCTTTCCCCTCAAATATTTGTTCACTATCTTTTGTTCTTCGACCAAAAACACTTGAATGTAACATACAACGTGATGTAACAGCCCCTCCAGACAAAACGCCACCATATGGGCCAAAAATTACCTAGCCCAATAAAAGAAATTGGCTTTAATCTCAAGGGGTATATTAAGAAGTATAAATAGGTTAAGAAATTTTGGTAAATTATAGTAAAACAACTACAATATCATAGTATGTCACAGACGATTAAAGATCTTTCTCAGATTGATGTAACATACAAACGTGACCCGTCAACTCCTATCTTTCAAAGCGAACCCTTTTAGAGGATAAAAACATTACCATCAATAATAAACACAAGGGAGAGAAAGACATCTAACCAAATTACGGTCCATACGTGCTGCCAAAAGTGGACAGCGCGTTTGTGGATTATTCAACGCCGTGAGGCTTTGAATCATCTTCTTCAACTCAAAATTTCTATTTCAATGGCTTACAATTTAGCACCCCATGCTTTTTCACTGCAATTCTCCTTTCTTTCACTTTTCGCCATCTTCTGTTTCTTTCTGATCAGAAGCAAGAGCAGCAAGCTCTCTTGATGGGCAAGCCCGATTCATCTGGGAAAATTAGCCTTTCACTGATATTTCTGTTCCTTTTCCTCTCTACATTTTCTGTCTCTATCCCTCTCTACCCTAATGGAAACCCTTCTAGTTATAACTATATTCAAAGCGTATGCACGAACAAGAGAGGTAAAAAGAAATTCATATCTTCTTCTTCGTAATAAAAAAAAATTGGGGAAAAATGATAGGAATTCGTGATTTTCTTTTACAGGTTCAGAGATTCGCGTTGGTGTTTGTGTTATGTGCCCACGTGGAAGCGCCTGAGAAGAAGAGATGCCATGAGGAGACGACAGAACGTAGAAGAAGAGATGCCAGGAGGAGACGACAGATCGTAGGCTCTGTTTTCTATGAAACGCACCGTTTTGAGAAGGAAAGACTGGCGCTGGACAGAGATGAACCACCCCGTTTTGATGCTGACCTGGAAGAAAGAAGAGAAGTCAGCATATTTAAAGGCATAGAAGACCAAGGATTTTGTGTGAATTGTGTAATCCTTTTTTCTGTAATCTTCTCTGTAACGCCAGAGTGATCTGGCTCTTTTCTCTGAAATAAATAAATCCACTTCCGTATTTGTCATCTTCTTCCTGAATCCATAACAGTTTGCTATGGGATGCGAGGCAGTAATCTACCAAGTTCAAAGGAAGTAATTGATCTCTACATCCAAAACAACATCAGGAAAATGAGAATCTACGATCCAAATCCAGTTGTTCTTCAGGCCCTCCGAGGCTCCAACATTGACCTAATGCTTGGAGTTCCCAATACAGCGATTCAGGGAATTTCCACAAACCAAACAGCTGCGGACTCATGGATCAAAACCAACATAAAAAGCTACGAAAACATCAGATTCAAGTACATTGCAGTAGGAAACGAAGTAATTCTTTCTCTTCCGGCAGCTCAATTTCTCTTTTCTGCTTTGAAAAATATTCAAAACGCACTTTCTTCAGCCGGATTAGATAAACAAATCAAAGTTTCAACCGCCTTAAGCGTCGATGTTCTGGATAAATCATTCCCTCTGTCATCTGGATCCTTCACGAATCAGTCCCTTACGCTTCTCGGTCCGATCATCCAATTCCTCGCCGAAAATCAATCGCCGCTTCTCGTAAACTTGTATCCTTACGTTACCTATTCGAGCAGTTCAGCGAGTGTTAGCCTCGATTATGCTCTCCTCGCATCGCCGTCGATCGTGCTCGTCGACGGCCAGTTAGGTTACCGGAATCTCTTCGACGTGATGCTGGATGCGTTTTACTCGGCATTGGAGACAGCGGGAGGAGAAACGGTGGAGATCGTGGTATCAGAGACAGGATGGCCAACGAATGGCAGCATAGGAGCAAGCGTGGAAAATGCAAGGACTTACAACAACAACAATGTTGCTCAACACGTAAAAGGAGGAACTCCAAAGAGGCCTGGTAAGGGCGTGGAAACTTACATTTTCGCCATGTTTGATGAGAACGAGAGGACGCCTCAGTTGGAGAGATCTTGGGGCATTTTCCTTCCTAACAAACTCCCTAAATACCCAATCCCATTCAGTTAGGGTTTTTTCTTCTTTTTCTTTTTTTACTCTAAATTTTAATTATTTTCAATTATCATAATTTAGGCCTCGACTCTATATGGTTTTTTTATAGGGTCACGTCTGGACCCAGCCCCCAAACCGGCTTGCAGACCGACTTTTTTAACAAATGAGTACAATTTTTACTTCAACGTCACCGCACTGAAAGAAAAATATTGAGCTTGTTGGAGGACCCAAAAACCCGGCTTAAGAGTCTAAAACCAGCTCGGTTCAACCATAGAGCACCCAATTTATAATGGGCCCGATCAGGCCCAAGCCTTGGTCCACCTCAAGGCTAATCGGACCGAACTTCAACTGTGTTTCAGCGAATTACACGTATACAAAATGTTAAAGTAAGATTAAAACACTCAAAAATATAGGTAATGATTGATGATTCATGTATATTATTTATTATATCTTATAATTATTTTATCAATAAAAAAATAACAAAATAAATTTTAAGTAATTTTGCAAACAACTAAAATATCGAATTATGAAAAATGAACGATACAAATTTCGAGATCACGTTTTTTGTTAAATTAAAATTTTTTTCTGCAATGGATAGATTGTCTTTTCGAATCAAATTCAAACATAAAGTAGTTGTAGTTAAAGACTTACATTTTTCTACAACGGGGAGCAAGTATCCGCTGTAGAAAGTAAGTCATATTCCAATACTTGCTTTCCTCGGCAGGTATTTTCTGCAATGGAATTCTTAGTTTCCTCAGCACGACCTCAACCTGAAGCACAACCTCGTATCCGTCAATTATTAAAATATACTCTGATATATACAATAATCGAACAATTTTTGATATAAGCTTCATATCTATCATTCGCCGACTCAGTCCTAAAGACAGATGAATAAAAACAATCTGATCTAGGTTGGAAACAAACTAATTAAGATACTGATCGTGTTTGAGGTTGAGGTTGAGATTGTGCTTCACCCTGAAACTGGGGTACGAAAACTAAGATTTCGTAGCAGAAGACAAGTGTCCAATGCGGAAAATACTCTTTCCGCTATAGAAACTAACCTTCTGCTGTGAAAGACACGTTTATGTTGTGGAAAATATCATTCCCGTAGCGAATATTTGGTAGATTATTTTAAATAATTTAAATTTTTAATAAAAAACGTGATGGGAGATTTGAGTTGTTTATTTTTCATAGTTTGAGGTTTTAATTGTTGGTGAAATTACTTTTAAATTTTAGTTTGTCACTAACTCAATAGTTCATTATTTGTTTTGTTAATTTCTCATCAATCTGTCATCATATACTTAGGGGTGGGCATTTCGGTTTTCGGTTCCAGTTCCGAACCTTTCGGAACTGACCTTTCGGTTCTCGATTCCAAAGGCAAGGAACCGGACCCAGAACCGCAAAGAACTGGATTTCATTACTAATAAAATTTACATTATTTTTGAGGAAAAAAATTAAGTTGAATTTTGCTTCCAAACAAACAATTTAAATTACCCTTACAATCACCATAACAATGCAATCTTTCCTTCCAAAAAAACACCAATAAAAAAGATCAAACTCACTCGTAAAGATCTTTACAAATGAAGGCTTGAGCAAAACCAATAGAACCACCAAGACTTTAACTTTCATATGCCTGCTTAATACCCATCTATTGTTCTCTTTTTTGTGATTTTCCTGCATACCTCACCAATCTGCCGTTACGACAACCACGAAGTCAGCTCATCTCGACTCAGAAAACTGCAATGAGAATAACCATCGAGAAATCCTGTCCGTTGCTTCGGCAGGCTCGTCGATCGTGTTTTCGCCTTCACAGATTCTGTCACAGCCATGTAAGATGGAAAAACAGGGGAGCTTGGCATTAAACTCTCTTCTCCTGCTGAATTGTGTTTCACATGGCAGAATGATCTTCTTCCTAAGCTCAGTTCTTCAAGACAGCTTTGTTTCCTCTCATTTTCCGTCCGAAATCGGGCTGTTAAACCAGAGAATGATGAAGTTTCTGGCCTTGATTCTCCATTGGAGGCAGTCTCTTCCAGAAATCGAACATTTCTTTTCTCCTAAAAAATAGTTATCAAACTTGAAATTTAGCTGCGTTTAAAGCTCGTATGGATTCGATTGAACGAGAGAGTCGTACCCGATGAGAAAACGAGTATTTCTTCATTCTCTCCCTCTTGACAATGGCCTCTTGCTTTCTCAGCCATGAGGATTCCATTTCCTCCTTGGACAGTATGCTTCCATCCCAATTTCTCTTGCTGTTGTTTTCAATCTGCCATTAACCAGAAATACCAGATCTTAAAGATTGTAACTCGATCGAAATCTATGTTTGGAATGAGAAATTGAAAATCATCTTCTTCGTCGATAGTTCTTATTCGAATATTTCACATTTATTTACCTTTAGTTCATTTTCTTGTCCAGTTAGAGTACCCTTTCTAGGCCTCTCCGTTTGGCCTTTCATCTCCGATTGAGTCCAGTTCAAGCTGGATTTTATTCGACGCCTAACAGCTCGTCCACGAGCTATGGCTTGAAGTCTCACGAGCCCCTTCAACGCTCTCAAAGCTTTTCTTGCCTTTCACAATGATGCAAAGAAAACTGATTGTGAGTCACATTTGAAAAAAAAAAGTGTTGATTCAATAAAATGGAGTGAAAACTTTTCGAGATTCTTACGAGATGTGCGCGAAAAGCACTTTGAATCTTCACTGCTGCCGAGTTTTGATCAGTTTTTGATAAAATGTGTAGAGATTGAGAAGAATTCGTCAGACGAACAACCTCGGCTGCAGCGTGGGCAGCAGCCACTGCTGCCTCGGCTGCAGCTGCAGTGGCGATGGCTACTGTCAGAGCATGTTTTCTTCTCTCCTCTGTTGCTTCACTAAGCGTTCTCTTCTCTGGTGCTACAATTGAAGGATAGCTCTTCCTTTTTAACCTTCTGAAAATCCAACTACACCTCTTTGATCTCTACAAAATTTGAAGAACAGACATTTAAATGGATTTTTGACTTAATTCCAAGAACGAGTATTAAGTGGGAAGAGCTACCTTCTTTCCTTTAGTTGTTGATTCGAAAATGAAGAATCCCTTCACCCAGCCAAACCAGCAGCCTGCCTTTGTCATCGGAGAAGGTCGATGGACTAGTTTTAGCGTACATCCCACGAGATATTGTCTGTTTTGGCTCGTCCGCCAATCGACTTTATTGCTTGGTTTTTGCTTATATAACACAGCCACCCGTTTACACCTCTGAGAAGCTTAATTTCTCCAAATTAGATGAAATTCACGCTGTCCGGATGATCAGATTAACGGAACTCCATCTTCATCTTCATCTCTCCCAGCTGAACCTGTTTCGGAAAACAAGAATTCTAAAATATGAACAACTCAATAAACAGATAGCTTCAGTTCAGACTAAAAATGGTGGGTATTTCATCAAACACCCAAAGGGCAAGAAAAATTTCACATCCCATCTTCAAAATCCTAAAAAACTGAATACCCAAAAACAATATACTCAAAATAACGACAATACAAGTGAAAAAACCCAGGATAAATGAATTCTGCAGAATAAAAAAAACCAGAATTCTTCATCAATGGCGATGAAGCTATACAAATTCCACAGAAACAGTCAAACTTACCCAATTAAAGGCTTACAAGGGGAAAGAGAGAGAGAGTTTTGAAACCTCATCACTAATTCAAGTGAAGTGGAGCAGAGAAGAAGATGACTAGAGAGGAAGGAGTGTTCAACTTTGATGAGTAATTTGAGGGCCCTTTCTGCCTCCATTCTCTCCCGCCAACTGTCTATTTCACAACAGCCACTGACCAGTTCCAGTGTCTGTTATCATTAAATTATTTTATATTTCCTCCTTATTTTATTATATTTTTGGATAAATTTTACTTAAAACATTATTATGTCTAAATTTAATTTCTATCAATTTGATTGGCACTCATTCATTCAGTGTGGCAACCTGTCCGGTGAAATCCAGGCCAGATATGGGTGCAGCCCATATTAGTAAAGGTGTATAATCTCATATTGTTTTAGAAAATAGAAAATACATTGCTTATAAGTAAGGTTCTCATCTCTACCTAGTACAACACATTTTGGGTTAACCCTTAAGACAAAATTGTGTGAACTTCAATAAAAAGCAGACAATATTATATTTGGAGCACCGTAAAACATTAAACTAATTGAAGTAAAATATTTAAAATTAATATGTATATAAACACATAAGAAGATAATACTATCATACTATCGATATATTATAATGAGTCACAATGTAAAATCACCAATCTAATTAGCACGAGAATACGCTCGAATATTAGAGGATAAGTAGATAGAAAGAGAAGACAAATTGAGTTTCTTGTAGTAGCACAGTGAACTATGTAGTAAGTTAAATAATAAATTGAATCATAGGAAAAATTAAGTGAGAGAAACTAAAAAAGATATAATATTTTATCCCGAAATTAACAAAATAATTCATGAACTATGAGATCAGTGACAAAATATACATTAAATAATTTTATCTAACAAATAAAACACTGAACTATGAAAAATAAACAGAGTAAATATCGTCGTCACGCTTTCTGTTATAAATATGAAAATACCTTTTCTGCAGTGGATACTTATATTCTTCTGCAGAAAATACATTTTCCTCATCGGATGGTTGTCTTTTGCTGCAAAAAATAGCAGAATACGCGTTTCTGCTACGGAGAATACTCTTTCCGTAGCAGATACTTGTCTTTTGTTGCAGAAAACAAGTTTTTGAAATAGAATTTACTTTCTACAGTGGAAGGCACGTTTCTGCTGCGGAAGACACGTTAAATTTCTAACGAAAAATATAACTGAGATGTTTGCGTCGTTTATTTTTTATAGTTCATAGTTTTATTTGTTAGTAAAAATTATTCGGGCGAATGTTTTGTTAATTACCCTATTTTAAAATTTCTAAATATATTGAAAAAAAATCCATCTTGGAAACAGCTGAGGCAGCATGGTTGGAAAAGCAGCAATAGTTCATGCATTTTAGGCCTACCAACCAAATATCTTTTAAAAGTCTGCAGAAAGTGCTTGTAAAAGCTATGATATTTCATATCACCCCTTTTTTAATTTTTGGATAATATTTGTTTTTCATTAAAGGGTAAAATTAAAACAATTCAGAATCAATCTAGAAAACTGTTTTCAGTTTTCAAAAGCAGAAAACAATGGAACACTTGAAATAATGCTTGCAAAATTGTTTTCAAACAATCATTTTTAAACACTAATTAAACATTGGGATATGATGAGGTCATGATCTTTTGCTCTGTAAAATTAGACGAACCATGTGAACAGTGATGAAACTGTTCTAAGAAAATGAAGAAAGACTTTAGCTTTATAAACAAAAAACTATTTTATGCGGTTTACTTTCTGAGTTTTATAATTTCAAAAGCTGTTTCCTTTAAGTCAAAAAAAATTAAAGGGTAATTTTAAATATTAACTTTGAAGTATGAGGTCATTTTAATTTACACCTAGAACTTTTATTTTATTATCTAATACCTCAAAATTTGACGCGTTAGCAACAAATACCTCTTGGTTAGAGGGTCAGTTAGATGGTGGACATCAACGTTTTCGCGTCCATGTGTCCTTCTGAAATTAAATATCTGCAATTCGACAATAAAATAGTGTCTTAGACTGTGTGGGTATTGAAAATAGAAAAATATCCATTTTGAGGTAAAAAAAATTTTCGCAGCAGGTAGTTCATCTTTCTACAGTGAAAAACAAGTATATGTTGCAGAAGGAGTATTTTCCATACCAGAAGGCAAATATTAGTTGTAAAAATGGTATTTTTTACAACGGAAATGTGTTTATCATTGTGGAAAGTAAGTTCTATTCCAAGGATTTGTTTTCTTCAGCGGAAGACAAATATCCGTTGCGAAAAATGTATTTTTCGCAACAGAAATAGAAAAAATATTTTTTGCAGATGATATTTGTCATTGAACGAACCAGGTGTCAATTGTTAATGTCTCAAATTTTGAGGTATTAGATAACAAAAATAAAAATTCAAAATATTAGTTAAAATACTTTCATACTTCATGATTAATATTGATAATTACCCAAAATTAAATTACAATTTTTGATTAATCTATGTCTATTTTGGCTTTTTTTTAGAACATCTATCCAACAAAGAAGGCTTTTGAGCTGTTTCTTGTTCCTTTTTTTCCAAAAAATTGCAAAAACAACACTTATTCATGTTATTTGTCATGATTTGATGCATCCAAATGTTCTAAATAGAACCAAAAAAAATTAAAAAATCATTTCTTTAATAAAAATTAATTATTTTTAAATAGTAAATATAATATTGAAAAGTATAATATTAAAAATTAGAATGATGGCTTTTTCTTTTTCTCATACCAAAATAATTTATTCAAAATAAATAAAAACTTTATATTAAAAATAAAATGGAAGAAAAAGGTTGGCCTAAAATGTAATCATAAAGTACACAACCCCAATCTACCAACACACTTGCATTGTCACCTTCATTTGTTTATTCATCATTAAAGAAATTGAATTCTACTTTTACAAACACATCAAAACAATTTAATTAAGAATTATATGTTTCTCAAATATATTTATTTTATTTTATTTGTTGAAAAAATTAACCTTTTTTTAACATTATTGACGTGAATTAAAACATATATAATTTTATAATATATGATGACACGAATTTCGTTGTAAACTTACATTGTGACGTGATATGCATGTGTCTTTATAATATAAATACTTAAATAAGTAGATTTCATGAATTTATTAATTAATCAGATCTAAGTGTTACATCATAATGTATAATTATGTTACGTCATAATGTACAACACGAGAAAGTGGTTAATCAACACGTGACATATTATTGTCGAGGACTGTCAAAGAACAGAAAAAAATTACCCAAACAAGAGAGTAAGAAACAAAATTAAGGGAATAGGATACACATCTTTAGTGCATGATATGTGGTGGAGGAAATGTTATCTTCTATACTTAATCCAGATTTAATGGAGAAGTAATTTGACGATATAACCAAATAGATAGTGAGAAGTTTAATTGGATACCAAATATTTGCATAGATAACTGAGTAGTTAATAGATAATGTTGTGTTTATCCTCTGATTCTACACTTTATTTTTACATGTTGATGTGATATTTGCATATCATTCATTAATTAATATAATAATTAGGAAAATTAACATCACATATCCTATAGTTTGGAGTCAACAATATCGCAAATCCTATAAAACATTTGCAAACAACTAAAAAAAAAAAAAAACAACGTCAACCCCGCAGTCATGTTTTTCGTCAAGGCAGCAACAATTGACATATCTCGATTCACAACAAACATCTCTCGTCCGAATTCGAAAGACCCTCGTTCAAAACGGACATCCCTTTTCCCAGATTAGACGTCCTTAGTTCTAAAATGGACGTCCCTCGACTTGAGACTACGTTGTTCTGCCCATAACAAACGTCTCTAATCTCACAGCAGACGTGCCTAATTTCACAACGAACTTTTCTCGACTTAAGACTACGTCGTTTAGGTCGAAACGGACGTCAATCTTTGGTAGAGGGACGTCTGTATTTGGGGGATGTCCTAAATACATCCTTTGAGGGATGCCCTAAATTCATCCTTGAAGTCCATTCCGATTGAGGGAAGTTCGTCCCTCGATTCAACGAGCAGGATGGACGTCACTCGGGTGTTGTTGTTGCCTTAGACGTCTCTGTTTGACAGGAAACGTGAGTGCCAGGTCGGCTTCGTTCTTTTCACATAGTTCAAAGTTTTAGTTATCTGCAAATTTTCTTCAGGATTTGACTTATTATTGATATCAAACTATAGGGTCTGTGATGTTAATTTTCATAATAATTAAAATAAATTATAAATAATTAAAATAAGATATTAATTACACTAATTAATAAACGTTATATTAACAAATAAAAATAAAATATAAAATTAAAAGATGAACTTAACTTATAGTTATAAGTATTGATATGAATTCTTTCTTCAATCATTCTACTTCTATACAAGTCTTCTCATTTTTTTCTCCTACATTAAGTCATGTTCTATCTTACTGGATAAGGCATTCTTCAAGTTCGACCTTTGATCTCATTTTGTATACTTGTACGCGTGAGAGTTGTCTAACTTGGTGCTGTGAGAAGTGATAAAATATAGACATTGGGTCAATTAGAGAGGTTCCTCATATGAGTGTTTGAACATAGGCCCAGCAACATTTCATTTTTAGAATTGATGATAATTATGGTGGGCATTTTTCAATTCGGATGGGTTCGGTTTGATTTTAAGGCATACCCAAACTAAATTGTGAATAAACGATTCCTATGGATCGGAACAAAAAATAGGAACTGTGGAAGACCAGAACTAAACCCGAACCGAACCATGAGATGTTATTATGTTCTAAAATAATAAAAAAATTTAATATATTAAAATATATAAATTTAAGGTTGATTTTGGACCGATTTCGCTAGGTTTGGTCGAGTTTGGATTGGGTTTGGAACGAATCATGAGTTATTTTTAGGTTCGAGCCATGTTTGAACTAAATTTGAGTTGGATTTTATGATTCGGGGTTTAGTTTGGTTCTGATGATCTTTTGCATTCAAAACTGTGAACCAAACGTGGTCTCCAGTTCTTCCATGTTAAGAACCCGTTACGGTTTCTATAAAGGTGAGAACCGAACTGATAATTCTAATTGAAACCACGCGTATGGTATGGTATGGTTCTGCTCACCCCTAACAATAACAATAAATACACTATTGATCTTGATAATGAAAGAATTGGTTTAAATTATCTATTTTCTCTTTTCGCGCACGTGACTATTGCGTGGATGTGAGAGGTGTTCTTCCTGTAAATTATGAGAGAGTGAGATGGGAAGAGAAAAACTTGTACAAATTCATTCGATTCTTTTAGCCAATGCATTAGTGCTGTGACGTTGAATCCGTGGATGTAAGACTTCGTCCGCAAATCGTTTGGCGTTGTTTTCTATTCTTCTATGTTGTTTTAAATTTTCTTCTATCATCGTTGAGTTTACCATCTTGGATTTCTTTTCTGTTTGATATACAGATAATTTAGTTTAATTCTATCATTAATTAACTTGTGAGTAACCACTAGCATGTAGCCTCTATTTGACCGATAATTTTTTCGATTCAAGATATCATATACATCAGTCTAACGTAGTCGACAATGAGCTTTGCTATGCCACTTCATTTATCGTGTTCTTTGTAGGTTAGTGTATACTACAATTGATTAAATGAAGAAGTTGATCTTGAGTTATATTTATAAGGTGCAAATTCATCAGAGTAATTCAGTCTTACAAAATCAGGCAGAGACAAAATCAATGTACAAGGCTGCCCCCCCACATCACTTGACTGAATTTTGAAGAAATGGTAGCTGTTTTTTGAGAGTGGTGGAGTTAGAGCTTGAGTACTAGTCCAATGGGGCAATGATCACTCCCCAAAACATCAGGAAGAATGTAGGAGTCATGCACATTCTTCACCATCGATTCCGACACGAGAAAGTAATCGAGTCGCCACCCTATTTTCAAATACAAAATTATCGAGTGCCAATAGGATAAGACTGTATAATTAGAAGGTAAACCTAACATTGGTTTTAACTTGCATCCATGGTTCATTTTCCTCTTTTATTATCTCTAGTTTCTTGATTTGCCCACCATCAAAATGTTTTGAAAAAAGTGATGGGAGGTTTTTTGAATACATACCTTTGTTGGTTTTGCGTAGGCCGTGACGATAACCCCAGTAAGTATAGCCTACGGCGCCGGGATGTTGCTTTCGAAAGCTATCCACAAATCCGCGCGATAAGAAATTGGTTCCAAATGAATGCCTTTCTTCATCTGTGAACCCAGCACTTCTTTTATTTCCCTATATAAAAAAACTTAAACAATTAAAAAGAAAAACTAGCCATGAATGTGGGGAGAATAAATCCAAGTAAATGAATCTAATGAAATAGCAATCAAAGAATCAACTTTAATAACATAAATTAGATGATTATTGAATTACACAATTTACTTCCATTTTCTCATCAGAAAGCCCAAAACCACAGTAATTTATCCTGGGGTGATGTTTCAAATTAAGCAGCTTTGTATCAAAATCTGGATCACTTACAGCTGGATTATAGATGTCTATTTCTTGATGTGCACAATTCAGATCACCGGTCAAAATTACAGGCTTTGACTTCTCCAATTCCTGTACCCAACATGAAGAAATAGTTGATACGATTGATCCAAGGACTTGGACTCCTATGGATGAAGACGTGGTCTCCCTAGATCCCATTGAATTTCATTCGGAAGAGGAACCTCATAAAGATCATATTGATTCTTATCAAATAAAGATAAGATTGACTGAAGCTGTTCAAACAGACACAGGTCATTTAAACGGTATTCTAGTAGCAATTGGAGTTCTAGATTTTCAGTTTATGGGATCTGTAGTAGGTGAGAAAATCACCGGTTTGATCAAGTATGTTACCCATCAATATTTACCTCTTATTTTAGTGTGAGCTGGAGGAGGATGCATGCAAGAAGAAAGTTTAAGCTTGATGCAAATGGCTAAAATATCTTCCGCATTATACCATTATCAATCAAATAAAAACTTATTCTATGTATCAATCCTTACATCTCCGACTGCAGGTGGGTTGACAACTAGTTTTGTTATGTTGGGGGATATCATTATTGCCGAACCCAATGCCTACATTGCATTTGCGGGTAAAAGAGTAATTGAACAAACATTGAATAAGACATTACCTGGGGGTTCACAGTCGGCTGAATATTCATTTTTCCAACAATTTAGACTTTAAACTCAATAAGTTGAACAGAATAGATTTCAAAAAAACAAGCATACTTACTTTCATGTAGTTGCTCAGTGATGGATCCCATTCAGCAACCCTGTAGGTCTACAATTTCATAGATGCGTCAGTTGAAGAATGGGTTGTGGAATAATTAATTAGGCAAGAAATAAAGGGCGTGATAGCAAATACCAGTCTCTTCAAGCCATCTCCAGAATTGGGAACATATGCACTTAATAAATAAAATGAATCAAATTCGGCTGTCACAACTCTTCCCTCACTGTCATGGTCTGATATGCCTAAACCATATCTGACTGAAAGTGGTTGAACCTGTTGGTCAAATGAGAGAATTTTCAATTTACTATCCCCAAATCCAAGTCATTATAAACAAACTAAATGCCTGCAAAATTCAGTATAAAGAGATAATTATGGAAGGATGGATCTTTCCCTCCCAACACTTTCTATATTCTTTTTTGGATAATTATCAATATTAACCTTGAAGTATGACGTCTTTTTAACTAACACTTTGAACTTTTATTATTGTTATCCAACGCCTCAAAGTTTGGGAGTATTTTCCACAGCAAAAACCTGTCTTCCACTGCGGAAAGGAAGTCCTATTTCAAAAACTTGTTTTTCGTAGCAGAAGACAAGTATCCATTATAGAAATGGTATTTTCCACAGCAGAAAAAGTAATTTCTGTAGATAATACCCATAATTTATTAAATAGACCTCCTAATGATAAAGGCGTGTATTACTAACGTCTCAAACTTTGAGGTGTAAGATAATAAAAATAAAAGTTTAAGGTGTTAGTTAAAAAGATCTCATATTTCAAGGTAATATTGATAATTACCTTTTTTTTAATAAATTTTGTTTCTTATAAAAAAAAAAATTAATCAGCAGGATATCAATAGCTTAAACAATACACTATATTATTTAGCAATCGCACAAAGAAGTCGTGTATATTAGCCACTAACAACACCTTCATTGCACAAGTTTCCACCATTTTTCTTCACAAAATTCTCATATATCACAGTAGACCTTAAAAGGATAGAGAGAAATGCACATTCCCATTTTTGTACAAACAAGACAAAAGTGAGCTGTCTCAAACTTCTAATATGAGTTCATTGGATGCAATTTTAATGAAGTTCTCGATACATGACTAAAACAAGTATGCTAAAACTCAAAAATCAACTGAAATTTTTATACCATATGTAGAATAATATCCTGGTCTTTATCTGTATTTGTCGAGAATATGATAAAACCATGAAAGAAGATAATATCCTTGAGCTGATGAACTTGACTGTGACAAAAAAAGAAAGTGTACCCGGGAGATAATTGCTGTACCAGAATAACCAAGTTTAGAAACACTGCATGTCCAGAAGCTATTATCATACCCATCTATAAGACATCGTCTTATATCTTCAACATCTTTCTCCTGTTCCAGAATTTAACGGCTGATATTATTGTACAGAACTTAAAAGTCAAACACAGAAGCAAGATTAGCAATTACATGACAGAAGCCATCAAAACGTGGAGAAATCAAGTGAAATTGTCCTGCACTCTAATTGTCACCTTCTCATTCTTCTTAATTTGTATATAAATTAATTTAATTTCATGTTGAATAAAATGAAAAAGTGATTCGTCCAACATATATCTTGAAAACGTAAACGTTCGAATATAATATTTGTCTTAATATTTAAAATTGAAATGAACAATCGGTCACAAGCAACTGAAAGATCTAAAGGCAATGCTTCGTCGATACAGTAAAACACACATTTCTAATTGGCAACAAGATGAAAGGCTAATATTACATAATGACAACAAACTCAGAATAAATGTAATAGAAATATGACCATCTTAAAGGCTGCACTATATAAGAAGCCATTAGAAAAAACAATTCTGGTCATGCACTCTCAATCATAAATTACAAGGCAGAAATTCATGTTTTAACAACCAACTATTACTTTCCTGCAGTTTGGTCTCTTGCAAGCACAAGACGTCAAAATCTTCCCTCTGGGCTAGTTCCAGCGCAGAAAATCCCTCTAATTTCAGTAATGCTCTTAAACCATTGACATTCCAAGACAAAATCTTCAAAAACTTCGAGTCAATATTAAGAGGAGGGGGTCTCATGGTTTTAGGATTATATGGGATCCAATCTTTTTGAGGCTTCTTGTGAGCAAGAACAGCCCACGGTTCGCTTTGTGTCCTCTCTACCACATTCTCATGCAATGTTTTTTTCTCCACTCTTAACATCTTTCCACCTAGAAACAATACTATATTAATTAATCTTTCTTTTCAAGAACACAACTTCAAATGATCAGGAGGGTATAATCCTGAATAAAGTGATAAAATAACACTATTTTGATTATGAGGCAACTTTATATATTCACTAGCACCTGAAGTCTCACTAGCTTTAACAGACACTTTCTTCTTTGTTGTTACAGTTTTAGTGTTGACTCTGACAGTTTCATCGCCATCGGGTAAATGTTCTGACCTTCTCTTCCTCTGAGAAGCTCCAGGATTTTCTGAAGCAGCATTATGGTCTTGAACAACGTTTTTGGCAACTGAATTCTTAGCCTTTAAATTTACTACTACATTTTCAGCAGCAACGGATAGTTCTTCTTCTTCTACAACCTGAGAAGTTGCACCTGCAAAAGCAAGGATTTCTAACCTCAGAAAATAATTTGAGCAACCTCTTTTATATTCTTATTATAGATTCAAATGTACTGGCGTAGATCTAAAAATAGTATGAATCATCAAACATGTCAGAAAAGTGCAATGGATTTAAATTTTGATGCAAAACTACCATTTCCACTCTTCTCCAAGAAACACTTGAATGTAGATACAAGATCACGTTTGTTACCCTTGGCAGGGACACCAACACTCCTGAAAAGAGTTCAGAACCAACCATTACATCTTATCAAAAGCAGTTAACTTAAAAGTAAAATCTACTAATCAACCCTCAAGATGTTCATCCGAGCTCGAACAAATACAACTACTAAACTTAATGTGATTTAATGATCAAAACATAAATCTTCTCAAACAAAATCTCAGAAAAAATCAGCGGGACGGTTCCTCAAAGATAAATCATTTTCCAATATAGAGAATCTTTTCTCAACCTCAGTGCTGTTCGGAGTTCTTGAATCTTCATAGTCTCGATTTTAGATGGATCCTCCCTAAAACTCTGCATGTCCACTGTATGAATTTTCTCGCCATTTCCCTACATTTTAAAAATGAACCATCGCAGGACAACTCTGTACATGAGGGATAGAGAGTGTAAAAGCATGGCATATTGTAATGAGACCATCAAATAACCTGGACAACGAGTTCATCCGCATTTTCCTTCGCAAACACTGATCCTTTCATCTTCTTATCTTCCCTTTCATCAATTTTTGGCAATTTGGAAGCGGAAGAATTCAAAAGACGCCGTTTAGAAGCCATTTCACAAACTCCTGACCAGACCGAAGTAGCGATTCTTAATTTTCTATGACTTACTGCAAAACTACAAAATTTCTAGTAAGTTCAGCAGCACATTCCGATAAAAAAAAAAAAACTGAGAACTACAACAGATGTGATTCCTATGAATCATTCCACTCATTTCTTCCGTTTTTTCAGCAAACAAGCAGAGTGTGGATGGAAAAAGACACAAAAGGCAAGAGTGAAACCTGGAAGAAAGCATTAAACTCTTGAACCCTAATTGGAGTGCTTGATTCATTTAGTATGCGTTAAGCAGTGGAAGGCCGTCTGTTTGGAGGGAAAGGACGAGCTTTGACGTGACAGGAGCGCCAGGGAATTTATTTAATATTTAAGTAATTAACAATCAAAACCGCGAAGTTATATTAAACTCAATTCCATGAAAACTAAAATATAAAGTAATTATATTTTTTCGTTAAAAATATAATTTTAAACGCGAACGTCTGTATTAAAAATAGTGGATATTCACTGTTTAAGAAGGACATCTTTTCTTTTAACGTTCACAAAGTAACAGATATTCTTCCTGGAGAACACGAAGACCTCTTTCCTATTAACGTTTACAGATTAACTGACATTCTTTTTAGAGAGCGGACGTCTACCATTTAGTACGGACGTCTTCATTTATGTAAATGCAAAGACGCGGACATCATTTATATTAGTATGTTCGTGCGCCTTTATGTAAAGGAGTACACATAGATGTCCTTCCTTATTAACGGATGTTTTTCTTAGGCAGCGGATGTTCTCAGACGCCATATGGTGTCTAATGATCAGTTTTGGACATCCTTCAACGCTAAGGTCCTTGGATGTCCTCTAAATGACGAGAATGGCAATCGGACATTCAAGGACGTCCTCCAATACCAAGGGACGTTCAATGATCAGTCTTGGACGTTCTTTAATGCTGAGGATGACAATTGAACATCCAAGGACGTCCTCCAACGCCAAGAGATGTTCAAGGATTAGCCTTGGATGTCCTCTAATGCCGAGAATGGCAATCGAAAATCCAAGGAAGTCTTCTAACGCCAAGGGATGTCCATTGATCAATTAAGGACGTCCTCAAATGTTGAGGAACGTCTGAGAGACATTTTTTAATGACAACGTGAGTGAAATTTACGTCGTTCATTTATCATAATTTAATATTTTAATTAGCAGTGAAATTAATTTAAAATTTATCTTATCAGGAATTTCATAGTTTAAGATTTTTTTTGTTAATTATCTTTTTTATTTTAAACAAAATATAGATTTTGTCATGTAATTTAAGATGATGTTCATTTAATCTTTGTAATTATAATTTTTTAATTAAAATTACTATATTTTAACTTTTATTTTAACAAAACAACCATGTATAATGCATTTTATGATCAATGATAATTTTTTTGTTAATAACTTAATCGCCTATGCAAATATTGTTATTAACTTTCTAAAAATCACACAATGAAAAAGAACAAATACCCAAAAACTAGTAATTGATCACTCTGACTTCCAGACGATTGATAGATCTTCAACGGACTGATCCAAGAAGATATTTGCTTTTGAGGCCACAGAGAAAATTTCGAGGCTTTTCATAGAATAGAACAGTAGAACGCTATAATTGGGAATCTGTATTGATCGGACGGGGGGCTTGAGAGAAGTTGGTCTTCTTCGCCGGAGTTTTCCGGGTCTGGAAACGCGTTTAAATCGGGTTTTTTCAGAGAGGTGGGAAGAGTTCCGAGTTGGAGTTGGAAGCAGAGGAGAAGCTTATGGCGTCGACCTAACAGGTAGAGTTGATGCAAAAACAACCATTAAAGGGTGTGAAACTCTCCGCTTGATGCAGAATTTCACAGAATTGGGGATGAACTTGGATGACCCATAAATGGGTCTGATTGGATTACATATAAAAAAATAAGAAATACATCAAATGAAGAAATGTCAATCAAATTTTCAGTTCATCCAAGCAATTGTATGATCAATTGCTTTGAATTATCACCTTTTTAATAGCTTCAATACGTCTCCGACTAAATGCAACGATCCGGTCACGAGAACCTATCCATCCAAAAAAGTTAAAAGCAACAACTTAAAAACTGAGGATTAACATTTACTCGATGGTAACAATTACGAAGAACAACTAAAAATCGAGAGACCATAAATTTTTGCGGTGGTGAGAAATCTTACTTGGATTCTGACCGATGGATGTTTATTAACGCAATCTCTGAGCCACTTTATTGTCTGCGGCAACGAAGGCATTACGGCGCTGTAGCCGAAACAATTATCCGAAAGACCGGAGTGAGAGGCGTCTTGGTATAGGAAATCACATGGAGGTAAGATTGGTGCACTTTCTATTGTAGAACCATTCTCCACATCTATTATTGTACATCAAAAGGAAATATAAGGCTTTTGTAACAACTTAAGATTTTGAAAGGTTAAAGTGCAATTTATAAACCCTAACGTTTGGAGTCTTTTATAGATTATACTCCATCTTTCAGCTGCTAGCAATTTGAATCTTTCAGTCAATTTATCAGCTAAATACAGCACACGTATACCATGTTTTTCATTTAATGAGGTATTTTAACCCGATTTCTAATCTCTCTGACAATTTCTAATCTCACTTTGAACTCTATCGCACGATCGAACAAAATTTGAAATTGCCGAATAAGAGACCGACAGAGTTTAAAATCAAATGAGAAGTCGCAGAATAGATTAAAAAGTGAGTTAAACATCTCACTAAATAAAAAACGTGGTATACACTTGTTGAATTTAACGATAAATAGACGACAACGTCAAAATTACTAACAACAAAAAAGTGGAGATTCAAGATCCAATGTATAAATGACTCTATACGTAAAGATTTAAATTGCACTTTATATTTTTTGAAATAATTGGTATTTCAACAATTATGAAGCAAACTCAGGTCATCCCCGGTTACGCACTAATAAATAAACGAGAAAAGTTAATGTCTTAGGAAGAAATGGTACACACCCTTTCCATGCATCTTCTCCCAAAGCCTGTGGAGGTTAAATTGCCATGATAAGTCCTTATTTAAATTTGAGGGAATAGCGGAGGCTCCCGAAGTAACTTTGCTGTAGGTCGATAAACTCGGGACAAAAAGGGCTTTTGAAAAATGGGTACCTGAATATCGACGAAAATTCGAATGAACTCGAGGAAGAATCTTTTTCCATTTTCCAAAAAAACAAAAAGACATGACGTCTTTGTCTAAATAGTAGCTTACCTGATGAAGCACATGTCTTCACTAGTTTTGGAAGTAAAACTTGAGGATCTCTCACATCCATACAATTAAATAGAAGTACCTGCAATGTGTACAAAAGATGTTAATTAAATTCGATCACAGAATCTAAATCTCCTCGTTTACGCAGGGAAATTACCTGCTTCGATACTATGTTGGACTTCTCGACGATCGGATTATCGGGTATGAGGTGATCATTCGCCAAAGCAGCCTCCGAATTTATTCTACTAGAAGATAATGGCTTGTGGTTTCCTTTGACAGCATAAGAGAACCATTTGGCACAAACCTCCATACTCTCAGGAGTATGAGCTCCATCCAAGTAAAAGATCAGGCCTCCGAGTGAGTTCCCAGGCGATGCCGAATCGGAATCATAAACAATCTGAGCCCTCCCAGAAAGACGAGCTGCTGAAAGACCCCTACCGAATTCCTCCGGCAAATACAGTTCCTGGTTGGCCTGTTTTTACATTTCCATTATGACAGCCAAAGGATGGAAAAATACAGGGAAGCTATCAACTGAAGGGACAAAAAAGAAGAACAGCTTCATACATAAAATATTGTGCATAAGAATTTAAACAAAAATAAGAAATAGCTTCACCCACATTCTGGAATAGCCTTTCCCAGTTCCCTGTTCTTTGCAGCCAACATTTACAGAGGGAAACAGCAAGACCAGAATTAATTAATTGATGATCGCCTGGCAATCCGAGCTTATATCCTTTGAGTTTTTTAGGATCCAGTGGTTCAGATACTTCCAATGGAACCTAAAATAATAAAAAAATTGCTTTTTAATCCGAGCTTAAATCCGTTGAGCATTTTCTTAATCAAAACAAAACTTTTTCTCCATTGGAAATAGAAAGAGTTGAAACCACAGGCTTTGGCACATGATAAGTTACTGGTTTGAAGAATAGTAATACCGTTAATTCATGCGCCCTTTCGTGGATAACAGCCATTGCTTCGGGAAGTTGAGGTGATGTGAATGCCGGAACTAGAGGCTTCATGGGGGAAGACATCAATCCAATTCAGAAAACACTTGAAAATCAATACTGCAATTATATAATAATCAAAAATAGAAATATTGCAATGGCTGATCCACTTCCAAATATAGAAAAAAGTTCATAATGTTTGGTTGTTCGGTAGAAATTTTGTACCTTCAAAATTCCAGCCTTATGAAAAGCAATTTGCCCAAGGGTGTCTCCTGCATTAGATAGCTGTTAATATTTACTCGAAAAATGTGACACTCTATTATGTTCAAAGAAGAAATTAATTTACTGAAATAATAATTAAAAGACAATATATACATAAATATTTCTACTCTCTCATGTATTAGCACTTGGATTAAGCTCTACCAAGCACAAAAGAAAAATATAGAACGTGTAAAATAGGAATAATACACACCCAATGTTTCCATATGATCCATTCCTAGAGATGAAATGCCACAAACTACAGGTTCATCGATCTGTGTAATGAACCCAAAAATTAAACAGTCTTTTTCGGACTTTTTATAAGCAGAAATGAGAAATTTTATGATATTCTGATAATATTTCCCAGACAGTAATCTTCAACTTAAAAACCTCTGTATCGAACTATGGAGTTGAAACTCACCACATTGGTCGAATCATGCTTCCCCCCAAGACCAACTTCAATAATAGCAACATCAACCTAGAAGCAAAAAAGCTATCTCCATTAACACAACCAGAAAATTAATTAGAAAACCCAGGACAAGAGATAATAGTTGAATATACTTCTAAATTGTAATACCTGTTCACATATGAATGTTTTGAAAGCTAATAAGGTGAGAAATTGAAACAATGGAGGCATGGGTAAGTGCTCGGAAACGTTTTCCTGCAGATAACAATCCAAATCAGGATATTTAGACTCCTAAGTTCTATTTGACATATGCACGATTCATTGACACATGTTATTTTTTTCATTAGACTAATCTTAAAAAACCAAAAACCAAATGAGGAGGCATGACCGCATTTCTCATATGGTGCATGATCATTAACCAGCAAATTCCATCAGTTTTGTGCATAAATTCAATCTGAAGCAGTTGGAATTGGCAGCATATCTTAGGAACTTAGATCGAGTAACTACTCATCTCACTTCATAAGTAACAAGAGCAATCATTATACCAAGCAGGGTCCCATTAGAAGAATATGATTTTATTTTAAATTTCACACTCCATAAATTTGTTATTCTACAAAGCCATCTGGCTGCAGGATGTTTGTTAGCCTGAAAATATATATGTAAGGAATGTCTGCATTTAGACATGTTCTTAATATAATGTAGCCATTTTCATAAGCTAAGTTGCTCTTCTCTGTTTGAGTATATCAATTCACAAATGTCTGCATTTAGACATGTTCTTAATATAATGTAAGCATTTTCATAAGCTAAGTTGTTCCTCTCTGTTTGAGTAAACCAATTCACAAATGTCTGCATTTAGACATGTTCTTAATATAATGCAGGCATTTTCATAAGCTAAGTTGTTCTTCTCAGTTTGAGCATACAAATTCACAAGTTGGTCTGCATACTCAAAATTTGAAACTCAAGAAAGTGGTGATTTTTAATATTAATCTAATGAAAAAATAACATATGTCAGTGAAGCTTACTTAAATCTCAAACTGCATTGATGCATTGTCAATGCAATAATCACATTATAAAATTCTAATGGTTCTTTTTATTAGAAGAAAACAGCTGATAGATGACACGTCCATACTATTTTTCTTTGGAAAATTCTTATCCGCCTTTCGTAATACTTCTCTATCTGATACAATTTTTTGTGTCATTATATATAGATATTGTTCGAATTATCTGATACTCAAATTTCTGTGATATTATGTATGTTCAAATTGAAAGATACTGCATTGTATGGGCATCAACTAATCTACCTGCAGAAAGAAAAAATACCTTCAACTGATACCAGCAGACCCAAAAATATTGCAGAAATTTTTCTTCAGAAATGTCTAGTCTGTTCAAGTAGTTAATAATTAGCCAATGAAATATTGCATAAATTTTACTCCAAATTATGAATGACTTATCCAACCCATCACATACCCATTTATTCTAAATCTTTCTCTCACATCAATTAGATGAGGGGAAGTGAAGAGTCCGGTTCGAAAACCACATTCCCGTAAGATTCCCTCACAGAACGCACATGTTGAACCCTGAAAAGAAAATCCATTAGGCTTGGACGAGCAAAGAACAGCTTTAATGTTTTTCAGTTGTTACAGAAAGATGTTATTGAATGAATATGATACTGAGCTTATGCAACGATAACTATATTAAGTTGGGACTGACCTATAATTTATTGATCAAGAATAAATAATTATACTAAGAAAGAGGAAAAATGTATAAATAAAGATCAAAGACAAGAGGGTTAAGCAGAACTAAAAGTGAAAAAGCAATTATAATGACTTGTCAACAGGAAAAATTATGCATTATAACTTCATCATAAAACAATTGCACAATTTGAAGACAGTTTACCTTCCCTTTTGTTCCAGCCACATGAATAACTTTAACATCCTTAATGCGTTCTTCTAGACCCAGAATCTGCAAATTGCATTATATGATGAAATCGTTAAGAAATTTGCTCTTTCTAACTAAAATTTTCAGAAAATCAAGGTAACTAAACTTCAAAGGGAATCTAGATCTGATATGGTCAGACTTGCAATTTCAACAAATTGAAATAGACCAAACCAATGTATAACACGAGTATTTGGATACCCATTGAATAAACTATGAGTTACTCTTGCTATTTGTGTTACCTTGAGATATGTTCTCATCCAGTCTAACTTTCTTCCATTGCTACGACTGCCAGATGATTTGCCTCCGCGCTTCTGTCTTGTGATCAAAGAGGAAAGAGCTTCCATGGTGGATTCATAAGACGGCAAATTGAGTGAGTATTCCGAGTATTCTTTAGTGACGGCATTGTTCTGTGTCTCTTCCATGATTTGAGGTGACACTTTTACATGACTAATACTTGAGACATCTAGGAAAAAATAAAGGTTTCAAGAATCTTGTTGAACTATTTGCACATCATCCTAAAAAATCTAAATCTACAAATGCCAAAAGAATCAATGAAACCAAACTACGGAAAGTGGTTAGAATAAGACAGGTTCGTAAGTCAAAACGTAGTTTTCTTGTGATGCAATTGTTTAGCTGGTAGATATTAATTTTTGTCCACATTAGAAGAATACACATCCAGAAAAAAGAGCAGACAAAAAACGAAAAACTACAAACAATGATGTTTTCCCGAATTGAAGCAAAATAGAGTGTTCCAAATGGATTTATACGCAGAGAACCTATTTTTCTTTTCATGTTTGCACCAATCCTCTGTTTTCTTCCATCGTTTCATGAAATATGTTTAAATTTCATCTCTAAATAGTTGCAAGTTGAGTTTTTTATCCATATATCCATCAAACCATAAGGCTTACTCACTCGGATATAAATTTATACATAAAAATCTTAAGAAGATGAAATTTAAAATTAGAGAGTAAGTTAAATTGGTCAATATTACATTGCAAAGATCAAACAACAAACTTAGCTGCTCCTCTCCAACAGCAAAAGAAAAGCAACAAACTTTTCACACTCTCAAATATGCCTTTTAAACAAACACCAGTCCGATATATCCTCCCAGTTATACATCAAAAGCCGAGTACAAAAAGCAATTACAGCAAGCACAGAGCTTACAACTTTGTGGCAGACAACGTTTGCCTCTGCGAGTTTGAAAACTAGCTGATCGCCATACACTCTTAGAGAAGTATTTACTGTTTGTATTGTCAAGGGGCAATCCTCCAAATATTTGAGAATTTACTCCATAATTTGCTTGAAGAAGCATCAGAAACCTTCAAACCTACAAAAAACAAAACCACCCAGGTGACGAAACTCCAAGCTCCTCCACATCAGGCCGATAAGATACCATCTTTATACATATATTAAGCTTTTTCATCGGCATAGTGAGAGAAATATAGAGAGAGAGAGAGAGGGAGAGAGTTACAGAAGAAGAGCCGCCATGAGGAACCATTCGATATGAGCAGCAAATAATCGAAATTTGTGGATTTTGTTACCTTGGTTAAGATAATCCATTGTTCCATCTCAACGTAGGACGAGGGGAGGCTCGTGCTCATCAGAGAATCCATGAAATGGGTAACGCCACAAAACCCGACAATCTTAATGAGACGTCATCAAGACTTTAGGGCTCTGTTGGTCCCGTCGTTTTGAAGTGACTTTTGCAATCTCTCTCTTCAACTCTACCAAATTGCAGTCTGGGTTCCCGAGAAAATTCATTTTCTCGGTTGCCAAACAAACCTTTCGAATTGGGCAGTGAGTAAACAAACCTTTCGAATTGGGCAGTGAGTGAAGTCATCCATTCCCTTCCATGTATGGCATGGAGTGAGTCTGTCTATCTTGAATTAATGAATGCTAAATTAACAATTCCATCCTAACTTTTATTAATAAATAAAATATTTAATTATAAAAAATAAATATTATTATCATATTTTTTATTAAATAGTATTTTTTTCTAATACAAAATATTGTCTTTCTATAGCAAAACGATATCCAAAAAATGATTTATTGAAATACTTTACTTAAAAATGTCTAAGTTAGATAACTTTAAAAACAATCCGAAACAAAAAAAAAAAAAAAAAGTTTATTATGATATTTTTATTTAAACATAATGTCCACTAAAAAATAAATAACTATGTAAAAAACAAAATTCAAAAGATAAATACTTTAATAAAAAAAATTAAAATTGAAACGTCTAAATTGAAAGAATTCTAAATATTTACCATATAAATTATAAACAAAAAATTATTTAATTATAAAACAATATATAAATTTGATCCAAGAGAGATAATAAAAAAATGTAAAATAATCGCTTTAGCGCTACAATACCAACACATCCACAATTTGAGTTAAGAGACTCATTGTAATACCCAAATGTTATCATATTAATTATAAAGTTGTGCAATGATGATGTCTAATGATTCAGTGTTAATATAATTGAATCATAGTTGTAGAAGTTGTTTGTTATTATGGATAAATTGATATTAAAGGAAATATGAAGGTTAAGTGTATAAGAACTTAGTTAAATTATTATCGAATGAATTTACTGTCAACCGGTCAAAGGTAATTTCTTGTATCAATAGAAGGGCGCTGTTGTTCGGAAGTTCTCGGGTGATATTGTGGTCGACGGGGTTGAGAGTGCGGTCGACCAGTCCAAAGATAATGTAGAATGTATTCATCTCAAATAGTTTTGTCGTCGCTCGAGATTGAGTGTGCAGTCGACTGAACCACAGACATATTGTAAGGTTTTAGCCATGGGGCATATGCGGTCGAGTGTGCAGTCGACTGAACCACAGACATATTGTAAGGTTTTAGCCATGGGGCATATGCGGTCGACCGAACATGAGGTTGCGGTCATTTGCAATAGTGAGTAAACGACTTTCCACAAAATGTTGGGCATTCGCGGCAGGTTGAAAAATTAAAGGAGTGGTCAGCACATGCTGCTGAAAAGGATGACACCTCATCTGGGAGTTAATATGCTATAAGAGGGATCATCTTTCTTTAGGTTGAAGGTCCATCCGTGAGAAGCCTTTGAAGCTGAAGAAGCTCTTAAGAAAAATGTTCTTTCTCTCAACTTTTTGAATGTAAGTTGAGTTCTCTCTTATGATTTAATGAAATTTTAAGGAGTTTAGTTGGATTAATGAGTAGAGATGAATATGGATGAGATGAAATAGATAAAAAATTGTATAGTTATGGTGCTTGAAAGTTATCAGTTATCTTAATGAAGTTATAATGCAAAACTATTTTAGTATGTTATACTAGACATTTCAAGGAAAGTATAGGCTTTGGAATTGATGGAATTTGTTAAGTAATTTGTAAGTTATGAAAGTTTGAAATTTGATGAAAATAGTGAAGAGAAAATTGGAAATTGATGCTTATTGGTTTGAGTTTTGATATGTTTATCTAAGTATGCATAAAGATTTATTCAAGTTAATTGTTATATTATTATGCACGAAGTTGGTTAAGTGTGAGTTTTGGAATTACAGGGTTTGATAGAGTATGTTTAATATTATTTATGTTTTAAGCTACAAATGTATGAATGGATGCTAATGAGGAGTTTGGTGTGTTCTAAGTATTGAAGATCAAGAAAATAAGTCCATAAATTGCAGACATTGTACGAAGACCTTAAGGTAAATAATGTTGTGTGTGTTTGACTCCTTGAGCCTATATCACAAGATGTTAGGATAATTATGATATTGTGTATGTTATTGTGTATTGATGATATGCTAGGAGATTTACACTATTGTTGATTGAGGATTTGCCGTGATAGTTTATAGGTGTTTAAATGATTATATTGTTGAGGATTTGTAGCGACATTGATAATATAGATAATGCCATGATATATGTAATGTGTCATTTCATATGAGAATAAATGTTATGGATATGTCCATAAACATTCCACATGCATCATGTTTTACGAAAAAAGAATGAAAGAAATTACATGCATATGCTTTCATGTGAAAATGACTAATAATTTAATGTGACATAATAGAGGCTTTGGTTGCATGATTCCCATAATAGAGGTTTTCGTGGAAGTGGTTGTCAATGATAGAAGATTTGGTGGGTATGTTTCCCCCAATAATTGAAGCTTTGGTGGATGTTTCCTCCAATAATAAAGATTTTATTGTCATGTCCCAATTATAGAGGCTTTATTGATCAATCGGCTACAAAGAGAAAACATTCCAGATAGCAGCTATATTTGGGGTGGTTGATCACATGAAGGGGGTTGATCGACTGAGATTAAAGCAGACTTGAAAATATGGATTTGTGGTCAATCACATGAAAGAATGTGATCGATTGACATTGAAAAAAAGTGTTAACTTTGAAGGTTTTGGGGTCGATCACTTGAAGGGGGTTGATCGACCGACAAACTAGAAAGTCGCCAGAAAATGATAATTGTCGTTTGGAAACTTATGGGGTTGACGTTTGAATCTTCATGGATGATCAAGCGTCTCTCCACTCGACCTTTTCACCTTCAAATGGACAATGAAGGGACTGAACTCGTAGTCTATAAATTGAGGATGAGTGGGAGATACGGACGATTTTTTGGAGAGCCGAGAGGAATTTTGGAGTTTAGTGAGAGAGAGTCTGAGAGAAAGTATGACAGAAGAGACAGAGAGAGAGAGAGAGTTGCTGGGAGAATAGTAAGGGAGAGTCTGTGAGTCGTGAAGGAAGAATTCTAGGAAGGAGAATCGTGAAGAAGAAGTTCTTCATAGCAAGTTGTCTTTTGTTTTCTCTAGTTCTTCAGGTTGGTCGACTTCACTTATGTTTTCTTAAAGAATTTATGGTATGGAATGAAGATAATAGGAATAGTTGTTTGCTGTGATTAATAGAAAAACTGGAAGATGACTAAGATGACTTGTTTATGAATTGATTGAGTAGTATATGAAATTCTGTTTATGAATTGGAATAGAAAGTTGGAAATCAGTGATTGTGATAAGCCACTATGTTTTCGATCATTCGTTAGTGCTTGAGTTGGGTTCTTCAGTACAGTTATTATATGGAAATATTGGGAAATTGTTGTTCTGTGAGTTTCAATATGATTTTATTTACTCTTGGACGAGGAGAATTATTGGGATGAATATATTAAGGGCTATATTTACTATTATCGAATACTATTGGATGAGTATATTCTAGAAATTGGATTTGGACTCTGATTATATTTTATTGGTTAAGATTATACTCTGAATGTGATGAAATGTTCACACTTGGATATTAATTTAGTGGTTTAGAAATCGAATGGAGCATCCTTGGTTTGTAGATATTTATGAGATAATTATTGGGTATCAATGAGTTTGATAAACTATTGTTTATTAATGAATATGTATTGAGGAGAAGAAACTTATGTGTTAAACTTGCTAAGAACTACAGGTAAGTGATATTGCAAGTGAAAAAACCTACATCACAAGAAATTATGGTTTGTATGCTGACTGTGTTTACTATATGCTTAGGTTGTGATATTGTTATCGTTCGATGATGTATTGTTACTTGATATTTGATATTGTGATTTATTAGATTTAAGTTCAGTGCTTTAGGTTAAAAATTGATCATGTTTTGAAGATATGCTAGATAGACATGTATAATAGGATTGTATGCGTGCATTCATTTATCATTGTTTTCCAAAAATATATGAAAATAGTTTTCTGCATCGTTTTTAAAATGTAAATAGAACAAATTGAATAAACGTAAATAAGTGTTTAGTTATGTGGGTTCTACATTGTCAAATTGATATCTTTAACACTTGTATGGGTAATTGGAACTAAATAAAAATGACACACACATTAATAAAATGTAAATGATGTTGTGAGGTGTGAGTTCTTGAGTTGGCCGCCCATATGGGTCATTAGATGCCACTCTACCTTGTCAAGTTGACATCTCCAACATCGGTAAAGGTAAAGGTAAAAATAATAGATATTAAAATAAAAACTGCATGTGTGTTTATAAAGAGCATAACATGAGCATTTTATATTTATATCACTTACTGAGTTTTAGGCTCATATTTTAAGTCCTGTGATGTAGGTAAGGAGCCTATGACAGGATAAAAACTTATTGAAGACGCAGCTGATTGAGTATTGTCGGGTTGGGTCATTTGTGTTGTTGGCAGTTTGACCTCGGTGAGTTATGGCTTAAGATATAGTTTTAAAATGTGTTAAGTACTTCAAAGTTTTATTTAAGTATTTTAGTATTTCTCAAACTACTTTTTCAAGTGTCTTTTAAGTGTTTATTAACTTTAAATTGTTTTATGTTAATATTTTAGTTTTATAACATGATGATAATGTTTGTTTAAATAACTTTTAAATTGGTGGTTTGTAGTGTTTTAATTTAAAAGACTTCCACTTTATTAACTCTGAGTTTCCCTCCATATGTTTTTAAAAGTAACATTTTTTATATGGGTTAAATTAAAGATAAAATGCACATGGGATGTTATAATCTCGCTGTGAAAACCCTCAATCAACTACTTCTTTTCATTTTTCAATGGTGTCGTTACCTATATCACAAATCATAAACTATGAATTTATTGTTCAATAAGAATGAATATTGAAAAACAGTAACTGTGACTATGATATGCATGTACTGTACAGTATATAATCATGCATTTTCATTCAATCTTTCATTTTTATGTTTATTCTTTTTTAGTCCATAACAGTCCAGAACGATTAAACGACATCAGTCCAAGGAAAAAGATACATCTCCTAATACTCTCAGGTAGAATCGTCACCCAATTCCCCTCATTGAGGAAAGGAATACTTTATCCTATAGTTTTCCTAAGCAGACCTGTCGCTAAACCTCCCGTCTCACAATCACCTATTTACGTTTATTCAGTTCATATTCAATTTCGTTATCATTATTCATGCTTATAAACATTTTCATTACTTGATGCAAAAACTATGCATGAAAACATGTGCACCTATCATCCACAATAACCAACATTATAAATCATCATTGTTCTAATATCTACATTCTATCCTCAAATCAACTTATCTAACTATAAACTCCAGACTTAACTCCTAATAACACTTATTAACACAATATCTCATAAATCCATGATCTTAATTCTAGCATATGTAATATATTATATTCTTGTGATGCAGGCAAAAAGGGCAACTTAAATTCATTGCTTACTTTGAGTCGTTAATGCAGTTCCACACTTGAAATGTTCTTTTCAATAATCCCCCTTTCAATTCAACAACCTTCATAACCAATAACAAAAACAACTATATAATTTATCAAACATATAATCTAGAGTTTCCATCTAGATTTCATTTCTTCAAATTGATGTGCCCCGAATCTCAAATCGGCCAAAGAACAAGCTATTGACAACCCAAGCACGGAAATCAAACTGAAGAGATTTTGGGCTGCATACGGCCTTTGGGCCTCAAATTTTCAGGGCAAGTAGTAGACACGTAATATTAATTCACCACCAAATTTCAGCTCAAAAGACACCGCACACACAGAGTTGTGCATTGAAGAAAACCCTGCTTGGAAATGGAATTTGCGGAAAACAGGTCAAGATATATTAAATGAAATGAATATGACAGGTTAGTATGATATGCTGACTCGTTGTTTACATTACACTTCAAGTACACAATCCAACAGTTTCTATCCTTGTCACTGTAGTATATTCCAACATATTGAGATAATAAATGGGTGTTGCAATTCATATCGAAAATTGATAGATGTTTTATATATTCCACTTTTAAATCACACTGATGCTGCCAATAATTAAGAGCATGTTCCATTTCTTTATATTCATTGCTGTTGATTTAATTGAGAAATAAGTTAGTGATTTTGATTCATGTGATCTACAGTTACTGTTTTATGATATCAAAAGAATGTTTTGTCACCTTAGTTATTCATTGATATTCTATGAATATTTAGATAGCATATCATGTTGCCTTATAAAAATATATTGTTACTGCATTAGTCAAATATAAAGCATATTTAGTTGTTGAGATTCTATTGCATGTTCTAGTTAGTGATACAACGTAGACTCCATGTTGTTAAATTTCTTCACCAATAAGTATAACTCGTTGTATTATTATTTCCTTATTACCGTATACTGCTCATTGTGAATTAAAAGTGTGAAATTATTTAATTGTATGGCTTCAATAAATATTATAATTGCACTGAATGGAATGACTTTTAGTTAATGACATGAAATTACTTAATTAATATGGTTTTGCTTATTAGTATAGTATTGATAAGTAGGATGAACTCCCCTATTAAACATGATTCATTCTGTATCTTCGCTGTTTACAATCATTGTATGCTATATGATTAGATAAATAGACTGCTAGCCATTTCATTTATCTTTGATGACTAAATATGTTGTTGAAATTCACAGTTTGTATGTTTGTCTAATGCACCTTGTTTTATCATGTATAAGATATTGTCATTTTGTTATTTACTATAATATTGCTTAGTATTCATGTTTATGTTAGTAGGAGTGTCTCATACATTCATATAATAGAAACAAAGTAAGGAGTACCCTCGGGGTAGTACTCACAAGCATAGTAAGGGAGAGTAAAATGATAAAGAAAAGATCAAAGGAAAGGAAAGAAAAGAAAAGGGAGTTAGGAGGCGGATGGGTAGCGGTCCTAGTCTGACAATTAGGAAATGCCCCTACCATATCGGGAACGGGACCTAGTTGTCCATAGGAGGTTAGGTCCGACCCACTATACCATCCCATATGGGTCTTTTAATCTCCAGCTCGATGTACGAGTAAAGAAAGAAAGAAAGGAAAGAAAGAAAGAAAGAAAACTTAAACGAAAGAATTGGTTTGGGTGGCCCCATTCCAAATGGACTAAAAAGAGAGGCATTGCATTTTGTTTTCCCCAATTCCTTACTGAGCCCGAAAAGCTCACATCCTTACTTGTGGTGTAGGTAATGAAGTAATCGTGATGGGAGTTGAAGAGGAGGTCATTCCGGTGGAGCCTGCGGCATATCCGGAGGAAACGCAAAGAGAGTAGTAGTAAGGTTACGGTATGCCAGTAAGGAAGAAAGACAAGTAATAAAAAGGGTTTAACGTCAAATGTAGTTTGTGAACGTTTATTTAACCTTTTCTTGTTTAGTTGACTGGTATTTAAAGTTTTATTTGGATTTCATTACTATTTGAATTAAATACATTTTAAAATTCACGCTTCCGCAGTTTAAAATTAAATAGGGTTAAATTTTCTTTAAATTTAAACAAATTGTTTTAGAAAGTTAGTAACACTCGAATTATTGCACTCTGTATTTAAAAGTTTAAATATTTAAATGATATTTTCCTTAAAGTTGTCAATTGAGTTAGAAATTTAATGAGTTTTAAAATAAGTAGAAATTCGGGTCGTTACAACTAAATACCCCTCTAATGAGCATTACAAGAAAATTATGTATTTACCCTTAAGTTCTCAAAAATGGGCATGATGACTCGGTTTACATGCAAACCGAACACCTCAAATCATAAGACAACCAATTGAACTAAAAAAACACCAAAATAAGTCCTAATCAACGTATAATTATCCAATAACAATTAAAGTAATGATTTGACGAAGAAAACTCATGACGTTCTTTAATCAACCTTGTTGGCATCGATCCAAGTGAACTCCTCCAAGCCGATAAAATACTAGCCGAGTCGATTGAGAGTTGCATGGCTCTTCGAATAACATATTGGTTGATTTCCATTTTCCTCCAAGCGCGGGTTCGTCCTCAAGTTTCCTTAACGAAGGAATTCCTACAAAACAATAACTCGTTAGATAAAAAGTGGATCTCAAAGCACAAGGTCGCATGATAGGATTTTCGAGGGACATCACAAACTTCCATAACCTTTTTTATATTTAATTAGTTTCATAACTTCTACCATCTTATTTCTTCATTAAAATATATTAACAATATGCGTAAGTGATTTTATCCAAAAGTTCCAAGAAGTTAAACAATTAAGCATCAAACATCATAATCCATCCACTTTTACCATTTGCTTGAATTTTTATCTATTTTCTCCATAACTTCAACTAGAATTTTAGATAACTTATACAATTTACGAAGATGATTTTTTTACCTCAAACTGCAGAGAAAGAAGAAAAAGAAAGAAGAGAGCTTCCAAGATATGAGAGAATTCTTTCCTCTTTTCTTCCCCCAATTTCTCATCTTCTGCACACGTAAACTATATGCTGCAACCTTAAGCTGGAGGTGTTTTCAAGCTAAAATACAAGGATGATGATTTATCATGCCCAAACCAATCAAAACATAACATTACACAATGAGTCGTTGACCCTTTGCATATTTTGGTCGACCAATGTCTTAATGGTGGTTGACAAATTTTCTACCCGTGACATATTTTTCATACTCTGTACAAATTTTGGTCAGCCACTCTAGAAATGGTCGATCACTTTTAAACCCCAAAGCCCCCTTATTTCAATATGTTGAGATTTTGGTTGACCACTTCTATATTGGTTGACAGATTCATGACCCAAGAGCACCCTGTTTCGAATCTGCTGAGATTTTGGTCAACCACTCTTAAACTAGTTGACTAAATTTTGACCTAAGAGTCCACTATTTCCAATATGTAATTATTTTGATCCAACTCAATCGACCTCAACTTTTCCTTTTTTATCCTTACGCATCAAACTTCTATTTTAATCCATCATCAAATCATTCCTAACAAATAACATTTTTTCAACTAAAATTTCTTTTAACTAATCATCCATCTTATACTTATTTTAATAAAATTTGGAGTATTACATTTCCTTAGCAAAATTCAATAGTAAAGCACGACCTTAAATTCAAGCACGACTAGTATCTCAATTGGTTTGTTTCAAACATATATCAAATTTTTTCTACTCACGAGTCTTCAGAACTGAGTCGACGAACGATAAGAACGAAGTTAATATTAAAAATCATTCGATTATTATATCTAGAAGAGTATATTTTGATATATTGACTGATATGAAATTGTGCTTTATGTGAAATTAAGATTCTACAACGGAAGAACAAGTATATGCTACGAAAAATATATTTTTTGCAACGAAAAACATATATATGTGGCAAAAACATGTTTCTCGTGATTCAAAATTCTAATTTTAACTTTCCCCAACCAAAAAATTTAAAATTTGTTTTATTAATTTCTCAAAAAAAATATTTATAAGTTGAACTTCAATATTCAACATTTAATTTATATTTATATTTTATTTTTCCAAGACAATGAATAACTTTCAAATGAGGAGAGATCCTTGGGTTTCAGTTCTACCCAGTCAGGAATAATTGAAACCAACAGTTTCCATTTCCACTAAGAAATACAAAGAAAATGATTTGAAAAACTCAGCTTATCTATTTCAAAATGACTGCATAATCTTTTACAGCTTTTTTTTTTTTTTTGACTGAAGTGGAGATGGATTGACAGAAGGACTCTATACAGAAGATAAAGAAAAAGCTACACATTACACTTAGGCAGCTAGGACTAGGAGGCTTGGTGATCTTGCGTTATTCACTGCTGATAAGGTTTCCACCGCAATCCTCTTCAGCGTGGCTGCTGGATAAATCGAGGGCGGTACCTTGGGTTGGTTCGCTTTGCCACCTTCTCGGGGTATTTAGCTGGTTCGGGGTAGACTTTTGGAGCCCCGCCATGGGAAGTCGACGGCCCCAGCTTCATAGTCTTCTTCATTGCCTCAACATTCATTGCCAACATGTCTCTAATCCAAAATCCAAAGGCAGATAAAGTAGGTTTATGTTCTTCAATTCCAGAGCGAATGAACTCGTCATCTTGAGCTATAAAATCTTCATCAGAATCAACATCAACATCAGGGTTCAGTGACGACCTTCGTCCAGAAACTATTGCCATCCTTTTCAGGGCTGATAATTGATACTACAAACCTGATACAGAAGAAGGAATAGAAAAAGGTAGTAAGCAACAAATGATAAATTAAATATTGAATAGATTCCTAATTGAAAAAATAAACCCAAAACACAGAGTCATAGCAAGCCAAATTCGTAATCTATCCAATATGCCGTATCTAGGTCAAATATCGAAGGAAAAATTCATCTTCAAACGACTCGAAACATTAACCGTCAACTTTACGGATCTTTGTCTGCAAATCTACAACTACTCACTTGTAAATCCAAATATAGGTCAACGAAATTCAGACAAGAACGCTTTCGACTGCGATGAAAAACTCCAAATCACTAGATCAAACTCCTAATCACAAGATCAAACTCCTAATCACTAGATCAGGACAAACTCTCCGAACTTCCAAGTCTGGCGGTACCTACAAACTCCATTTCTTCCATTTTCTCCGCAATCAAACAGATCCCCATACAAAATCAACAAATAAAATTTTTTCCGAAAATAAATTTTACCTATCCGGAAAGTATCTCTCTTCGTTCAACTCCAGTCGACCTCTCTGCAAGAGACACGCGTGATGAAACAGAGTATAGATGGTCTTATATAGGCAAACTTGACTACACTGTCCAAATTCTACTTGAAAATATACTAAGCAATTGATTTATGGATGCCAATAAAATTATTTATAAATTGACTATTAAACGAGGCGTCACCCTTGACTAATTATAAGGTCGTCAACCTTTGACTCTTACGGGGCGTCATCCTCAATTTGACTATTACGGGCCACACGTGACGGTTGGATTTTATCAATTGAAATCTGTCCGTTGAAAATATAGCCGTTGTGCAGATTTTTGACTTTAGGACGCAGAGCTTCTCACCCGCACTCATCCGAATGTGCACTGTTCACCTCTTGCAGACGCTGATCCTCATCCGCACTCATCCGAATGTGCACAGAAAATGATAGGTTCAAAACAGACGTGTCTGAGCTCGTCCGCACTCATCCGCATGCGTCCAAAATGTCCTGAAAATGTCCATAAATATTACAGATTCAAATTAGACGTGGGGCATCTTCGTCCGCAGCCGTTCGCACTCGTCCGAAAGACCACAGAACAGATTGAGACAAGTTTTCTCCATCCGTAGCTTGTCCCCACTGCACTCCAAAATAAATCTTGAACTATATTGAGTCCTAAAATGATATGTCATACTACATGGACTCAAATAAATGTGTTAGCACATTAATAATACCCATTTTGAGGGTATTTTCAATAAACACGGATATAAATATTATGATAAAAAGAATAAGAATAGTATCCAGAAAATACAAAATACAACACAAAATTCAACTTATTGATTTATTAAATTAACCAATAATTTAGTCATCGTCAAAATAAAACTTAGCTTAACAAAAAGGCTAACAAATGGAACATACGTGAATAAAATGTAAATGATGTTGTGAGGGGTGGGTTCTTGAGTTGGCCACCTGTATGGGTCATTAGATGTCACTCTACCTTGTCAAGTTGACATCTCCAACATCGGTAAAGGTAAAAGGTAAAGATAATGGATATTAAAATAAAAACTGTATGTATTTTTATAATGAGCATAGCATGAACATTTTATAATTATATCGCTTACTGAGTTTTAGACTCATATTTTAAGTCTTGTGATGTAGATAAAGAGTCTATGGTAGGATAGAAACTTATTGATGATGCAGATGATGGAGTATTGTCGGGTTGTGTCTTTTGTGCTGTTGGCGGTTTGACCTTGGTGGGTTATGGTTTAGGATATGGTTAAGTTCAAAGCTTTAGGTTAAGGATTGATCATGTTTTGAAGATATGCTAGATAGATATGTAAGATAGGATTATATGTGTGTGGCAACCCGCCCTGTAAAGGCCAGAAAAGACACAAGTGTGGGTCTGGCCCATCTCAGATGGGGCACAATCCCACATCACTTGGGAGAGTAGAAAATGCATATTTTATAAGTAGGGTTCCCCTCTCTACCTGATGTACCCTGGATCTGCATCAATATCATTTTTATTTTATTTTTTTTAGAATGAAGAACGTCCAATACCTTATTCATATCAAAGAAAGAAAATTTGGGGTCAAATCCTCAAAAACCCAGAGATTATGATGCAATATCAAATCAAATATCAAAGAAAGTTCTCAAATTGACCGAGAATCACAATAAGAAGATCTTGAAGAAAGAGAAAGATATTATCTCTTAAGATAGTATCTCTAAAAAGATCCACTTTTCTAGGAGATCTAGATCCACTTATCGAGGTTATCTTTTATTTAATTTTCTAATTTATGCTTTTAAATTGACTATATATAAAGTCACTAGTTTTATGTTTTTGAACAGTTGAGAATTGAATACAAATTAAAGTTTTGCTTTGATTTGGAAATTGGAGTCATCTTTTTTCTTTTTTTGGTGAGTTACATCCAAAGGCCTTTGGTGAGTCATATCCAAAGATCCTCTTGTGTGAGTCATATCACGAGAGAACCTTGCATCCGCATCCTTATCCAAGGAGGTGAGAAGTGGTGCATTCATCCACATTCCGTGCGCACATCACTACATAGTGCAATGCGTTTTGGGCTAACCCCAAAAACAAAACCGTGTGGGGTTCAGCCCAAAGCGGACTATATTATACTGGGAGCACCGGGAGATGTTACAAATGGTATCAGAGCGAAATCCCAACTGGAAGTGTGGTTGATGAGGACGTCAGGTTCACAAGAGAGGGAGATTGTGGCAATCCGCCCTGTGAAGGCTAGAAAATGCCCAAGTATGGGTCCGGCCCATATCAGGGGAGCACAATCCCAAATCGCTTAGCAGAGTAGAAAATGCATGGTTTATAAGTAGGGTTCCCCTCCCTACCTAGTGCAATGCATTTTGGGCTAACCCCAAAAACAAAATCGTACGGACTTCAGCCCAAAGTGGACAATATTGTACTGGGAGTACCGGGGGACATTACAATGGGTGCATTCATTCATCATTGTTTTCCAAAAATATATGAAAATGCTTTCTGCATCGTTTTTAAAATGTAAACATAACAAATTGAATAAACGTAAATAAGTGTTTAAAGATGTGGGTTCTACCTTGTCAAGTTGACATATTTAACACTTATATGAGTAATTGAAACTAAATGAAAATGGAACACATGTGAATAAAATATAAATGATATTGTGAGGTGTGGGTTCTTGAGTTGGCTGCCTGTATGGGTCATTAGATGCCACTCTACCTAGTCAAGTTAACATCTCCAACATCGATAAAGGTAAAAATAATGGATATTAAAATAAAAACTGCATGTGTTTTTATAAATAGCATAGTATGAGCATTTTATAATTATATCGATTACTGAGTTTTAGGCTCATATTTTAAGTATTGTGAAGTAGGTAAGAAACCTATGATAGGTTAGAAACTTATTGAAGACGTAGCTGATGGAGTATTGTCGGGTTGGGTCTTGTGCTGTTGGCAGTTTAACCTCGGTGGGTTATGGCTCAGGATATGGTTTTCAAATGTGTTAAGTACTTCAAAGTTTTATTTAAGTATTTTAGTAATTCTCAAACTACTTTCAAGTGTCTTCAAGTGTTTATTGACTTTAAACTGCTTTATGTTAATGTTTTAGTTTTATAATATGATGGTAATGTTCGTTTAAATAACTTTTAAACTGGTGGTTTGTAGTGTTTTAATTTAATAGACTTTCGCTTTATTAACTATGAGTTTCCCTCCATCTATTTTTAAAAGTAAAATTTTTTATACGGGTTAAATTAAAGATAAAATGAATATGGTATGTTACAATCTCGCTGTGAAAACTCTCAATCAACTGCTCCTCTTCATTTTCCAATGGTGTCGTTACCTACATTACAAATCATAAGCTATGAATTTATTGCTTAGTAAGAATGAATATTGAAAAACAGTAACTATGACTATGATATGCATGTACTGTACAGTATATAATCATGCATTTTCATTCAATCTTTCTTTTTTACGTTTATTGTTTCTTAGTCCATAACAGGCCAAAACAATTAGAGAACATCAGTCCAAGGGAAAAGATACATCCCCAGGTACTCTTAGGTATAACGGTCACCCAATACCACTGTTGAGGAAAGAGATACATTAGCCTATAGTTCTCCTAAGCAGACCCGTCGCTAAATCCCCGAACTCACAATCGCTTATTTACGTTTATTTAGTTCATATTCAATTTCGTTATCATTATTCATGCTTATAAACATTTTCATTATTTGATGCATGAACTATGCATGAAAACATATATACCTATCATCCACAATAACCAACATTATAATTCATCATAGTTTTAATATGTACATTCTATCCTCAAATCAACTTATCTAACTATAAACTCCAGACTTAACTCCTAATAACTTTTATGACTCCATAACATTAATCAAATACTTGAATATCTATCTAACTACCCTTATTAACACAATATCTCATAAATCCATAATCTTAATTCTAGCATATGTAACATATTCTATTCTCGTGATGCAGCCAAAAGAGAAACTTAAATCCATTGCTTACCTTGAATCGTTGATGCAGTTCTACACTTGAAATGTTTTTTCAATAATTCCTCTTTCAATTCAACAACATTCATAACCATTAACATCAACAACTATATAATTTATCAAACATATAATCTAGGGTTTCTATCTAGATTTCATTTCTTCAAACTTCCATGACCTTCTTTACATTTAACTAGTTTCATAACTTCTACCATCTTATTTCTTCATTAAAATATCATTAAAAATATGTTTAAGTGATTTTATCCAAAAGTTTCAAGAAGTTAAACAATTAAGCATCAAACATCATAATCCATCCAATTTTAACATTTTCTTCAACTTTTATCTCTTTTCTCCATAACTTAACTAAATTTTTAGATAACTTATTAGATAATTTATACAAATTACGAAGATGACTTTCTTACCTCAAAATGCAGAGAAAGAAGAAAAAGAAAGGAAAGAGCTTCCAAGATATGAGAGAATTCTTTCCTCTTTTCTTCCCCCAATTTCTCATCTTCTGCACACTTAAACTATCTCTCATGCAGTCTTAAGCTGGAGGTGTTCTCACACAAAAATACAAGGGTGATGATTCATCATGCCCAAACCAATCAAAACATAATATTATACAGTGAGTCGGTGACCCTTTGCATATCTTGGTCGACTAATGACTTAATGGCGGTCGACCAATTTTCTACCCGTAACATATTTTTCATACTCTGTACAAATTTTGGTCAACCACTCTAAAAATGGTCGACCACTTTTCAACCCCAGAGCCCCCTTATTTCAATATGTTGAGATTTTGGTCGACCACTTCTATATTGGTCGACATATTCATGACCCAAGAGCACCCTGTTTTCAATCTACTGAGATTTTGGTCGACCACTCTTGAACTGGTCGACCAATTTTTGACCTGAGAGTCCCCTGTTTCCAATCTGTAACTATTTTGATTGACCACTTTTATATTAATCGACCAATTTATGACTTGAGTCTCATAATAACTTTTTGCACCCAAATTGGTCGACCACTTCATCCAACTAAATCGACCTCAACTTTTTCCTTTTTATCCTTACACATCAAATTTCTATTTTTCTCCATCATCAAATCATTCCTAATAAATAAAACTTTTTCAACTAAAATTTCTTTTAACTAATCATCCATATTATACTTATTTTAATAAAATTTAGAGTATTACATTTCCTCAACACACCCCAACAGTCAAATACGACCCCAACCTTAAGCACGATCAATATCTCAATTGATTTGTTTCAAACCTATATCAAATTATTTCTACGCACGAGCCTTCAGAACTGAGTCGACGAATAATAAGAATGAAGCTAATATTAAAAATCATTCGATTATTGTATTTAGAAGAGTATATTTTGATATATTGACTTATATGAAATTGTGTTTTAGGTGAAATTAAGATTCTACAACAGAAGACAAGTATCAAGTACGAAAAATATCATTTTTGCAGCAAAAAACATATATGTGGCAAAAAATACCATTTTCATTACGAAAAATACTTATTGAGAAAAACAAGTGATTAAAATATGATTTTCTTTCTACAATAGAAAAACATATTTTCATTGCAAAAATGATATTTTTGTAAGCATACATATGCTTTTAGGCTACAAAAAGTAAATTTCTGACTGGGAAAAAAATTAAATTTAATATAAGACATGACTATAAAATTTCCCTTTCTATTTCTCATAATTCAAAATTATAGTTTATAACTTTCCCCACCAAATAATTTAAAATTTGTTTTATTAATTTCTCAAAAAAAATATTCAACATTTAAATTATATTTATATTTTATTTTTCAAGACAATGAATAACTTTCAAACGAGGAGATATCCCTTGGGTTTCAGTTCTACCCAGTCAAGAACAATTGAAACCTACAGTTTCCATTTCCACTTAGAAATACAAAGAAAATGATTTGAAAAAGTCAGCTTATCTATTTCAAAATGTCTGCATAATCTTTTACAGCTTTTGTTTTTTTATGGGGATTTGTCTTCGTAAAAGTAGACTTAAGCGGAGATGCATTGACAAAAGGACTCTATACAGAAGATAAAGAAAAAGCTACACAAAACACTTAGCTAGGACTAGGAGGCTTGGTGATCTGCGTTATTCACTGCTGATAAGGTTTCCACCGCAATCCTCTTCAGCGTGGCTGCTGGATAAATCGAGGGCTGTACCTTGGGCTGGTTCGCTTTGCCACCTTCTCGGGGTATTTAGCTGATTCGGCCCAGACTTTTGGAGCCCCGCCATGGGAAGACGTCCCCAGCTTCACAGCCTTCTTCATTTCCTCTGCCACCATGTCTCTCATCAACATTCCAATGGAAGATAAAGTAGGTTTATGTTCTTCAACTCCAGAGCGAATGAACTCGTCAGACTGAGCTATAAAATCTTCATCAGAATCTACATCAACATCGCATGTGTCCGGTAGTAAATCGGCTATGTTGTCAAAGTCATCATCGGCAAAGAAACCATCCACGTCCTGTTGTTGGCTGAGCCAGTAGTCATGGTACCATGTCAAGCTTGTAATCAATTGCCACCATTCAGGAGAGAAATCTTCTACCTGGCGCAAAGCAGCCGGAATAAAGAGAGGAGCATCAGGGTTCAGTGACGACCTTCGTCCAGAAACTATTGCCATCCTTTTCTGGGCTGATAATTGATAACACAAACCTGATACAGAAGGAATAGAAAAAGGTAGTAAGCAACAAATGATAAAGTTATTTCTTCGTTCATATAACATATAAAGCAAATAAACCATATTTCAGAGATTTATGTCCAAATCTTAAAAATTGAATAGGGATCGGCCAACTACAATAAGAGGACGGGATAATTCAATCAGAAAACTATAACTACGGACATCGAGACTAGAAATCCGAAAAAGGTAATCCAGTTCTAAAAAATGTAATCCAGCTCAAAAACAAATGTAAACCAGTCCAAAAAAAATTGAAGTCATACCTGATCTCACACTGTTCAGTCAATCAGCGTTCATCCGATCAATTAACAAACAGGACGAATAAAAAGATTTAATTTTCAAAAGCAGATTAAACTAGTTTTGAAACTCCAATAAGAAATTATGCTTGCCTCCTTCAGAGGTTAAAAAATATAATTTCAAGTCTCATCATATGCTTCATTTTGACAAACAGTTGCCGGCCAACAAAATTAAATGTTAAATAGATTCCTTACTGAAAAAGTAAATATATTCCAGCTTTCATCATTTTTATGAAGTATCATGACGCAAATTCTCAAATTACCCCAAAACACAGAGTCATAGCAAACCAAATTCGTAATCTATCCAATATGCCGTATCTAGGTCAAATATTGAAGGAAAAATTCATCTTCAAACGACTCGAAACATTAACCGTCAACTTTACGGATCTCTGCCTGCAAATCTATAACTACTCACTTGTAAATCCAAATATAGGTAAACGAAATTCAGACAAGAACGCTTTCGACTGCGATGAAAAACTCCAAATCACTAGATCAAACTCCTAATCACTAGATCAGGACAAACTCTCCGAACTTCCAAGTCTGGCGGTACCTACAAACTCCATTTCTTCCATTTTCTCCGCAATCAAACAGAACCCCATACAAAATCAACAAATAAAATTTTCTCCAAAAATAAATTTTACCTATTCGGAAAAAATATCTCTCTTCGTTCAACTCCAGTCGACCTCTCTGCAAAAGACACGCGTGATGAAGCCAAGCATAGATGGTCTTATATAGGCAAGGCTATCCGAACCTGAATTTACGAACCTAAGGCTCGAACTTGCCACGTCATCGTTCTTATCGCATCAAGTTTTATCGTGCGGCGTGCAGCAGTGTGCAGTGTAGCATTTTGTCTACGATCTTAATGATAAGCATACTTTTTATGATTGCTCCAATTAAATTATGTCACGTATTTCGTTTCCCTAGAACCTGCCGCAGAATAAAACTATCTGAGTTTCCAATTATATGCATATTATTTTAGCCAATAATATATCAATTATTTAATAATTTGAAATTATAAAAATAAAAATATTGGGAAAATGCAAGAACAACTATGTAGTATATCAAATAAGAAGACCCCTTTTAAATTGAGGTTATTTATTAATAAATATATAAAATAATTTTTTATAGAAAAATATTAAATTAATTCATAAACTAAGACCATGGTACCATTGGAAGGACAATGAGAACATGGTTTTTAATACAACTTGCCGTCCAACACAAGTGAATAAAAAATTTAGGTTAAGAATAATTTTATATTTTTTATTGATTTATATTTAATTAATTATTTTGATTTAAAAAATAATAATCATAATTATTTTTTTAACTGATATCTTAATTTTATTATTTAATATCTCAAATTTTGAGACGTTAGCAATATACACTCATCGTTAAATGATCTGTTAAATCATGGATATTAACTTTGATAATTACCTTTTCTGATGCAAAAAAATATATCATTTCTGCATTGTATATTTGCCTTCTGCTGAAGAAAATAAATTCTTAGAATAGCACTTACGTTTAGCAGTGAAAAAAATATTTCTACTGCTTTAAATGTATTTTCCGTAGTAGATGCTAAAGATTTTTTTTTTTTGCAGTTAAAAATACGTTTGAACTCTGAAAGATACTTTTTTTCACAACAGATGCTTACCTTCAGCTGCATAAATAAAATTTTTGAGGTAAGATTTACTTTTTACAGTAGAAAATACGCTTGTGTTAAAAAAAAATATATCTTTTATGTAGATAATATTTATTATTTAATAAATTTTGTAAGATAATAAAAATAAAAGGTAAAAAGTATTAATATTGATACTTACTATGAAAAAAAAAAAAAGAGGAAAGTATTCAAAAATTAAAAAAAGACAAAGGGAGAGGGACCCACCAGTAGCAATGAAGTAACGAAGGTGACAGACGTGATGATCGAAACGAGGAATAATGAATCAGACGGTGAATAAATAGAGTGCCAAGACCGGGGAATCAGTGGGTGGGACCACGATAGGTGCGCCAATCCCCTGATCTGCGCGTCCATCACGTGTCATGCTGGTGGGTCAGGTAGAATGGCAAATTATTGGAAAAGACACATCACCCCTCCCCACCATGTCATCCAAAAGAGCTACATTCCTAATCAATGATCTTCTATTTATCATCACTATTGTTTTGCCAAAATGGGGTCCATTTTACAATAATTCATCATTTTTACATTATCTTTAAATAATTTATACATGTCACACCTCATGCCACACCCCTCGCCTAAATGACTTTTTGTACCGTCGAGCCTCCGATGGTCGGGGTTTGAGAATCCAATCTCGGACCACCCTTTGGGCTGTGGGTTGGGTCAGCCTAGCTTGCTGCCAAATGTACCATACAATTGTCTAATTTTCAATTATATGACAGAAATGTCATTTTTTATTTATTTATTTAAATTATATATGCACTCTAATATTTAATTATAATCTTATTTTTTACATGTTGTTTATGTAAAACATGCTATTTTGTAATAATAATTTTACGTGTAAATTTTTTTCGCGTTTTAAACAGTCAATGTGTTGAAATATTTATCGATTTTATCACGTTGTAGCCATGTTGAAATTTGAGGTCAATTGATCACAATTGGTAAATATTGATATTACCAAACAGTAAATAATTGATTGAAAAAGAGTTATCTAATGGCGTTTGAAATGAATTGAAAATTAAATTAGATTTATTTAATATATAAAATATTATATATATATATATATATTAAATTAATTAAATATATATATTTATATATTTAAAGAAGATAAGGAGAAGAATGACGTAGAGAAGAGGCTGCACGCAGGGAGAAAGAGGAGAGAAGGGAAGGAGATCCAACGACTGATTCTCGTCGTTTCTTTGCTAGATCTGTATTCACGTCATTCTATTCTTCGTCTTTCATAATGACGTTTCAGGAGTAAATCAATTTCTAACCCTGTTTTATCGTTTAAAATTTAGTGTTTTTGTTGGCTTTAGATTCGAGCTTAAAAACTCAAATCCGAAGGAAATTTATGGTTTATATTGGTAGAATAGGAGTCTATGCAGGGTTATTTGTCATTGGATGGTGAAAACAGGCGATTTTGGTGTATTTTCTGGTAGAAATAACTCCTAAAATTGGGTTGCGATCGACCTCTAGTCGAGGATTGGTTGACTGCTGTGTTTGGAAGCGTGTTCAAGACGCGTTGGTTGACCAGTTTGGTCCTGGTTGACCAAAGCGATCAACCACAGTTGAGGATGCGGTCGACCACGGTCACAGCATGCGATCGACCGTGGACAGGAATTTTCGACCATTTTGGTTTTGGTCGACCGCTAAGCTGGCAGTTTGGGCCAGGGATGTTTCTAGTGGACCCCGGGGGTCCTTGGTAGACCACTTAGGGTATGTTGTCATGTTTTTGAACCATTTACTTGTCATTTGTGGTCCTGGTTGACCGTCGTTAAGTCTAGTTGGTGCTGTGAGGTTCCGGTTGGCCTCCGCTTTCTCTTGTTGACCGTTGGTGGTCCTGGATGACCATCGTGGTGTCTTGTTGACACCAAGTAGTTTTGATCGACCCTAGTTGGGTTGAATTGTCTCCAGCTAAGTCTCATTGACAGTTGAGTCATTAGATTGGGCATGTTGTATTTCGTTGATCATCACTGTGACTTGTCGACCGGTAAGTCTTTCTGGTTGTTTCTGGGAGTTCGGGTTAATGAACTTCATTTGGCTTCATCCGTCGAGTATAGTTTCCAATCTGATTTTGGTATTTCGATTTAGGACTCTTGTTTGATTACTAGTTTTGGTTCGAGGTTTTGACATCGGCTTGGTTTTAGGTTCTAGCAATGTCCCCAATTTTGGTGTCTGCATCCGAGGTGTGTGCGGTGGGTCGGCTTGACTTGGTTTATGGTCGTCATCGAGGTAGGGATTTTATACTTAGTTGCATTGCATTGCATCATGGTTTTCAAAACGTATTTTGTGGGTTGCCACATATGAAAACACGACGGGGTCTGTTCGACAACTCATTAAGTTTTATACTATGTATGTACGTGAGTTTTACACGTTTACTTTTCATGCATGGTTTTCATGGTGTGATATGGACCTGATATGAGATGTTGAATCCTCTAGGCACTTTGGACTGTTTCAGTACCAAAGTATCACGAGAATACCCCGATACATCTTTTATTGCATGAAGATGTTTTGTTTGCGCGCTGTATGGAAAATGGATATGAAGGTGTTGACCCTTCCTTGGGTTTTTAGTCCCTAAACCTGATCAGGGTGATTGTATTGGGTTGTGTCGTCGTTGACTGGTTCGCTGGCAACCCTTGTGAGAGGCTGAATCTTCATATCGCACTCACAGTATCTTCCTTCGGGCTCATGAGGCGTTGTCATTCTAGGTCGCCTTTTGTGAGGGGTCCTTGTGCGACCCTCATTTTTCACAGATCCTTGTTTTGATTGTTGAAAAACGATTGAAACTTATTTTTATTATAATTGACTATGCATCGAACTAGATTTCGATGAATTGTCTCATCGATGGCTTGTGAAGCCGATTTTGATGAAAAAACATGTTTTGAGAAATGATTTTATAAATTCATGCACGATTTTGAAAATGAGTACAAATATGAGTACAAGTATGAGTACATGTATAGGTACGGGTACAATTACGATTACTGTAATGTTTGATCATGGTTTTTGGTAAGAAAGGATAAAACCTTTTTTGATAAGTATTGCATTTAGTATAAGATCTCTATTGAATTTTTTTTTTCAGGTATAGGATGTGGTGATAATGTGTGATATCCGATGCTTGGATGCTTCGGGTGATCTTTCTTGGGGTCTGGTAAGGATTTAATTCCTTGTTCAGTTTGTTGTTTGTGTTGGATAGTTTCATTCCTGCACAGTGTTTTTATTTGTTGTTATTTCACTATCTTATTTCTTATTGATTAGTTTGTGGATCCTAACCCAATTGTTTTGGGTTTTAGGCTTAAAATATGGTATAAAGGCTCCATTTTATCTTAGCCTTAAGCCAAGTGATCAAGTTCTCTACGAAAATCAAGTTGTCTGATCTGGCAATTTTGTTAAGTCCACTTCCGTGTTATGACAGTTTATTCATTGTAGAGTAATTATGAATCTCTTTAAGTAATTAAAATAACACTCTTCAATGAAGTTACATGCTTTAGTAAATGATATGATTCCTAGTTTGCTTTTTGGAGAGACTCCATGAATATTCGTAGAGACTAGAGAGATATTACAAAGTAGGTTAGAAATAAAGCCCAAAATAAGAGAATAAAGTCCAAAAGGTTCTGAATAAATATTATATTTGAAAAATTACAATGACAAGCTCAATTTTATTAACCACAAAAGATAGAAATTAACCTAACAAATGACAAGTTAATTATTGAATAATTTTTACTAATAATTTAAACATTAAATTAAAAGAAAAAAAAGATGCAAATATCACTATTACCTGTTGAAAAAAATATTATCGCGAAAACAATGTTGAAACATTACTCTCTGTAATTTTAATTAGATTTCAGTTTTATGCTAAAATCGCAATAATTGAAGCAATCTTACAGTGAAAACGATACCGAAAAGCTCTGGCATGGTCTTCTCGTCGTCGAAAACAATTCCCAAGTTTTTAGTTTTTTGAATATCTTCTGGTGACTTACCCATCCTCTCAATTTCACCCGTCCAATTCTCATCACAATCTTCTCTTTTTCTTCCTGGTTTGTCGTTGTCGTTCAATGCTCATCACCAATGTCTTATTTTTTTGCTAAGGAAAGTTATTTTTTCTGCAGCGGAATGTTGTTTTTCCGCATCGGAAAGTAATCATTCTGCATGTGGAAAGTAGTTTTTTAAATCTATTTAGTAGAAAGACAATGTTCCACATTTGAACGACAATGTTTTTTAACGAAAAACGTAACCGCAATATTTGCTCCATCCATTTCTCATAGTTTAGTGTTTAAGTTGTTACAAAAAATTGTTTAATGTTTAACTTGTCATTGATCTCATAGTTTAGTGGCTGATTTGTTAATTTTCCAAAATAATAGAGAGAGAGAGAGAGAGAGAGAGAGATCTAAGCAATGAGCACATTTGTTATCTTATTCAGATGTAAGCATGCATAAAAATCTAAGCAAATTTTGGTATCGTAAGAGGAAAAGAAAGATAAGGAAGATCAAATTACGACAGACGACTCACAGCGCATGCAATGTACAAATTACAAATTACTTGTAAACTTGAGCATGCAAAGTTTTCACCATTCTCTGCCTCTCTCTCTCTCTCCTCTTTCTCTCTCTAGATAGGACGAGGAAGATGGTAGAATACAAAAACAAAGGTCACGAGATGGAAGATGACTGGAAATAGATTTTGCAGACCAGGCAATAATGAAAATGCGAGCTGGGGAGATGAGGTTTAGACAACATTTTCATTCCAACTCTTCACATGTTTAACTATCATCGACAAAAACCTTCTCGTGATGAGTTAACGTTAGAATCTTGTCCCTAAACCTGTTGGCCAGGCAGTTCGATCTATGTATTATCATTTATTAAGACGTCATTTTGTTGATATTGTAACGTCTTCAATTCTCTTAATATAATATTATCCACTTTTGGTTAAACGCTCGCACGATTTTATTATTAAAGTTAGGCAAAAATGCGTTGTCCTAAGTAGGTATAAGAACTTTACTTATAAACCACGTATTTTTTACTTTTTCAAGTAATGTGTGATTGTGCATTGGGCTGGAATTATACTTGAGTCATCATTGACTTCACAGGACAGACTGTTACATATATGATTTCTACTTTTGATGTAAAAGTTGTGTTCTTGAGAGATTTATCGTTATTTTAAAAATTCAACACTCATGACCACTGATATTATTTACAGAGTAAATCATAATTAGATGTTAATTACTTTATTGATCATAATTAGATGTTAATTACTTTAATAATCATAAATATTATGAGGACTAATAATATTGCACCAAGAAATTCTTACCCCATTTAATTGATCTAACTGTATATAAATATATGCTCCTTAAACTCCCTTTTTCTCCTCCATCACCATCTCTCTCTCCTCTCTCTCTCTCTCTCTTTGGGAATCTGTTTTCTAATTGAGCAGGAAATGGGTAGAAAGCCAAGATTTCTGATGATCTTTACGGTCATGTTGATGCATTTCTTGCTCGTAGAAAACCATGTAAATCGCAACTGCACCATTGCTGCTCCTTCATCCATCAAAAATTTCCTCAGTTCTTCCACATTTATGAATCACTGCCTACTTTAATTCGCCTGTTCATATCAGTAATTATATGTTTTAATCCATTATTTAATCTTCTTTTGATAGGCTGCCACCATTTCCGAAGCTCCAACGCCGCAGCCTCAAACCAGCAGCAACTATCACATGGTAAGACCATAAGAACTGATGGAAAATCACTGTCTCTGGTTTAGTTTCTTAGCACTTTAATGATAGATCTTGTTCTTCTGTAATGTTTAATGGAAGCATGGCATAACGCAAGGCAGCCTTCAACCAGAAGGTGAGTTCATATTATTGAATTTACAAAATCCTTCGCGATTTTAGAGGAAAATGACGCAGAAGTTAGTCGTTAATGAAAATGTAGAGTGTTGGGGAAGATGCAGAGGGAGATGCTCGAAGACAGCCTTCAAGAAGCCATGCATGTTCTTCTGCAAAAAGTGTTGTGCAAAGTGCTTGTGTGTTCCTCCTGGTACTTTTGGTAATAAGCAGTCTTGCCCTTGCTACAATGACTGGAAGACCAAGAGAGGAGGTCCCAAGTGCCCTTGATTCTGTCTCTCTCCCTCTGTAAAATCCCAGATTTTAAAAATGATTTTTAAAATTTCACGTGTAAATTTTTCGCCAATTTTTGATCAATCGTTGAAAGGTTGACTCGTTTTGTCGCGTAGCGGTGACGTGTGATTTTTCGTCAAATGGTCAAAATGATCAAATCAAATTTTTACTGAGTGGTAATTAAATTTCATAAATGATTTTGGTAAATTATTTCTACTAAGGGATTAATAATATTATTTTACTATTTATTATTGATTCTTTTGTTAGTGTTACCTACATTCATAAAATTTTAATTTAATTTATTAAATATCTTATTATATATATTATATTATTAAAAAAATAAAGTAAATTGTTTTAATTAAAATAAAAGAAGAAGACATTAGGTCTTCATCTTTTTCTCTATGATGATAAAAGGCAGAGGGCGACGGAGAGAGGAGAGGAGAAATTCTGACCGTGACCGTTTCAAAATCCGACTATAGATCTGTGTTCCCGTCGTCCAAAGGAGTAATATTTGTGAAGGTATTTTTCGAAATCTTAAGTTTTTCCATCCAAGTTAAGGTTTGAAATTTTAGAAATTTTTGGTTTCGGATTCGAGGTTGGAAACTCGAATCCGGGAGACAATTCTGGTTTATATTGATAGAATAAAAGTTTATGTAATGTTATTTGTCGTTAGAAATCAAAATCGGACGAAAATGGAGAATTTTTATCGTCCGGTCGGCGGCGCAGTACTGTTCACCGGCGGTGACACTGTTCACCGCGGCGATGTACTGTTCACGCCGGACCGGACACTGTTCACTGTGTACTGTTCACCGACACTGTTCACGCCGGTTACTGTTCATGCCGGAATTCACTATTTACTTCGGTCAGAAATTTTGGAAAATTATTCCGGTTATGTCTTGAGTTGTCCTAATCGATTATTAGACGATTATTGAGATTTAGATAGTTGTAATCATATCATTTTGACCGTTAGAGATTCTTGGTTGACCGTCGAAACAAAAAGGTCTCAATTAATTATTGTTGAATTTGGTCGGCATTGCGAGGTCCCGGTTGACCTTCGTTTTATCTCGATGACCTTAAGCTTGGTTTCTAGTTTCAGATAATTGTTGTCTACCTAGTTTAGTTCCGTTTTGAACTAGAGATTATCCTTAGAAACTATTTTGGATTATAGTCTGGTTTAAGACTTAATTGTTATCCCTTAGTTGATTGTTGGGATTTTGTTTTCGACCTTGTTATAGGTTTTGGAGATGTTAAGATACGATTTTCATTCCCGATAGTGCCTGTTTGCTGGCTACTCGGTAAGAGTATCATGGTCGCCTATGAGGTAGGGATTTTTATACTTTATGCACTGCATTTCATCACGGTTTTCAAACTATTATTTTGTGGGTTGCCACATATAAAAATCTGACGGGGACTGTTCGATAGCACGTCTGTTTTTACGTATATGTACGTATGTTTTCTCACGTTTAATTTATCGTACATGGTATTCTGCTATTTCTATTCTCTCTATACTTTGTGGGTGAATCTTCTTGATATGAACATCTTCTGCAGCGTGAAGGTAAATTTCTTGTATCTTTTAATTTATTTAAAGGGGATTTCTTCTAAAATGTCCTTGGGTTTTAATCCCTAAAGTGCAAATAGGTAATAGGACAGCTGTATGTGCCGTGTCCTTAGGTTGCGAATCCTTAAACCTGATCAGGGTCTTTTGGCTTTTGCGATCGCCTGAGTATCGCCTTTATTAAATTCTGTTATTTAATTTATTGCTCATCATTATCTGTTATATGTTGCCTCTTTTCTTCAAACTCATGAGGTGTTGTTTTTGTCGCCTTTTGTGGTATGTATCGGATGCGTCCTTGAGTGACCATTCTTTTTCACTAATGACGTTTTCATACTGAAAACGATGTTGGCATATTTTACGATATAGCTGTCTACGTATATAGCAGATTTTGATATAGCCACATCGAGGGCCATTGGCCAATTTTAATAAACTGATGAAGAGTTTTCAGTTAAAAATCCATGTACGGTAAAATGAGAAAAATGATATGTTTTTCAAAAGTTATGACAAAAACAGTTTTTATGTATTGCATTTAGTATCGATTTCCCTACTGAGCTTGTCACTCACCCCTTCGACTACATTTTTTTTCCAGGTTAGGGTATAAGTTTTGTGCACTGGATTAGTACGAGTAGTTGTGAGATGGTTCCAGTATTCTCTAATGGATGGTCCTTGTTCAATCCCTCAGTTATTGCTATATATTGGATTTATTGGAGTTCCTGCAGTACCTTTCTTGTTTATATTTTTACTATCTTCTCATGTTGATCACTCTGTGGACCCAACCCATGTTATTTGGCTTTGGGCTTAGATGTTCGTTAAGTCTTCCGCTGTATCATTAAGTTTTCTATTGTATTCTCATTAAGTCTTTCAAATTAATTTACGCCTTGGGCTAGGTAACCGGGTTCTCTATGAGAATCGGGTCGCCTGACCCGGCGGTTCTGTTGGGCCCCCCTTTGGGTCGTGACACCCTCCCCCCCCCTCTGATTTGATTTTGTGGTAGTTTGTAATAAAACCTTCAATGAAAACTATTGTATTTCTCTCTCTAAACATCACTATTATTCTGATTGTTGTCTTGTCTGTAAACTTTTATGTTCGGTAAAAACTGTATTTTAATATGCAAATAAAAAACAATAACGATTATATATAAACCATTAATTACCAAGAATGTGAAATAATATTAATTATCATTCACCGTAATTAAACTTAAAAAACTTACTTTGATCTATAGTTTTTGTCACGGCTCAAATGAGACCCGAGACAGAATGGGAAACAATCCGGCTTGAAATAGACTAAACTGTCCAACTTATTTCTTAAATCCATAAATAGCAGCAAAAAACTTAAACATTCATGTTACAGACTATGCTAAAAAATAAAGGTCCTTAATTAACAATAATATAATGCGTATTAACAAATTCTAAAATTAGGCGGAAATCATATGAGAAATCTGACTAAAATATTCTAAGTCTCTTAATAAAAAGAAAGAATTAATTACATGAGAAAAATCCCTAAATTTCTACTCCCGTAGTGACAATTGGAATTATTTTGATTAATTCCTAAAAAAGTGAAAATCATTAAGAAGTAAGTCAAACAAATTCAGTAGGGATAAAATTTTATATTCAACTATTATATCATACGAATCATATGTGAGATTTCAATTTCTTATTCTTCACAATTTAGTATAAAAAGTAATAAAAGTGAACAATAAAATAATTAACAGGAATACACAACGGCGATATTTAGGCAATCGCAACAGACACATAGACCCTAATTAGGTTTAGGTTTTTGTGCCTAGAGACACGACACATACAACTATCTCATTACTCTAGTTAACAATAACAGTGCATAAATAGAAAATTAAACACATCGAACTGAACAGTGAATCAACATATCTAAATTTAAAACAATATTAGGCATTTTACAATTTAATGTACGTTAAACATAAGATAAACACTACCTCAAAATTGGGCCAACCAATACTAAGGTCCAACCAAAAATGGCCAGCTGAAACCCAATAGCAATAAATCCGACAACTCAGTTCTAGAATCTAATCATAATAACTTTATTAAGGATTATGATTTAAATTTTAAAATTAATTATTTAAATTATGTTCGAAGTCAAATTTGGGCTCGGCCCACAATAGGGTATGACCCTGATCCAATAATATGGGTATAAAAATTTGGTTCAAATTCCCTTAGTAATCTAGGACCAAAAGACCCTAATAACTTGATCCAAAAAGGCCTTAGCAACTTGGCTCAAAGGACCTTAACAACGTAGTTCAAAGGGCCCAAAAATCTTTGTTATTTTCTCTTTTTTATTTTTTCTAATAATAATTTATACGAAATTGTGTAAAAATATTGCCTCTTCAAACTCATTTGCTTTTTTCTTAAATTGTAGTAATGTCATAAAAAATAATTATTCTTTGGAATTAATTTCTTTGAGCTCTTTGTCTTCTCTTTAACCCTTGCTATTTTACCATGTATAGTGTGATACTTATTTTGTTTCTCCAATATATTTTTTTTATATAAAATAAAGTATATGATAAAAATAATAGACCAATATATATATGTTTGGCCTCATGGTGAAGTTTGATATTTATGGTGCTTAGATTTCTGTAAAAAAAAATATATATAAATAATTAAATTAACTTCAATCTAACAATTTAAATTTTAAAAATTATCAAAGATAGAGATTTTAAATTTGAATTTCATCAAAAAAAAAAAATCTATTTAAAAATTGGGTAAAGTGCAATTTGAATCTTATCATATGAGGTAATGCATCGAAGACACCCTAACTTTAACACATGTTTTTGTAAAGAGCCGGTACCTGATAGGTGATAGTGGAAGAAAAGAAGAGAAGTTTTGAAGTTAATTGGAAGAAAAGAAGCACGAGATTGACTATTTAAAAATAATCTATTCAAAAATTAATTAACTTTCAACAAATATTTCTTTTATATTAATTTTTAGTGATGTATGCAATAAGAATTTCTTAAAGGAAAATTAACAAAACAATCATTGAATTATGAGATTAATGACAAATCAACCACTAAACAATTTTTGCTAACAAATAAAACACCCAGCTATGAAAAAATAACAGAGCAAACATTGCGGTTATGTTTTTCATTAAAAAATGTTGTCTTTTCACTCCGAAACGTTATCTTTCCATTGGAATAAAAATCAAGAAATATTACTTTCTTTATAAGAAAGATGACTTTTTGCAGTGGAAAGACGACGTCTTTCTAATCAAAGTGTGAATTCTTCTAAGTAATTTGACGACATTGTTCCTGTATATTGTTCGAGCTCCAATGACTTCAGAATAACCGTGTCTACACTAAAAGAAATCAATAGACAAACAAAAACTTTTAAATTGATAGTGAAATGGGTGTTAATCACAAATCCATTGAACCCACTAGGCAGAATCCTGAATTTAGACTAAATTAACGACATGATTAATTTTACAAAAACAAAAAAAATTCATGTAGTGAGCGACAAATTAGAAGATATTTTCGCGGAGAAGCTTCTTACTCTTTCATTTTCAAAGTAAATTCACTTTTAACGGCGATGATTGCGTACTTTATTTTCCATAGTTGAGTATTTTATTTATTAGCAAAAATTGTTTAGTGGTTGATTTGTCATTGATTTCATAGTTCATTAATAATTTTGTTAATTTCCCTTTCTTAAAAAAAAATTAGTTTCAATAATTAGTATGAATCTTTTTGTTAAAATTATTGGACAAACGCGCAATGCCTTGCGTGTCGTCATATGATTTACATTCAAGTCATCAAGTTATATATACTCAAAGAATCATGCAATGCATGGTGTGTGATTTTTTTAAAAAACGTAAGTTCTTAAAAAATATTACGTGCAAATATTAATACACAGAAATATTAATCAAGTTAATTATATCATTTTTCTTAAATTCGATATATAATTATGTTTCATTTAATAATACTAATGAGTAGACATATGAGCCATTTGACATCTTTTTTTTTTTTTTATCACTACATTTATTTATAAGTCAAGAATTTGAAACAAATAAATTTGGAACGTTGATTGATTTCTGATGGATGGTTCTCAAAATTCATAATTAAATAAAAGATTAAAAAAATATAATTCAATTCTTTTTTATATGCACTTAGAAAATACCACAATCAAAAGTTTTATTAAGAATATTCTACTTAACAATGGTAGATCTCCCAAAAAAATGAAATTAATATAAATATGTTGTCGTCATACAATGAAAGAAATATAGGTTAAAGTTGACATTTCAGGTAATTATGTTTATTTTAGATTTTTTTTTTCAGAATATTATAATTTTAGATTTAATATTATATGGGTAATTACTCATATTAACTCTTAAGAATGACATCTTTTTAACTGGCACTTTAAATTTTTATTTTGATTATTTAATATCACAAATTTTGAGGTTTCGCAGTAATAAATACCCTCATTATTAGAGAGTCCGTTAAATAATGGATATCAACGCTTCTACGATTACATGTCATTAGAATATGACTTACTTTTCACAACGGAAGACACGTTTTGGCTGCAGAAAATACTCTTTCCACAATAGATACTTGTTTTTCGCTGTGAAAAGTAAGGTCATTTAACAGACCCCCTAACGATGAGGGTTTCTGTTTCTTCGAAAAATATCATTTTCGCAACAGATACTTGACTTCCGCTGTAGAAAATATGGTCATTTAACAAACTCCCTAATAGTGAGGGTATTCATAACTAACACTTCAAACTTTAAGGTGTTAAATAACAAAAAAAAAAATTTAAAGTGTCAGTTAAAAAAGCTCTCATACTTCAAGATTAATATTAATAATTACCTTATTATATGATAACGCGTGTTTTATAAAATAATTAACATAAATTATAATTAATTAAAATAAAAAATAACTTATACTTTTTTGCTAACATTTAATATAAATGATTATATCTTAGAAATTACATGTTAATTAAGAAGTTAATAATTCAATTTCCAGTTAGCAACAAAACTAATTAAATTTAGATTAATTCACTAAGTTGAACACATTTGAGATGTGGCAAATTGACATACATAAATATATTATTATCAACGAACTCGACATCTTCCTCTGTGTTATATTATAATCGTGGCGTAATTACAAATTATTATTTTCAAATTCTTCTGCGAAGCACATTATTCAACGGTTTGAAAATTTTACAAAATTGTTATTATATTATATTCTTTTTTAATCATGAAAGAAAACACACGTTATTTTTTAATTATTTATTTATTTTTAAATTTTAAGAACGGTATATGAACAAAAAAATCAACGCTTGTGATTTTACTATAAAAAATTTGATTTTTTTTTTCTTAAAGTGAAATTATTCTCGACCGTTGATCAACATAAATCAAATAGTTTTTCCCATCTATTCTCAAACACGAAGATTAATAATCGTCCTAATTTTCTGTCATAGTTCAAAATAAATTAATATAGTTTTTTCCTCGTCTCCTCTTCTTAAATTTCTATAAGAAGCTTCTAAATTCAAACAAAGAATTTTGATGATGAATTACTTAGAGTTTTCTTTGGTAGGACCAATTGCAAATTGGAATCAAAAGAATTGTTTGCTTGTGTTTGTTGTTTGTACCCTTGAAATGTTTGTTAATAATAAAGTTGTGTTTTCTTGCCATCTACAATCTATATTTATGATGTATGAGTTTTTCTTCTCTTTCTGTTGTTTTTAGTCTATCTATAAACGTTTGTACCTAATGTTTTTACTGGAACTACTCTTTTAAAAATTCTTTTACACATCATGCATTACATAACATATATTTATTTATCGAATGACGACTTGCGCGTATATTGTATGATGGCGTACGTGCATCGCATGCTGGTGCACTAGTTTTATAAAATAAATAAATATTATTATTTACGTTAATTATCAATATTAACTTTGAAGAATATGAATCTTTTAAACTGATATTTTAAACTTTTGTTTTTGTTGTCTAACACCTTCAAGTTTGAGGTGTTAGCAATGAACACCCTCACTGTTAGGGGGTCTGTTAAAAGCTTTACACTAAGCTGAAAGATGAATCAAAATATGGATAGGGAAGGAAGTTGTCACAATGATGGCAATGGAGTTAGAGATAAGGGAGATGAGGATGGTAGAGGGCATCCTGTTGATAGTATACAAAGTATTTCACATGAGACTCCTAGCAATGAAGATGACAATGTAGAAACTGAAGTAAAATTAGTTTCTGCAAGTCTAAATGAAGACTTTTATTCATTAAATGGATTAGATGAAGAGGCAGGGGAAGATATGCACAATAAATGGATGGACATAACATCTACATACACAAATGTAGTGTTGGGAATGACTTTCAGTTTACCTGCAACAATAAAAAAGTTGGTGGTGAAAAATGCTATGAAGAATCGTTATATATTGTGGGATTTATTGAAAACGAAGTAAGACAATTAACAACAATATGTGAATACGAGTGTAAGTGGAGATTGCATGTCTCTAAGATGAATAATGAAGCTACATACCAGATAAAGACATATATCAATGTTCACACATGTGCATGGAACATGGAGAATAAGAGTGCTTTGTCAAGATGGGTGGCGACAAAGCATATTGAAAGGTTTAAAAGTCAACATGATTTGGAAATTCCATCCATTATTGACACAGTGAGACAAAATTGCAACGTAAATGTTATACCGACACTTGAAATATGAATGATGGTTGTGGTGAGAAATAATATAAACAACTTTGGTCTTATGCAGTGGAGATTCAAATGACCAATCTTGGAAGCACATTTTTTGTTAGTGTTTATAGGATAGATTTATCATCGGCTCCTACATTTAAGAGAGCTTATATATGTTTTGATGCACGCAAGAGATGATTACTAACTGGGGGTAGACTAGTGCTTTGTTTGGATGAGTGTCACCAAAAGGGCAAGTGGTCAAGGCAGCTATTGGTAGTTGTGGGGATTGATGGAAATAATGAAATATATCTTGTTGCTAATTCAGTTATGGAAAGTGAATGTAAAAACTCCTAAATATGGTTTTCAGAGTTATTATTGTGGGATTTACGTATTGATTGCTGTGTTGGATGGATTTCATCTATGATCAATAAAAGATAATATTCAACTTGTACTACAATTTTCAATATGTTTCATTTGAATATAGGGGTTGGTTTCGACACTTAAAGACCTTGTGCCTCACTCCAAATTCAGTTCAGATTTTGTTTCTGTCATATGTACGCTAACTTCAAGACCAAGTTTCATGGAAATTTGTACAATGATGCAATGATTAATGCTTCAAAAGCAACAAATGCATATGATTTCGAGTAAGAGTTGAAAACACTAGTTTTTTCAATTACACAGATTACAAGCATTTGAAGGGAATAAACTTAAGCTTTTGGGCAAAACATACATTCAATCATGTGCTAAAGAGTGGCATTTCTCTCAATAATCTAACCGAGTCTTTTAATGTCTTAATTATATACCTGCTCTGGATAAACCAATTCTTATTATGTTGGAAATAATAAGGAAGATGATCATGACAAGCATAGCCAATATCGGCAACGAATATTCGCAATGAAAGCATATATTTAAATAGTAAAAGTGTTGGTATCCGTTGATGGGTACGTGTATGCGGATATTTAATTTAAGAATGACATATGACCATGAAAGTGTTGGTGTCTGCAAAAGCGTTAGTGTATCTGCTATTTAACAAACCTCCTAACAATGTGAGTGTCTGCTGCTGACATCTCACAATTTGAGGTATTAAATAACGAAAATAAAAATTCTAAGTTATCAGTTTAAAATTTTTCTTCAATTAATATTGATAATTACCTCCTTGTTTATATCAAACCTAGAAAACAATGAATTTAACTAGTGCATGAATTTCAGCACTTTCCAAGGCATATTCTCTGCATATTCTTCTATATTTGATTACATAAAAAAATACAATAAAAAAAAGTCATCCACTTTTATTGACTTGAGGTGAAATGAAATGGCTTCAGAGGATGAACTAATAAATCTTTTTATTTTAGTAATTCATTATATCAATCACTTTCCTTAGAACCAAATTCAATATCTAATTGTTCTTTTCATCTATGTTAGTAGAATACTTTAATTATTCTTTACTTTATATCATTCTTTTACAAAAATAATTGTCACTCATAGTTTCATTTAAAGTTGCTCTTATTCTACATATGTTTTTCAGCCAATAAGAACACACACACGTACATATGTATATATATATATATATATTCTTTATCATAGTGAAAACAATTTATAGTTTTAATTTAATAGTTACAAAGTATTATTTTAATTTATTAAGATTATTGTGCTTTCTATATTTTTAGAAATTAATTGCAAAGTGAGATTGTTTAAACTTATCATAAACTTGTCAAGAAATTAGAAAACTAAGAACTGAACTTATATTAACTCATGCATGTTATTACAAATACATCGGGGTAAATCAAAATTATTCAGTAAATTGCATGACCTTAAGACAGAAAACTTCAACTAATTCTTCAGCTGGGTGTTGCAAAAAGAACCCTCCATCAAGATCATTTGATGCTGCAATTCTTCAAGAAGAATTTGTTTCTTCATTGGGGTTGATCCAACGCAGAAGAGAAAGTGGACTTTAAAAGAGGACGCTGATCCTGTCTATGGCCATCCGTAAGAACAGAAGCTGAAGCTTTTGAAGAAGAAGAAGTAGAAGAAGAAGCCTTGTTGGCTTTCATGGCTTCACTGTAAATTGAAACGTTGGAGTCTGCAAGGGTTTCTATGGATTTGGTTTTCATGGGAATCACTGATTTCATCGTAGCTTCGGAGGAAGAAGCAGGTGGTCGAGGGTAAAGGAAGTCAGTTGGGAAAAACTTGTATTGCAGACCAGCCATGGAAGAATCTCTCTCTCTCTCTCTCTCTCTCTCTAAAACGAAGAGGTTATAATTGTTATTTATAAAGAATTAGAGTGGAAGATTGGTTGGTTTGCGTCATACATTAATGTCGTCAAAAGATGCTTCGAATCTTTCAAATTTGTTCCTTCTTAATGTTAGTTTTCAAATTGTATTTTACTTCTTATTATTATATTTGGAAATTATTAATATTAACCTGGATTATAAAATCCTTTTAACTAATATCTTGAACTTTTATTTTTGCTTATACCTTAAAATTTAAGGCGTTAGCAACAGACACTCTCACCATTAGAAGACCCATTAAATAGCGAATATCAACGCTGTGAAAATGGTATTTTCCACAACAAATACGTGTTTTCTGCTATGAAAAATAAGTTATAGGCCAAAAACTTTCTTTTAGCAACGAAGATAAGTATCCACTGTAGAAAATGTATTTTTCGCAAATAATTTCAGTAATTTAACGAATCTTCTAATAGTGATGAAATCTATCGTAACACCTTAAACTTTAAAAGATTAAATAATAAAAATATAATTTAAGTTGTCAGTAAAAAAATCTCAAGATTAATATTAATAATTATTTTATTATACTTGAGCTTATCATTTAGTTATTAGTAAAACAATTACGATGGATTAAAAATTACAATAATTGTATTAATAAATGAAACAATACATATACCAAGTATGGGAGTACAATACTATACTATAAATAAATTATTATTTTAATGTCAAAATAATTAATATAATTTTTTTTTCTTTTTTGTTTTTAATTTGTTAAATCCTAATATATTCTACATTTTCAAATTTAATTCTTTAAAATAAATAAATTATTATGTTGTTTCTGTGTGGACATAATCTGTAACTCAGTTGGAGATCAAAATCATTTAAATTATTTAAATTATTATTATTGTTTTTGTTTGGATTAAAAAATAATAATTTTTATCATTTTTATAATATCATTTTGGATTGTTCGACGTCACTACCCACGCTTTATAAAAATATAATAAAAAATTTTATTTTATTTTATTTTGTTTGATTATTTATAACTAGCCTAGTCTATAGCCTCGCCCTACTAAGTCCCTCGCCATCGAGCCCAACCAAGTCAACCCTACGATTGTCCTCCTAGCGCATTCTGGTCAACTTCAGCCTGGTCCAACCCAGCAACCACCCATCCCCAGATGGACCTGGACAGGCAGATCCATCACGACCCATCCTAAAAAGCCGGGTCGGGCTAAAGTAAACTTGCCTAGGCTGGGGTCAACTCAAGTAGGCTGGGTTCCAGTTAACTCGACTGGGCTGGGCTGCGGTGAACTGGGTGAATGAAGCTGGGGTGGGCGAAGTCAAATAGGCTGCCTGGGCTAGAGTCAACTGGGACAGGATGGGTTGGTTCTTGGAACCGGCTAGGGTAGGCCAGGGTATACTGAGGTGGGTCCGGTGAAATGGGTTTGGCTGCAGACAAGTTGAGCTAGGCTGCGGACAAGTTGGTTTGGGTGAAGTGTTGCTGGTTGGGCCTGGGATGGAGTCAATTAGGTGGACTGGGTAAAATGGGCTGGGTGCAAGCCTGGGCTGGAAATAACTGGGGCGGGTTCGGATGGGGTGGGTCAACTTGGCTGACAGGTTGGGTTAAAAGGAGAGGGTTGGGCTGGGTGGGAAACTGGCAGCCAACTTAACCGAGCTTAGCCCAACCCGCTGCATCTCTATTATTTGAAGTGTCAAAAACATCTCTATAATATTAATATGACATAAATAAGAATGAAACCTAACACGTATATATTTTAGTGTTAAATAACATGTCAAAACGTGATTTATTAAATTTAATTATTTTACAGATTATGATACCTAATTTCTTTTAGATTATTAAATCTCATAAAAGTACATAATGAATGACATAGAAATAAAACGAGTAGTGTATGTATTTTAAAATTTAAGAATAAATTTATGGGAAAATGACAAACCAACCGTACTTTGTGATCAATGACAAGTTAACCACTAAACTTTTTTTGCTAACAAAATAACTACTGAACTATAAAAAAAAGTCACTGCTAACATCGTTGTTACCTTTGCTATTAAAAATTAGTCAACGAGCCGCTGCGGCTCGTCTACTAATCCGTTGTGGCTCAACATGTTTTAAAAAAATAACCTTATAATATTGATGGTCTGCTGTGGATCATATACGACCACTGCAGGTTGCCAATTAACCGCAGCGATTTAATACCAAGCCGTCGCGGTTGACTATAAACCGCAGTGGCTTAAGACTGATCTGCCGCGGTTCATCGTGCCTCGTTATGTGTTCCCAGAGTTTTAGTATACAAGAATCGCATGTGAGGTCCGGCGAGTTCACCGCGAACCACGGAATCATCAGCGACGGTGGAAGCAATGTTGGAGTAGAGCTCAATGGTGATGTTCTAATGGTTAAGTACTACGGTTTTCCTGGCTAGCAAGACTAAAGTTTTGGTCTTCGATGTTTTGGAAGCTGTAAAGAGGTTACAGATTTGGAGGATAGGTTTCGGTCATTGTTGAACAGTTACAAGACTACAAGAGCTCTGAGGCAGTCCAACCCTTTCACCTCTTTACAGTTCCTAAAACATCGAAAACTTTCGTCTTGCTCGCAACGAATATTGTAGTACTTAACCCTCAGAATATCGACGTTGAGCTCTACTCCAACATTGTTTCCACCGTCGTCGAGGACTTCGTGGTTCACGGTCAACTTGCCGAAGCATCAGTTAAGGGATGCAAGGTGAAATGATATTTCAAATAAAGTGATATGACGACGTTCACACTTGCTCGAGAAAGATGAAAAGTCGTCATGCCTCTGTCAAATGGGTAGCAAGCAGAGCTTCAATTTTGCATCACGGCGAGTCCATCCAATATGGAATATCAGATAGTATGATTGAGTGAGAAACCGTTCAATGATCAATAGATAAACTATGTGTCGAAACCAGATATATGTCATCTACAACAGTTTCTTTGAGGTAGACAGTTGGATGTCCATCAAGAAACAATACAAATGCTTGATGTGGTTAGAGCACACCGATTATTAGTGCACATATATATAATATGGTTGTAATGGAATTTGGTTTGTGTTTGTAATGCCCATATGCACGATATAATTGTATTGGAATTGGTAAATTTGCAGTTGTAATACACATGTACATGATATGGTTGTAATGGAATTGATATTTTAGTTGTTGATGATGTATGGAAATCGATTAGTATAAAACTGTAAAATTAGCAACATTTTTCCGAGCCAACATTTCACTTTTTGATCAACTGCGTTTCAATTTGTTTGAATTTGAATGATAGTTATGGACAGGTCGCTCAACCCGCGGTGGATCAGTATTAATCTGCCACGATTTATTGTCAACCTGCGGCATATCTGTATTAATCCGCTGCGATTTATTGTCAACCCGCAATGGATCGTATATGATCTGCGGTAGACCATCAATATTATAAGGTTATTTTTAAAATTTGGAGCCGCAATGGATTAGTAGACGAGCAACTAGGGATCAAAGTTAATGTGTTTAACGACAAATGTGACAGTGATATTAGGGGTGATTTTTTTTATAGTTTAGTAATTAATTTGTTAGTAAAAAAAAGTACGATGATTGGTTTGTCATTAATAATAAAATACCATAGTTGGTTTGTTGTTTTTCTTAAATTTATTTTATTAGTAAACTCCACTTTAATAAAAAAAAATAGTTTTTTTTTTAAAGTATATATTTGTCTCATCAAAGTTATTGTAATTTAAAAAAAAAAATATTACCAAACACTCAAATCGAAGTTATAATTCTGAAATAATCACTTTTCCTTCTAAATACAATCCCATGGGCACTACCTGTTTTTGCCGGGGAAGCCAACCATAACAAATGAGCGAGCATCTCTTTGTCACTCTAACGACAAAGATCTTGTTTTGACAAGAATGTTATATTTTGTCTAAAGTTAAACGATCAGACAACATGATTCGATTTTGGGTCAAATTGTTTTGTATTCTGTCTCAAGTTCTTTTAAGTCGCGTTGTTGATTTGAACAGGATGAACAGCCAGCCACCCCAATTTCACAATGGAGTTCTTTTTGTCACAAATAATGATTTATACTTGTGTATTCGAACATAGAATGTGAAACTTATATAAATTTTGGAGATATCTCAATAAATCTCTATCCACCACACGAAAAACTAGTTCAACAAAACCAAATTCATCGTATAAACAGAAAGAAAAAAAGAGTCAAGACATTAGATAATCAAAGAAATCAGATTTGAGCTTTTGATGTCCAGTCATCTTCAAAGCTCAATGTTTCCGCAGGCTTAAACCTCCTACTTTTCGAGCGCATCTCGCTCTTGTTCATGCATGGAAAAGGCACGACGGCGTTGGAGGAGGAAGAAGAAACTTTCAGAAGCTTCACCTTCTGGTCTACGATGGCTGTTTTCTCGGGTTTCTCGATCAGTTTCTCTCCATCTTCTTTCTGGGTATGAGCCGGAAAGCTCGCAGGCTCGCCGGAAACATCTCCGGCGACAGGAGCAGGACGAGGGTAGTAGAAATCTGTGGGGAAATAGTAGTGCTGATACATCATACCTGCCATGGATTCGCTCAAAAACTCAACTACAAATCGCAAAAGCTTGTGAAGATGTTCTAAGCCTAGGAGTGAATACTGTGTATGTATAGGTGTATTTATAGGTTTTTATCGGTGTAGTTGAGAAGAAGGCGTTAAACGTGGGAAGTAAGTAAAGGTGGAAGATCAAATTGTACTAAGGCTAGGTTTCCTAATTCTTTTAGGGTTTTCTTTATTTATTTAAAATTAAACCATTTTAATATTTTTTAATTGAATTAGAAACTATGTATGAAATTTTGAAAACAATAAATTCTAGAAGAAAATTGGTCAAGACAACATGTCTCAATTAAAAGATTAATTCTTGGTAGTTACGTTAGACAAAATGAAGATGTTTCAAAGTTATTCTAGAACTCGAGTTAATTAAACCCGGGATTAAAAGTTAAATAGAATTTGTCACACGAAACCATTTTTTTGAAAATACGTCCTTTTGATTTATTACATTATCTCTATTTTAAATAATTAAATGAGAGTTATTAGTATGCCCAAGAGGATCTTTAAAAATATAAAAGATTTTATGGTAAAATATAATTTATCTTCTAAATCTAACAAGACTCACAACTCATATCTTAATTTTGTTAATAAATTAGACTATAAATGTCACAACCTGCAAAGGACTTGAAATAGAATGGGGAAAGATTCGGTTCAAAAGAACCGAATCACCCAACCTTTTTTCTCTTAAGATATATTAATCGTCAGTGGAAGACTTAAAATATTAATTATAAGTCAGTGCTCAACAAACATGAGTTTAATAAGTCCAACAATGATATCAGATATCATAGTAATATAATCCAAAATAAAATAAAGTAAAGTATTGTGCGGAAGGTAAGTTAAGGATTACAGTTATCCAACTAAAGTATACCTCACAAAATATCTCTCAAGGGAGAATCTTAAAATAAAAATAAAACTTCGTCAGATCTAAACTTTATTTGGCAACTAGAAATCCTAACTGATAAATCCTGAAATATGTCATTGGAGTGAGTTGACTAAAGTCAATGGAGATTATGTTTTTAATAAATTTAATTAAAATGATATTTAAGCATGCATGAATTTAAAACTTATGTTTTATAAATTCCTTTCAGAAAAGTGTGTACAAAATGGGTTGTGTTTGAAACCGTTCACTAATATGTGGTACGTAATTAAAATAAGTCATTGTTGTACATAATTAAAAATCACAGTGAAAATGGAGCCACTCACAGACTTTAGGCACACCATGTCATAGACATATAACAAAACAAAGGTGATACTCGGCGATCGCAAAAGCCAAATAAATACCCTGATCAGGTTTAGGGATTCGAAACCCAAGGACACGACACATACAACTGTTCTATTACCCATTTTAACAACAACAAACACATTCTAACACGTCAAATGTGTGTAAAATAAAACATACCCTAAATCGGGTTAATCAAACTCGGTTCACACAATTGAGTTGATTCAGTAATATAATATGCACACTTAATTTAAACGTGTACAGTGAATATAAAAATTTGACAGCCATGAAATGGACACGTCGTTTTAATATGAGATAAATATCAAAATATTCACTTAAAAAAAATTATGCAATGCAGTGCATAAAATAAATCTCTACCTCAAAGTGGCTTACACTGGCTAAAGTCCAAAATCCAAATAGCTCAAATCTACTGGTCCACAAATTTTTAAACAAATGTGGGTACCTATCCAAAAATTAAGGTATTAATTTTTTGTCAAAATTTCATACCTAAACATTTTCAATTTTTATCTACCAAAATTTGAACACCACATTACCTTGAAATTTATTTGTTCGCGGAAAATGTTATCATGCTAAAGCATGTAAAGTAATGGCTGACTTATCACAAATTTCGTATGGTTGCAAAGATTGTTTTGCAACAATACTAGTAATTCCTTTTGCACCATCTTCATTTTCATCATCAAACAACAACAAAAATAATTTTGATTTACACTTTTTGGTTTTTAACAAATTTCTTATCACAACTGTAGCATAATCTCTTTTCCCATCGTTCTAACATTTCTACTTTGATCGATTTTTTTATCTAGAATAGTAGAAGATTTTATATTCAAAAGAGAAGAATGCATTGTTGTTTTTAACCTATTGATTTTTTAACGGCATGAAATAGGTAGTTTTCATAGGGGTATGCTTAAACTCGGTATCATTGAGTTTATCATCCATTCGTTTTGCTAAATTAATAGCTTGGTGTAATGACTGCAGTTGCAATGCTCTTACCTCTCGACGAATGTTATGACACAATCCTTATTCAAACAACTCCGAAGAAAAGAAGCAGGTGTTCCCGTTGTTTGATTAGCTAATGCCTCAAATCTATTTTGAAATTCCATGACTGTTGATGATTGCATAAGCTTCGACAACACCCTGCACATCACAATACTTTGAGGGACTAAAAAACGTATAATCAGAGTCTTCAAAAATACACGTCATGTCGTGATTAAATCATTGTGAAACAATCATTGACACTATCATAAAGCTATACCATCCATATGAAAAGATGAGATTGTCAACTGATTAGATTCTTCAATTTTATCATAATCAAATAAACGCTCTACTTTAAAAATCCAGCCATCAGAATCCTCGCCATTAAACCTTAGAACTTCTAACTTCAAAGAATGAATTGTTCTTGGTGAACTCTCAGTAGAATTTTCTGCTAGATGAACTACATTATTCGAATCATCTGATGTTGTATTAATCGGATTTCGAATTCATTGCTCCATTCGACCTTCCATTGTTGTCAACTTAATATGAATTTCTCATCAAATTGCACCGAGTTCAGATAATTGTTTATCATGCCCGTTAAGATGAATCCTACAATCTTCTAATTCTAAAAAGAATTGTTTACTATTTATTATTTCTCAACTTCCATCAACTTTTACAATTACATCGTTTATACATTTTTTCTAACAGTTACAATTTTTACCCATAATCTTTAAATCATCTAGATTTATTTCTTCTACTCTTTTTATTAGCAAATGAACTTTATTTTAACGTCTCAACTCCTTTCTCTTCATACATCTCTTCGGTTGAAACTTCTTTATCCGTAACACTACTACTAGAAGAAGTTTTCTTTGTCGTATTCTAAATCTTCTTTTCGAACGTGTTTTCTTCTTCCCGGATCCATTTTCAACTCTCTTTTTTCCCCCGCAAAGGTGAAACACTCCTCCCTCCAAAAGTTTTATCTTTTATCTTTAAAATCTTCGCCCTAAAAAAAATTGATTTAACAAATCTCCTCGAAACTCCTTTTATTTTAACTACCTAACAATTTTATGCTCTCATATTTAAATCTTCTTTTTAAGATAAATATCTAAAAAATACATAATTTGATGTGATTCGAAAACTTGAAAGATGAGATTTTGATAGTTTTGATTTAACCAACCGATTTGGTTAAGGTCACACTGCTCTTCTGATAACTATAGTTCTATCCGACAGGTTTGGCTAGAGTCAAATTTCTTTCTACAATTTATTGATTCGTATGACGATCCGTTGTCAAATTCCGCGTTTGTTGTTGGGTCTAAGGTTCCTTAATACCCTTGATTCGCATCATAATTACTACATAGAATTATAATAAAAATACATAAAAATAAATAAATTTTTATATATTAAACATACTATTACAGCATTCTATAGAATTATGCAATAAAAACATGATTTTACAGCAAACTAAAAGTTGGAAACTTTCGTTTTTTGTTTTCTGTTCTTTTTCTGCAATCTTTACTACAATTTCATTGTTCTGCTCTTTTTTTTGTTCATCAAGAAAATAATTTCTAAACAATCCAACAAAAAGAAGAAAACAGCAACACCAAAGAGAGGTATTGACAATAAAACTAAAAACAAAAAAAAAAAAAAAAAAAGGAAATTTGAGAGGTTTTCTGGGCTTACGTTGATTAAATGTTTGATTTGCGGCATTAATGGCTGCCAATGACTGAGATGAAGAACAAGGTTTTCTGGGTATTGATCATCTTCCCATATTTGGACCAACTGTTTCAAAAGCTTCAACAAGAAGTGCCACTCTTCGTTTTCGAGCAGGAGTAAGGTTAGCCACAGCCCGCTGAAGAGCATAATCAAGCATGTATTCTTCTGTATTTTTTCTATCTTCTGTGTTTTGATGCCTCAGATGAACTTTTTCAGCTTCTTCATCAGCCGTTAATGGCAGAAATCTCGGCCCTCTCGGATTGAATTTCTTTACTTTTTCCACTGCCTTGATGAATCTTTTCATGATCATGATTCTCCTCAGATTGTTCCAGTTTTTCATCCCCTGGCTCATACTTTTATTGGATTTCAATGTTCTTTCAACAGATTTCTCTGACCCCATTCCAACCGATTCTTTCGATGGGCTAATTTTCTCTGCATCGACCGAGCTGATCGATTTGCTGTCTTGTTCCGGAAGAAGGATTTGATCAATTGCTTCTTCAACTAGCGCAATGGCTTCCATGCAGTGTAGTTCAACATTTTCGCCATTCCCCATTTCCTTGTTCTTATTCTCGCCTCCATATTCGTCTACTTTTTGATCGGCAGAAGTTGCGATTTCCGGCAAAATTTTGACGTTTTCTGTTTGCAAACCTCCTTCAACAAGAGGGTCAGTCTCTTCATCAGCAGGAATGCTTGAAACCATATGCTTATAAATCAAGAACCATAGCCCTGTGTTTTTCCTTTTATCCATCTTTATTTCATTTGCTAAATCATCGCCATCAACATGGCCAATTTCTCCAATCTGTTCATCCATGGCCGCCTTTGGTTCCTCCATTAGCTCGCTTATAAATGTGTCAGATTCTTTTATGGTCGAACCCATAGGAGTTGGATTCTCCATATCTTTGCCTACCGATCCCGTATTTCCACTCTCGAGTTTGAGACTCAGACGTGAAATGATCTCTTTCGGAACTTTCAAGACTTTTCCGTTCACCGGAATTTCCTGGTATGTGCTTTCACCATCATCTGGATTCTGATTCCGGCTGGACTCATCCACTTTGCAACTGGCAATTTCTTCTTCTCTCATCCCTTTTCCGGCAATTTCATTCTTTCTCTGAATAACTTCCTTCGATTGTTCTTTGTCGTAGACACTCTTAATATCTGAGATTTTCCCAATCGAGATTCCGTCTCGAATTTTATATTTCTCAGCTTGAGGAGAATTCATGGAGTCTGTGGGAAGCACCGATTCGAAAGCCTCTACAAGCAGTGTCACTCTTCTTTTTTGAGCTGGCTCTAGCTTGGAGATAACCCGCCGGAGGGCAAAATCAAGGAACCATTCCTCAGTGTTCTTCTTCCCTTGCGTCTTGAGCTTGAGAAGAACTTTTTCGGCTTCTGGATCGACCTCCATGGATAGATATTTCGGCTTTCTCGGGTCGATGTTCCTCGCTTTCTCTAATGCCTTGACAAATCTCTTGAGCAGGATGATCTTTTTCAGATTGCTCCATTTATTAGATTTGCTTCCCACCATTGATGATATTCTGCTTTCTTTCATGGCATCCATGCTATCATCTTTTATATCCTTCTTTTCTGAATCTCCAATACTTTCAGTTTCAGCTGGAGTTTTTGCTGCTAACGGCGAAGCATCTTGAATTTCCGGGAGAAGAATCCGATCAAATGCTTCTTGCACTATCTCGATTGCTTTGATCTGAAGAAGCTCAACTTTTACTTCACTTCCATCGGAATTTTCAACCGGAGAGAAGTTGGACGACAGAGAGGAGTTGGGAATTTCTGGCAGTTGTTCTTCCTCTTCTTCCTCCTTGCCATTAAGAGAGAGCTCATTTCCCTCTTTCTCAACAATTTCTCTGAGAACATTTTTATAAACCAAGTGCCATTTCTTGATATACTTCCGATTTCTCTCTCCTATTTGATTCGCCTCATCAATGGCGGAATCGGGTCTAAAGATTTCGCTCTCAACGCCTGCAAATTTACGAGCTTCGAGACTGCTGTTACTGACCACCATTTTCATCGGTTTATTACCCACCCTTTTCCGATCGGATCTCGTACCGGCTTGACTCTCGAACTTCTTGCTCAGTTGAGTCTTCAAAACCCGTCTCCTCATCGATACGAAGCGCTTCAATGGAGCTCCACTGCCACGGCGATGGCTATGAAGAGAGCAGTAAGAGTAAGGGCAAACCTTCATCGAAGCAATTTTTTCGGCTTCGTCTTCGCCAGATTGAAGATGAACACAGCTAGGAAACTTAGAATCCTTCATAGTTGAAGAGCAGGTCGCTCTCTCCAGATTCTTTACCATCGAAGATTTCTTCGATTTGAAAGTCGCCGTTTTAGTCAACTTTCTCACCGGTTTAAGGGAAGGTTTTCTCTGCAGCACAAACCCTGATCTCTGACCAGGAGAAATCGATTTCCCGTTCGAAGAAACCGAAACATTCGGATTCATACCCGATTCGAAGTCACCGATTCTACTCGAAAATTTCTTCATCTCGCTCTTGACAGACTTAGAAGAAAGTCTCCCACTCGATTTTGCAGCTAATTTCTACACATTCAAGGAAAATAACAAAATCTAATTACAGAAAATGAAAATTCCAAAAGAACAACCAAAACAAAATGAAGAATACCTGAAAATTCTCCTTCCTTGCATCAGAACATGAAGTGGGTTTCATGTAATTGGGGGAGGAAACAGAATCCAACGCAGAAGTAGGGCTGGACTGGTTCGAAGTCCATGAAGAAGATGAAGACGAATAACAAGACGAAAAAGACGGCGAGAGAAGAATATTAAAACGCGACTGAGATTTCGATTTTCTTCTCCGTGGTTTCAAGCTGGGAGATCGTAAAAGCTTGATCGATTTAAGCTTCTTCAATTTCTTCTTCTCCTTTTTCAGCTCCTCTTCTTCTTCTTCTTCTTCTTCGCCATTTTTCTTTCTGGTTTCCTCTGGCGTAGATGATTCAGTGCTGGCGATTGACATAGTCTCCGATTTCGGCAAGAATCAAACAAAACCCGCTTCGAAACAGTCAAAAAATCTTCATTTACATAATTAAAAATGGACGTTCTTCCGATTCATGGCATCAAACAGATTCGATTCTTCGAAAAACACAACAATCGCCTCTGTTCTTCCAAAGCGGCTGGCTGATCATGTCCCCTTGTGGCCTTGTCCTAAAATTTATCTTTTTTTTTGTCAATTTTTATATTATTATTTTTTAATTTAAAAAGAATTAACTTTAAAAAAGTAAAGGACTATTTTTTTCTTTTAAAAAGTGATTCCTTTAAAATTGAATTGAAATTAACCCAAAAAAAAAAACCATTCAAATCAATCGCTAAATAATTTTTATTAATAAATAAAAATTTAATTATTGAAAATGAATAATAGAAATATTGTTGTTAATTGATTGAAATAAACATTAAATTTTAGAAAAATAGTAATGTTAAATCTGTTATGTAATTCTAATTTTACTTTAATTTTATGTTAAAATTACAATAATAGAAGCAATCTTACAGTAAAGATGACTCCAAATGCTCATAAACACTAAACAAAAAATTCGTGAGTGTCCCACTGCGTACCCTCCCAGAAATCCAACTCAGTTTTTTTGTCGTCAAAAACAATTCAAACGTTCTCATCACCATCTTCTTTTTCATCTTTCTAGTCAGTTGTCGTCGTTAAGTTCTCATTACCAATGACTCACTTTTTGCAACAACAAGTAATATTTCCGAAATCTTATTTCAAATACTCATTTTCCACAGCAAAAAAGCAATGTTTCACTACGAAAAAAAAAAACGTTTTTTCAACAGAAAATATGACAGCAATATTTGCTTAATTTATTTTTCATAATTGAGTATTTTATTTATTAACAAAAATTATTTAGTGATTGACTTATCATTTTTATTTTATAGCTTAAGTGGTTATATTGTTAATTTTTCAAATTTTAATTATTTTAATAATTAAAATAATTAAAAAGAACAGAAAATTAATTAATAAAAATGAAAGTGAAATTTCTTGATAATAATGCTCAAAAACATTGACTTGGACTTGGCCATATATGCACACAAGACTTGACCTTTTCCTTTTATTAGTCACGTCACCTTAATCATTTTCATAATTTATAAATACATAATTTTTTTTATTTTAATTTATAAATTAAAGTTTAGTATTTTATGTAAATAAACACTTGTCTTTATGTTAATTTTTTTAAACAGTTAAATCTCACTTGCAATGTTGTAAAGGCAAATTTGGACCACTTTTGCCAAAAATATATAATAATTAAAACAACTAAAAGTTAAATTTTGTCTTTAAAATACTTTATGGAAAGATACGATATGATGGCTATACACGTACGAAATGTCGTATTACTAACTTTCTCAAAAAACATTTGAGCAAATCGACTGCATTGTAACTCAATGTGTCAAAATACGTCCTCGCAGTTTAAGTTTGTCAGTGAAAAATTTTCAACTTACTTTTACAATTATTCGTATCTCAAACTTGAACTTAACTCTCGATCTGGGTCAAATCTGATTCAAACTTACTAAAACTCGACTCAATCTTGATTATAAATTTATATGTTTTAATTTTTTATTTGATGTCGTGGATGAGCGTTTTAGTTTTGTTTTGTTGGAAATTAAAATAAAATTGAACTGGACTGTGTCAAAAGTGATCGGGACGAATACATCGACGACTAAACATTTAGATTTAATAAATTTATGTCTTATGTTATGGATTTATGGGATTGTAATTTTGAGAAATTAATTTAGTCTTTAGAAAGAAACTCAAGCTGTAAATTAGAGAAAAACAAGAAATAAAATGTTTATTTATATTTGATTTATGAATAATTTATTTATTAAAAATTGTCGGTGTAATTACATAAATATTGGATTTTTAATTGGTAATTTGATGAACGTTGGATCCATATTTATGATGATCTGAACCGTCCAACTGCTGCTCTGTCTATAAGGACAGAACATAAAACGCGTTCCGTGGGACCCAAATTATTCTCGTCCCACCATTCTCGGAGGCATAGTGCTTGTATTTTATTTTATTAAGTGAAAATAATAAATTAACCATATAAATTTCTGATTAATGACAAATTAATTATTAAATTATTTTTATAAATAATTTAACTATTGAATTATGAGAAATTATCACGGTAAATATTAATGTTAACTTTTAAAAAATTACAGTGGAAAAGAATAAATACCTATGAAAAAAATAGAAAGAACTCATGATTTTAAAAGAGATTTTTAGAGGAAAAGAGTTAATGTCCATAGAGAATGGATTTAGAAAATTTTAGATTTTCTAAAAGAATGGATTTAAAAGATTTTAGATTTTTTAATTTAGAAGATTTTGTAAAAGAATGTTAATATTTTAGTTTTTTTATGATTTAGAATTGTAGTACATAGAAGAATCATAGTTTATCTATGTTGTCTGTGTTTTTCTACAAAAGAAGATAATGATCGACGACGATCGATGACGATCCGCGCCAAATCGTGTAATAATCTGCGGAGGCTTGGCGATGAACTGTGGCGGCTTGACAACGAACTGTAACAGCTTGACGACGAACTGTGGCGGACTGATGACGAACCGTGACAGCTTGACCACAATACGTGGCGGATTAATAAGAAGAAAATTCTTTTATTTCTCCAAATGCAATGGTGAATCTTTGCAGATCGATAATTCTTTCAATTTTCAACGCTTTTGGACGCTTAATGACTCGTTTTCCAACGTCTTTTCGCAATGCATAGGTAGGAAACATCTGTTTTATCATTCGATGTTTATCAAAGTAGATTTGGGCAAGAAAACGTGCGGAGTTTCACAGTTTTGAATTGTGTAAGGGAAATTAGAGGACTTAGAAGCGTTTTTAGGCCTTGAAATAAAAAAAAAATCGTCCAAATCAGTCGACTGAACACAAAGTTATGGAATTTCAAAGTTTTCAAGTAAACAATCTCATTTTTTTTCCTACCCGAATTTGCTCTCATATGCATTGAATGACAAAATAGATCTCTCCTACCTGTGCATCGCGAAAGAACAATGGAGAATGAGCCATCAAACGTCATAAACCGTTGAAAATTGAAAGAATTATAGATATACAAATATTCACTGTCGCACTAAGTGAAATAAAGGAATTTTCTTCTTATCAATCTGTAGTGGATTGTGGTCAACCTACCGCGATTCGTTGCCAAACCGTCGTGGTTAGTCGCCAAGCCGCCGCAGTTTGTCATTAACGACAAACGTGACAGCGATATTAGCAGTAAATTTTTTTCATAGTTCAGTGGTTAATTTGTTAAAAAAAAAGGGAAAATGACAAATCAACCATCGTGGTTTGCAGTCAATGACAAGTCAACCACTGTGGTATCTTTTCTAACAAGTTAACTACCAACGTATGTGAAAATGACAAATGCACCATCGCTGTCCGTTAAAAAAAGCTGATGGCCCCACAATGTATGCCTGAATTAATGTATTTTTTTTAATTCCAGGGGCGTTCCAACTAATCAATTGACCTGACTTGATAATTTTTTAAAAATTTTGACATAACGTGCCTTGTTTCTTTACTCCCCCAAAGCTACTCTCGTACATCCTGCACAAAAAAGAATCCCAAACAGTTCCAGTATCATCCAAATCATCCGCTAAATGTAAACTATACATAACATCCAAACAACATATCATTGAACTAAACTACGCCTTCTTCTTCCTGGTCGGTTTCGGGCGCAAATCCGTGATCAGAAACGATAAGTGCAGGTCAAGAAATACTCTATCTGCTCGGGTGAACAACGGACCCTCATACTGAAAGGTTGGAGGTTCGTGCAGGTGGGATTGTTCCTTAATATTGCACTGTCCTATCACCTCCATCCCCGCAGGGGTACACCGGAAGACGCCGAACGGCCTGTAATGCAAAGGGAACAATTGGTGGTCAATTACGTGGAAAGCAATATTAAGAATGTACACAAGGGAAACTTCTTACCGTTGTTTGTCGGTGGGAGCTACGATAATGGAGATTGATTCCGGCAGTAATTTCTGGTAAGCGAATTGCTGGTGCAGGTCAACGGACGACATAAAACATTCATGTCTCGGGTGTGTCTGCAATGTAAACAACGCATTATATGATCTCAATAAACATTAACAACAACCTGGAGACGCGAGATGAATACTTACGTGAATCCATCCTACAGTGAGTAGATCGTATTCATGTTGATATCTGAAAACATGTTCGTCTGCGCCGTCCGCCGCATAGCACTGCATATAAGTTTGGATGAGTACTCAGATAAAAGCTTATAAACTAGCACACAACGAACGCCTCTCACAGTATCTGTTGTGCCGTTCTGATCCGGGAAGATGATATCGCTGACGACGTACTCATTGTTGGTCAGCTTTCCCCCAAGAACTGCGCATGTCTCTATGTTCCTTCGAAGATTCCCGAGGCAATAATCCTTGAACTTACTCATCAAATCATGCACCTGCAACCAAAATGTCAAAAAAGGGTGAGCGTAAACATTAATGAACACACATATATACCGAAATGAAAGACATACCGCGCGCACAGTTTTAAGGGGCGGCGGCCCGAGAGGCACGGCTAGAGGAATACGTTGCTGCTTCCAACAGGGTTTCTGCCAATTAAAAACATGTCATTACATGAAACAAAATAAAGTAAAAAAGTGGAATTCGCGTTCAATAGAATGAACTTACAATCGGAATGTCGTATCTGGTGTGTCAGAGGAGGATGACGCGGATGCTAAATGGGTTGATCGCCTCTCACCTGGGTTAAGGGCTGCCACCATCCCACGATGCCACTCGGCAGATTGCATATGCCATTGTTGTGCTATGGCCCACCTATCTTCTGCGAGCTTGGTCGCTTCTTGTATTTGGACTTGTTGCATTTGCAGCTGCTCCTGCATTTTGTGCATTTGGGTCATGGACATATGATGGAGCTCCTCCATCCTGCTCATCCAAGCGAACGTCTCATCAGGCATCGAACTAAAGTGAGATGACTGAGGAGGAGGAGGTTGTTCATGCAACGGGACTGAATGCCTAGGCTCTGACAGGGGTGGATGTGTTGCTTCCTTCTTGGACTTGCGCATCCATTCCCCTCCAGTTTTGGTGATACTCATTCGGTCCAATAATGAATTGTTGTAAATGTCATTAACCGACTCTTCAATTCTAGGTTTCGTCTGCGGGATGGGGACCCCAAACTGCTCAACGATACTCTGGATGAGCTAGTTGTACGACAGTGACTTCGCCGAGTTGTTGAGCACCTCTTGCATGTGGCTCACGATGATATATCCGATGTTCACCTTTTGTCCCGCGAACACCTTCTCTAGCATATAGAGATCCATGCTGGTAACAAGGTCTCGATGCCCATTCCAAGGCAAAATTGTGTACGTCATTATCTAGTGGATCAATCGGGCTAAGGCATTCAACTCTTCCCTTTGGCTTGCTATACTCGACAACCTCGGGATCCTTATGCAACAATCTAATCACCGCTAACCCATGTCCTTGTTTGACGAATGGTGGCTCCCGAGCCATATGATAATATTCATCGCTTGGCTCCTCCAGTACATATCCAAGCATAATGTTGACATCATTGGAAGTGAACCTAACCTCCTTTCCAAAAATATATGTATGCACCTCTAATGGTTGGGTGGAAATTCTCAAATTTGCATAAAACAATCGTATAACTCTCTCGCAATAACTGCCCCTCATCCGGCACAACCCGGCTAACCCAGCAGCCTCAAGCATACGATCAATTCTCATCCCTGCGAATGAGTCCAAATCTACTATCTTTGACACAATAATTCTACGGTGTTGTATATCTTCTACGTACCGTGCTTTGCAATTCGGGTTCCAATATAGTTTGGACCTTGAACCCACTTGAACGGGTTGGAATGGGACCAACGAGCATCCGACATCTCCTTCTTCAGGCTCAGCGGTTTCTTCCACCGCCGCCACTGCATCGGCTTCGAACGACGCAGTTTGAACGGATTCAACTGCCTCCATCGTTGCCTTCCCACACTTCGAGGTCAATTTCTTAGTCTGAGATTGCATTCTGATAGTTGAGAGTAATTCACCAAGCTGCAATATAAATGTAATGAAACAAAAACAAAATTCCAAATTCATTTCCGATAACAGATTATTACCCCAATACTTATCTCCAAAACAATTTCAAGCTATAACTATCGATTTACAAATTTAAACAAAAGTTTAACTTGAATATTTCTTGCATTGTATAAGTCCTTAAAACCTTCACCAATACAACAATCTCAATGTACACTATGGTTTCACCTTTAAACAAGACCAACATCTAAATTCCTAGTTTTCACCTATAGTCTGAGAGCAAAATAATAACAGCTAGGTGTGAACCAAACTCAACAATAGTTCAGGAGCATTAACCAACGCATTCAATAAATCCATAATTTTCTTTCTCCCCTATTGTTCAATAAACGAAAAGCAAGACAATAACATCTAAAAGTTTATCGCGCAATCAAAACCAATTTTTCCAGCCAAAACAATTGAACCAAATCGCAACATTATCAATGCCAGCGCAAAATGACAGAACACAACAACGTAAATGCTGTAGATCAGAACCCAAAAATCAAAACACGATCGGCTATTTTCTCTTCAACCAAAAACTAAGAATCGACATTTATACCTCAATCAAAAAAATGGAGAGCGGCAAATCGTCGGCACTGTCCTAATCACCAGGGGGTTCGACACCCGTTCGTCGTTCGGGCGCTGCTCGCCTTTCAGCCGGACGAAAGTCGGTCGTCGTTGGCTGGTTCGCTCGTCGCGGTTCCGTCGGCTAACTGTCGGGTCGCTGCTCGTAGCTCTTCGGGTCGCTGCTCGTAGCTCGCCGCTCGTCGGGTCGCTGCTCGTAGCTCTCTGCCGATAGGGTGAAGGCGAAAGCAAATTGGGTGAAATTGAAATTGGGCGAAATTTAGGTGTATATATATATATATATATATATATATATTTTAATTCAAAATCATTTTGGCCTGGACGCAACATTGTGGGGCCATCAACTTTTTTTAACGGACAGCGATGGTGCATTTGTCATTTTCACATACGTTGGTGGTTAACTTGTTAGAAAACATACCACAGTGGTTGACTTGTCATTGATCGCAAACCACGATGGTTGATTTGTCATTTTTCCTAAAAAAAATTTAGTTGTTAACTTATCGTTATCATAGAATAGAATAAAATGGTTGGTTTATTATTTTTCTTTTTATTAACTACTCAGCCCACGTAAAAGGCCCATTTAGAATGAAATCAATGAGTTGGGCCCTTTTGGCCCATCAAAAGATGAGAACTTACTTGATTTGATATTTTAAAACATTAAAAAAAATAGAATAACATAAATTAATTATAAAATTGTCTTGATTAAAGTTTCGTTCAAGTTGTAATCACAACTTTATAAATCTAAGAAAATAAAATTAATTAATTCATCCAAGGTTCCAATTCTTGTTTTGCTGCAATGGGGGAGAAGTTGGGTTTGCTCGACCTATGTGAGGTAACAGTGTCTCGCTTGACAGACCTATTTGTAAACTGACTTGTCAACCTCGTGAGTAGTTGAGTTGGGATCGTGAGCCGGGCATAGTTAAATCGTTTTTTTACTTTGCCCGGCTTGGGTCAATAAATTAAACAAATCAATTTAACCCAACCAAACCAATCTTAGGGGAGAAGGGTTCGGCTCCCATAGTTGGTTTCATACATATGCATTTAGGGGTGATAAACAGTCGGTTTGGTTCAATTTTAGAGTTAACCAAACCGAATCAAATTTTTTCGGTTTGTAAGAAATGGGACCAAAATCAAACTATCCCGCGGAGGAAACCAAATTGAACCAAAACCAATATTTTCAGTTCCGGTCTGATTCAATTGCAATTTTGTTCTAATTTTTAAAAATAAAGTAATATTCTTAAAAATAAAAAAAAAATTTTAATTATAAGTGTAATAAAATATCTAATTAATATAATTTACTTGGTCATTAGTCAATAATTCAATTGCTATTGAGTTAAAAATCAAATATTTTAAATTTTATAAGAGTGAGATTTGAATTCATTTTATTGAATGATTTTTTAATATTTAAATAAATTTTAAAGTGAATTTTATTTTCATCATTTTTTCAATTTGGTCTGGTTCCTATATTTTAGAATCGAAAACCAAACCAAATTTTTTGGCTTTCAAAAAATAGAATTGAATTTCTGTTGCTATAGATTAGGAACTGATTCAAACCAGACCGAAACCAATTGGTTCAACTTGATTCTTAGATCCAATTCGGTTTTTGAGAGAAAATTAATAACAAATAAAAATAATAAAAAGAGCCTTAATCAAGTTAAAATTAATAGTTTTCAATCACGAGCCTGGTGCTTAGCTGTTCACGTGTTGCTTGAGGCAAGCCAAAATTGGTGGAGATTACGTGTGGGAATAGTTCAATTGTCACCCCTCTTGATTGTGCGAGACAGAACACACCCACAATAGAAACACTGCCTTGACTTTTCAACTCGTAAAATGATGGTCTAATCTCATGAACAAGTTGTTTTAACATTAGGCATGCGGACCAAAAAGAGCATGAATGACAGCGTGACAAGGTACAATAATTATGGGATTTTGTTGTTTTCCCAAGTGACAAATTTGTGAGAATTAACCTATGTACCTTCAACTTTATAAAAACCGTACATTAATGTATAATATATAATATTATTGCTTTAAATCTTCATGTTACTTTTATAGTACCAAAGAAATACAAGATAAGATCTTAATTGTGTCGAAAATAGAACGCTAACTAGAAAAAGAAAATATAATATAGGACATCAGATTTACGAAAAAAAATTCGTTTGAGAAAAAAATCACGGGTAGAAGAATAAATCTACTATAAAGATCGAAATATAAATACTAGTTTTGTGATTCTAACTTACATGAATTTATAGAGAAAATAAAATTTACAATGCGGGCCCACTGATCTGAATCAATAGAACTAATAAATACGTTTTTAACAACTAATTTTAGGAGTACAAGAAACTTTCAGAACAAGAAATTCAAAGGAAAAAGCTTAACAACTTACAAATCTACGTTTATAATACGTTTTGTTAAGATGTTAACGCGTTTTGTCAACTAATCTTGGGAGCACAAGAAATCTTCTAGAGCTCAATTTTGTAAGAATAAAAAATCTAAAATAGACAGTATTATATTATTATGTTGGATTGAACCATTATAATGACAACATAATTCATAAATTAAAAGATCTAGAAAATGAAAAATGTAAGAGGGAGAAGAATCTAGAAATATTGAGAATCTTTTATTTTTAATGATTTAGACAATAATCAAGTCATCAAAACAAATATTAGTTGATTAAGACATTAAGTATACACAAAAAGGAAGAAACTTTGGCAACACATGAAGGTAAAATATCTAAAGGCTCTACCCTTTCCAATTAAAAGCCTAATCAAGTTTAATTAGAATTAATCACCTACAACCCTAGTTACCAAATCATTAATAAGAATGTAATATTAGAAAAAAATATCTAAGAATTAAAAAATGAAAATATTAAAGTAATTCTACCAACCCATGCATTCAAAACCAATTAGAATAAAATAATTTCTAGGAAAATTAACAAAACATTTTTTTAGAGTTTGATGTGACCTGAATTCTAGTTAGGTCAGGTTGAGCCCATATCTAATATTAGGATTATTTATTTTCTCTATATATTAATGCTTGAGTCGCAAAACTCATTGTACCTTGATTTTCAACTTAGTGATTTCTCCTCTGCCCGTAATTTTTTCCCGTTATGATTTTCTAGGTAAATCTTGGTGTTCCTGCTTCCGCAGTTTTCTTTTTCCGTTTCGCAGTCGATTCTCAACATATTTACTAATCTATGAATTATAAGATCAATGACAAGTTGACTACTAAATAATTTTCTATAATAAATAAAAAAATTCAACTATGAGAAATGAATAGAGCAAATATCGTTATTACGTTTTTTGTTAAAAAAATGTTTTATTTCTCCAGTGGAATGTTGACTTTCCGCTACGAAAAATGAGTTTTTAATATATGATTCAGAAAATATTACTTTCCGCTGCAAAAAGTAATCTTTCCGTCGCGAAAAGTGAGTGATTGTTGATGAGAGCTAGACGAAGATGATGGACCAGGAAGAGAAAAGAGAAGATAGCGATGAAAACTAGACGAGTGATATTGAGAGGAGGGTGAACCACTAAAGGAAATTCGAAAAATAAAAAACGTGGGAATTGTTTTTAACGACAAGAAGACCATGCCAGAGCTTCCCAGCAAAAAGCCAGATTTCAACATCATCTTCGCAGTAAGATTGATTCAATTATTGCGATTTTAACATAAAACTGAAATAGAATTAAAATTACAGAGCAGATTCAGCACTACCCTTTTTATAAAATTTAATGTTTCTTTCAACAGGTTTACGGCTATGTTTGCCTCAGTGGTCGACTTGTTATTGATCCCATAGTTCAAGAGTTATTTTATTAATTTTTTTTTAAATTTATTGAAAAAATTAATGTAGAGGTTTTCACTTTCACCTAATATCGTCAACCACTACCTGATTTGGTACGGGGTGAATTTAATATTTATAATAAAATTCATATGCATATATTTAATTTATATTTTTAAAAATATTATGATAATAATTATTATTATATTCCTTTGGTTAATAAACTATTTAACTACCTTAAAGGGGGAATTTGCAGAAGGTTTGATTAAATAAATTACTGAATTTGTAAATTACGATTTTATCCCCTACCTTTTATTTAAATAGAAAAATGAGAAAGAAAATAAAAAAGGAGCTCGAAAGGAAGCTTCGTCGAAGCTGCATGGCCTCTGCTCATCTTTTCCAATTTAATCTCTCCGTCTTCCTCTCCTCTTCCTTCAGACCTCCGCATTCTGCCCTTTTCCTTTTCTCTCTCCTCCGTTTTCTCTTCAGCTTTCTGATCTTCAGCTCCCTCCATGAAGTTACCGAAAATCGATTCCGCAAGGTTCAGTCCCAAGCGGTTATTCGGTCACAAGAAGGATCGTTCCGCCGTGAGTCGGTCAGAGCCTCAATCTTTTGGCTCTGGTTCGTCTTCTTCCTCATTGGAGTCCGCTTCAGTTCACAAGCCTGGCGGCGTACGTTATGCAGCCGGCTCGGGGACTCCGACGAGCGTTTTGCCTGGGGCTTCAGGTGACTGGTCGGAATTGACGTCAGATTCTAATTACGATCTGTTTCAGGCGTTTCGGATGTTGGATAAAGATAACGATGGAGTGGTTACGCGAGACGAGCTCGAGGCTCTATTGTGCAGGATCGGACCGGATCCACCGAGCCAGGAGGAGATTGCGCTGATGATGAGCGAAGTCGACCGAGACGGCGACGGCTGCGTGAGGCTAGAAGCGCTTATGAACCAATTCGGCTCGGAGTTCAGTCCGGCTTGCGACGTTTATGAGCTTCGCGAGACGTTCGCAATCTTCGACTCTGACAAAGACGGAAAAATATCGGCGGAGGAGCTTCTAAGGGTTTTCACCGCCATAGGAGAGGAGCACTGCACGTTAGAGGATTGCAAGAGAATGATAGCAGGAGTGGACAAGAACGGAGACGGATTCGTCTGCTTCGAGGCCTTTGCCCGTATGATGGAGCTGCAGCGATGGTCATAATCATTTGTAGCTCTTGAATGAAAAGCCCTCTTATGTCTCTCTTTTGCCAATCTCTGTTTTTAATCTGTTTTGTGCTTGTATTTCTTAATGTTAATCACAAATCGAAAGATCAGACGGTGGAGACTCGTCATCAGAGATGAAGTTGTCTTGTTTACGAGAAAATTGCTCAAAGAAATTCCATCGACCATAAACAATTAAAAACTGAATAATTAAAACAAAAAACAATGTTGAGAAGTCATGGAGCATTAAAACCAAAGATAATCAATCTTGATAAAATTAAGAGAAATTAACATAAACAAATAAATTATGCTCCCTAATAAAACAAACACTAAATAGTTTTTACTATTAAATAAAATTTTAAACTCCAAAAACATAAACACAATCTACGTCGCTAAAAATTATTTGTCGTTATATATATTTAGTTAAAAATTGAATTTTTTTTAGGAGGGCAAAAAGTGTACGGATGAATAGTAAAAAGTCTTCACTTATTTTGCTTAACATATTTACCCTCCAACTATGCTCCATCAATAACTACGCCGACCGTTAAATATTCGGTCAAATTGAGCAACAGCAGACGTGCAAAACAAAAGTAAAAAACAAAAAACCGAATTTTATATTTTAATCCGGTTCATAGAAAAATGAATCGACAAAAAGTTTCCATTTCAAGTAAAAATATTATCATTTTCCGACAATAAATCGACAAAAATAAGAAACTGTTGAAGAAAGGAATCGGAGAAGGGAACCCAGATGGAAACGGAGATGGGAAGAGGGGATTTCAAGAAATTCTTGCTGCTAACGTTAATGGAGGCTGAATTTGAAGAAACCCAGTTGAAAAGTAGACGAACTGGAAGAAAGGTAATGATTTACCTGCTCATCTGTTTACTCTAATTGGTTCTTTTAAGCAGAGTAGATGAGAAAGGAGCAAGCTTTTCCATGGCAATTGGGTTGCAGAGACTGAAACAGAAGTATTAATGGCGTTTGACAGTTTCCCTCCGTTTACCGACCAACCAAACGGGGAATAGAATATGGGAGTGGGTACGGACAAGAATTAAAATCCAGAAAATGGAAGATGCACATGGCCCGCGAACATGAGTGGCGGACCAAATACAAGTTTCCGGTCAGCTGACGCAAGTTTTGAAGACGACCCAATGGCTCAACCAATGTTACTAAAATGTAAGTGGAAATCTTAACATTAATTTAAGTTCAAAATCCAAAATAAATGGCTTATGGTTATTAGAGGTGTCTAACGAGTCGAGCCGAGCCTGAAAAAGTTAGGCTTGTCGAGCCTGCCGAGCTTAACAAGCCTAGCCTAACGAGTCTGCCTAGCCTAACGAGCCGAGCTTCACGAGCCGAGCAGAGCCTACCGAGCCTAACGAGTGAGCCTAACAAGCCGAGCCTAATATACACAAATAATAATATCGTATATAATTAAAAAAAATATTTTTATTATAGTTTAAAATAAAAATAAAAATTACAATTCGAAATAAAAATGAAAAGGAAATAATTTAAATGAAAAATACAATTTCAAAACACAACTTTCAAGGTTCAAGTTCAAGTAGCAAATATATGAAAATGAAAATTACAATTTGAAATTAAAATGAAAATTTAGTCTTCGTCATCCAAATTTTTGAATTCTTCAACTATGTCATCCTCTAGTTGTTGATATCTCATCACAGCGTCGTTCTAATCTTTCATGCAAATAAGTGCTTCAACGATGTCTGGTGCAAGTCTTCCTCGTTTATCATCGTATACACGTCCACCTGCACTAAAAGCTGACTCCGAAGCTACTGTAGAGACCGGAGGTGTTAGTAGATCACGTGCCATTTTTGAAAGAATAGGAAATGTAAGAGAGTTGGTTTTCCACCAAGCCAAAACATCAATTTCTTTTTCACGAGGAATTGAATAATTGGTAGTAAGATAATTATCAAGTTCATTTTTCTGTGAAGTATGAGAATAAACATCGTTATCTATTGCATCCAATATATCATCTATAAAATTTTGTGGAGCTCCACCACGAGCACCACTACTAGAGCTAGCATTAACATGTGAAGATTGCATGAAACGATCAACATTAGAATATTTAAGTTCATAAGAATAATATAAATGATCAAGCTCAATTTTTAATTGATAAAAAGTAATTGAAGAAGAAATATCTAAATTAGAAGAAATTTTATCAATCATTATACTCACTCCTTTTAATTTAAATATAGGATTCATTATGCATGCAAAACAAAAAATATTAGGTATATGAAGCCAAAATTTTTTGAATTTACTTTCCATTTTATCAATCAAGGGAGAAAGTTCTTTTATTTGTCTAAATTGTTTAAAAGTGCCCGTTAATGTTATAAAAGTTGGTAGAACAAGATGAGTTGTTGGATAATAAATTCTCGAACATGTCATTGTAGCTTCAAAAAATGGTTTTAGAAAATCAAGAAATAAATTAGCAATATTACAACTACTTTGATCAAGAGTAATACATTTTGTTTGTTCATTAATAAAAGCACAAATAACTAACCAATACGGCTTAACATTTTCTAACATTAAATAAGTCGAATTCCATTTTGTATCTACATCGGTTTTTAATTTTCTTGGTTTAAGTTGAGCATCGATACAAAATTGTTTATATTCTTGTTGTCGCGTATTAGATGAAGTAATATAAGAAATCGCAAATCGAATAGATTCAATATGACTCGAAATAAATGACATGCTATCTCGAACAACTAAATTTAAAATATGACAAACACATCTCATATGAAAAAGACTATTATGAGCCATATCTAATTGAAATAACTTTTTAAATTCAAAAATTGCAACATCGTTAGCAGAAGCATTATCAAGCGTAGTACTAAAAATTCTATCTCTAATACCATATTTTTGCAAAATTCCAACAATATATTTATAAATGGTAACACCACTATGTGGATATTCACAACTACGAAATCCTAATATTCTTTTATTTAATTGCCAAGAGTCGTCAATAAAATGAGAAGTTACGACAATATATCCTAACGCATTAGTTGCACTCCATAACGACAATATATACCTTTTGAAATTGATAGGAGTGATTGAGAAATTGCGAATTTGAGAGATTGAAAAATAAATTAAAATATTGAAGAAAATATTGATGAAAGAGTAGAGAGAATCTTTGAAATTGTTGTGAAAAATACATGAGGAATGTGGAGATATATATAGGATTTTTGAAGAGTGAAGAGTGAACCTTCACTCTTCTTGAAGAAGCAACGGTCTTGAAGACCGTTGCTTCGTTCGGACCGTTGGGCAACGGTCCGAACAAGTGTCCCTCAGTCTGAGAGACTGAGAGACAGAGGTCACACTGTGAGTTGAGAACTCACAGACGACATCTGTGAGTTCAAAACTCACAGACGACAAGTCTGTGAGTTTGAGTTCGTTCAGACTCACAGACGACGACGACAAGGCTGGATGATCCAGCCTCGCACGAATCGTCCAGCGAAGATGTCGAGACGTCTGTGTGAGTCGAGATCCAGCAGCGAACGAAGAAGACGACGAGCCCTCGACCTTCGTTTGTTCGTCGATGCCTCGACGAGCTTCATCCTTCGACGCGAGTTCCAGCGTTGGCCTCCATGAGACTCCAGCCTCGACGACCTTCGTCCTTCGACGCGAGATCCATCGAGCCAACGACGCGAGATCCAGCGAGCCCGAGCTTCGGCGAGATTCGCCTGGCGTTTGCTGTCTCGAGAGCTTCAGGCCTTCCTGCGGCAGAGGGCTGTCGGGCTGGCTCGCCGGGCCAGCCCGCTAGCCTCGCGAGCTCGGGCTCGGCGAGCTCACGAGCCTGGGTGCTCGGGCTCGGCTCTGCCCATCTACCGAGCTCGGGCAGAGCCAGCTCGGTGACTATAGCGGGCTGAGCTTAGCTCGGACCGCTACAGTGACGGGCTACACAGGCGGGCTGGCCCGCCCGTTAGCCATCTCTAATGGTTATAAAGCAAATTTAACATAATAATACAAGAAAAAAGAATCATCATCTAGGACAATTAGAAGGCACCAAGAGAGAATCTAAATCTGAAGTAACCACACTTCGGATATCACACTTGACTAGCACGATCTAAACCTAGGATGGAAGGGTCGTTGAGTTGAGTGACTAACTCAATAAAAAAAATATACACTACATCCAATGCAAAAAAAAACTGATTTTAAGTTTCTTTCAGAAAATCTAGTTTAATTCTTCATATTATCGTATATTGGTTTTTAAGTCATTTTAAAAATCTCTTCACTATTTAATTTAAATCAAGTTCCAAGTGCCACCGATAAGGCTTTTATTAAAACATGATGTAAATATAGACAACTATATCCCAAAAATAGACCTACATTGTTTTTCATTCAAACACGACCTCAATGAAATAGAAAGGTCACACAATAACTACTCCGGCACACAACATAGAAAGATGACTGTCTATAGCTAGCAATGCCTCATGAGTTCGAAGGAAAAAGTGTCCACATTCTGAAGACTAAGCAATGACACCATCTGAAAAAATCAAGTAATAGATAAGATTGTCGACGACAGATTACTCAGCGACTAGCTTCTGGTTATATATAAAGTGACACAAGTTGTCGGGGAGCATAGCTCTGTGATGACACAACCGCCCATCAAATGAAAAGGTATTAGGTGAGTAAAACTCAGCGACTAATAATCGTCAACCCGTGTGACAAAAAACCTTAGCCAGGTTTAGGGATTCGAAATGGAATGAGTGCGTCATCACCACCCTATTAACCATTTCACTTTAGGGATTCGAAACTCAATGACATATCACCAATGCCCTATTACTCATTTCGCATGTGCATACAAGTAATCTTCATGCAACAAAAGATGTACGTGGATAGTCTCGTTATGCTTTAATGCCATGACCGCTCAAACCATCAAGAGGATTCATCCTCCCAAATATACAGATAGCACAAAAAAATTAAATACCATATACGATAAAATAAACATGAGAAAACATAGGTACATATAAGTAAAAATAGATGTGTTGTCAAACAGTACTCGTTAGATTTTCATATGTGGCAACCCACAAAATAATAGTTTGAAAACTATGATACAATTCATTACATAAAGTATAAAAATTACTATCTCTATGACAATAGAATCATAATCGACCAGCAGCACTTGTCGTCGGATACTGACACCGAAATTGGGGACGTTGTTGAAACCTAAAACTAACCCGACTTAAAAATTTCAAAGCAAAACTAAGAATAAAACACGAGCCCAAAATTGGAATTTGAAACCAAATCGGAAACAGAATATGGTTGAGGAAGTTGAGTGAAGATCACTAAACCCAAACCCTACGAAACAAACTGATGCACCACAGGATCCATCCATTGGCATTCAAGCATGGAGTTTTTCTAATAACATTTCTAGTGTTTATTTTGTAGGTGTTCTAAGGAAAAAGAGGATGAATTACATTAATCAAGCATCCAAAAATATGATGGAGTTATTTAAGATAAAACATAGGTGAAAGGTTAAGTATAATGGAACTTCCCAAATCCGTCTAGAATCTGACCTCCGAGCACTCGTCAGCATTTTTGGCAGTCAAAAAAATCTTTCATCAAAATGCTAGCTTCATAAAACTTGTAGCTGACGTGTAAAGGTATCCATAACATGTTTTTGTGTTATATTTGGAGTTTGTTTGCTATGTCAAAAGTTCCGTTTACAGAGACCTAAAATCCAGCCACAGACTCTTTTTTTGTGTGTTTTAATGTTAAGATTATTTTTGTAATTTGGACATTAGGCAAACCTAATTTCGTGAGGGAGTTTTTAAGCCTCCATTAGGGCTGTTTTGCAGTATTTTTGGATAATCAAAAAGCAAAAGCTTTTGGAGTTCTCTCCCGAAACCCCCCGGAGTTCTTGTCAACTCCTAGCCGAGACTCGACTTCAAGCAATTCTCTTCCTCACGTTCTATCATTCTTGGAGGAAGAGTCTTACACTGAGTTCTCCCAATACTTCCTTAGAAGTATTATCCCAGAGAGGAAACCCAGAAGATTGGGGGAAAACGAGTTGAGAGGCTTTTGCAAAAAGAGTCCATTGAAGTTGCAGTTCTGGGTTTAGGGAATTTGAGGATCAACTTGTATGTTTGTTTTCTGTTCTGGTTTTTTTTTAACGATTTTGATTCTGTATTTTTTAGGGTGTGACCTCTGGATTATGGTGAACTGGATGTCTTTTGTGTGAAGTTTGGAATTAAAATATCGAGTTTGTGCATCTTGTATTGAAGAGGGTTGAATCTGTGTTTGTGGTTCTTTTTCCTAGCAGCGTTTTGTTCCCTGCATAACTTTCATTCTGTGAGGGTTTTAAGTATGAAATTTGGAGGTGTCATGCATTTTGGTGTCTTATAGGTTCCATCCAAATTTGGTGACCATTGGTCATCAGAATTGAAAAATATAGTATTTACGAATGTGGTTCCCGATTATGTTCTATAATTCTGTTTTTCGGGCAGTGAATTGCCGATTACATAACTATCGTTTCTGTGCGAATTTGAAAGTGAATTTTGGAGTGCAACTTGTTCCTTGTTTGTTTTAATTTCCCTGTTGAGCGTGATTGGTTGTCTGCACTGATAGTTATACCTGTTTGAATTTCAGTTTGCAGATTAGACCTAGCCGGTTTGAACTCTTCTCTCCAATTCGGCTCCTTTGCACTTCGAGGTGCATCACAAACCGTGCAATCGACCAAGATATAACAGCAGTCAATCAGTCACATTAATGATTAACTTGAAAGACCCACTGATCGAGATATAGTTGAAGTCAATGAGATACAACACGCCAGACACAAACAACTCAGCAGTCAATGAGACATAGTTGAAGTCAACTGCAAATGACTATGGTTGACCGAGACCACCCAATGTCGACAATGCACAGCGACAATTAATCGAGACCACCTAACAATCGATAAAACTCAACTAAAGTCCAACATAAAGTAAGCAGTAGTCAAAGGCATAGTTGCGGTGGACAAAGCACAACTAAAGTTAATCGGGACTTCATAGCAATCGGCAAGACATGCCACTGGCCATCGAAGACTCAATAACGGTCGATAGGGCACAATTCCAGTTAACCGAGACCAAGCAACAATCAACGACTTACACCATGATTAACTGGGACCATGCGGGACCCAAACAAGAAGGGAAGAAACCATGGCCACAAAGTTCGTTGAGGCGCATAGTGCCGAGCTGTGAATTTGACCAAAGAAAGTCTTTCGTGGTCAACTAGTCTGTATAGTGGATGATCTGCCTCAAGTGCGAACATCTGTACTTGCGAAGATATCTGGAGTGGATGTTCGAGCTTTTGCGGATGTCCTAGGCTTCAGCGAATACCTAGAAGCATCCTCTGGTCAACCAAAACCCCAACGCGGTTGACTGGATACAACTTACCAAGAATGGGAGCCCTCGGACAATTTCCCGATCCACCGAACCCAACAAGCGGTCGACTGGACGCAAGTCATCTCAAACAAAGAGACTCTAGGCCAATTTCGCAGTCGATTAGTCCCAACAAGCGGTCTATCGGACACAAGCCATCTCAAATAGAGAGGCTCTTGGCCAAAACTGCGGTCGACTAGTGAAAGCTTTCAATCTTGAAAACCACGAGGAAACCTGCATTCCCTCACCGATTCTTGCCCCAAATCAGTTTAAATCCTTGCACAAACACTAAATCTACGACAATAACATAAATGCAACCAAAGGATTTGAGTTTCCAAACTCAAATCTCAAACAAAAAAAAGGAAATTCCAAACACAAAAATTGAGTCAGAAACTGATTTACCCGCAAAGTTCCTTCACAAAAATCAGAGATCAAAATTTCATGAACATGATCCTAGCATTGGAAATCCCTCTGCACGCCACTCAGATCCATCCCTCTTTGCCTTACTTCGCCTTCTTCTCTGCCGAAGAAGAGAAGAGTTTCCCTTGTAAAAGAAGGGAGAAATAAAATTAAAAAAATTAAAATTTAATTATATTATTTAATATATATATATAATGTAAATTAACCTATTGTAAATATTAAACAAAATCTTTAAACCCGACAAAACACAAAATTAGGCCGACAAAACACAAACTTACAAACATAATCTCACAGCTTCAAGTAGTAGAGAAACACAAAATACATTAGTTGACAATTGACTAAACCCTTTACTTGTGGCTGAAAATTTATGACACATGGCAAGAACTTGGTTAATACAAAATAATTTGACATTGATTATAGAGAAAAATTTATTTTAAAAAATATAAAATATAAAAATTGCTTATTTTACACATAAAGTCAAACCTAAGCTTAAAAACGTTGAAATAGAAGGATACTTTAAACTAAAGTTGGTACTAGAACACCAAACTAGACTGGAAGAAGAAGGGAATGCCACCTCCACTATGGAGAAAAGGCGATCATATACTAGCAAAATGGCTATCTCCTTAGTCCTTACACCAGTATCATATCGAGGAAAAGCCAAAATAGACAAAGTCAACGTTGATTGTCGGCGATCTCTCACCCAGAACTCGACACCGAACCGAAGTTCACTTCTACGTTCTTTAGAATTGCCCACGAGAATCATTTTTTTGGGTTTTAAACTGGTTCAATGAACAAGTATAAGACAAAATCCTTTTTCTTAGATGCACCCTCAATTTGACGAAATATTTAACGGTAGGGCCACATTTATGACGGAGTATAGTTTGAAAATAAATTTATTGTTATTACTCATAATTAAGAGGAAATTTTGATCTTTACCCTATTAAGATTATTGTGTTCTAATAATCATTAGGATCCTCCTTAGCATGTAATGTAACGGGACATATTATCAATAATTCTAAAAATTTAATCTTATGGATTATGAAATCATAAATTATATTATTCATTTTAAAGTTAAGATCTATTTAAGGTTTAAATAGTTTTAATATTAATTATTTTATAATTGAAAATAAATAGTTTTTTTTTAGAGTTTCACCCATCATAAAATATAATTTTTAAGTATAGGAGCTTCATATATAATAATAAAACTAATCACACCAGAAAAATGTATTCAACATTGATTAACATAGAACTCATGTACACGTCATTCCCACTCATTCTTTGCCTCGGCGGGCTGTCCCTCGTCTTCCTCACTTTGGGGTGAAAGCCTGCGTCAAATCCAACCAAAATTACATATTAAATTAAGAATCAGTATAAAAAATGGAATAAATGTATAAATAATTAAATTAAAAAATGAAAATAATTGTTTTTTTATCGAGGCGAATTGTTAGATTGAGTGACGATTGATGGTCTACTTACAGCGAAAACGGTGGCGTGGCCGGGATCGGCGAGGTGGGCGAAGAGGTTGTCAATTGGGCCAGTTCCAGTGTAGATGTGTTGGAACCATGCACCAATCACCGCCAACATAGCCAATCTACCGTTCTTGATCTCCTTTGTTCTCAGCTCCTTGATTTTTTCCGGTGATCCGGTTCCCCACCCGAGAGGGTCGAACCAGAGGCCGCCAGGGTAGCCGACGTCGGTGCCTGTGAGCTTGTTGTTGGGGAAGATGGGGTCAGTGTTGACGCTTCCAGGCTTGAGGATGTCAGCCCATCTTCTCCCCTCCGCCCATCCGATCAAAATGAGCTCAATTATGAAGAGAGTGGTAGTGTCGGTGAAGTAGGTTAGCTCGCCGGCAGTGTACCACGACGGAGTGTTGAGAACGCCGATCTTGGTGAGAAACTCGGGGATGAAAATACCGGCAGCGCCTAACATGGCCCATCTGCAGTGAACTATCTCCGATTGCTGGTTCCATCTCAGGCTCTCCGGATCAGACCCTAAGTTTCAAAACAAGCCATAGTCAAGCTTAGCAAAATACCCACCAAGAACAAACCAGTCGCCATTGATTACAGTCATTGATTTCAAACCTAGACCAAGAGGATCAAAACCAAAGTCTCCGGGGAGAGAGCCGTCGAGCCACGGAGGAGGGGTGCTACCAGGGAACCACAAAGGCCTATCGGGATCGGCAGCAGCGCAAACAGCCACAGATCTCGCCGCCCTAGAGCTGCAAAAGCCGTTCACTTTCTTGACTCTCAATTTGCTTCCGGTGAGAAAAGCACAACCCTTCTGCGAACTGCAACGCAACGGCCATGTTAATTACTTCACCATAGATTAAGATCCAAACACACATTACTATCTTACCAGGGAGAGGAGGAAGAAGAAGAGATGGCCACGGCGGCAATGGCAGAAGAAGCACAAGCGTAGGCCATGACGATCAGATTCAAATTTCCGTTCCGATAACTGCTACAACTTAGGAAGTAGAACTCTTGAGTGGTTGGTTTCTAAAGGATATTAATTTCTAGGGCTTATCTCAAAAGATAAGACGGCCATTGGTAAGCACACTCATTTGTTGCCACGTGGCACTCAGAATCTGAATCAATCTGATCTTCAGCTTCCACGGCCTGAGACGACCACACGTCCCTGGGGCTGGAATTGTGGTTTGGAACAGACGCGTGATTGATCGGACGGTGGAGGTTCCCCAATCTTACTTATGAATATATATTGGAATTAAAATAATGTAATTTATCATAAGAAGAATGTTTGTGTTAAGTTAAATAATATATATATTTAAAGAGAATTATTGTATAAATTTGTTTATGCTAAGAAAATATGAGGATAAAGATCAAAATAACCCCCGATCTATGGAGGGCCTAACAGACTGACCCTTAAACATTTTATTCACAATTGTTCATGAACTATGCTCGGTTAACAAACTGACCTCTACTTTTAAAAAAGAAAGGATAACACTGTTTACCCACTATTTTCACATTTTAATACTTATATTTTGACGTGTTAATCATTAATTGATATAAATAAAAATTAATGTGATAAATTATAAATAATTAATTTTAGTCATAAAGAATGTCACGTCAAAAGTTAAAAATTAGAAGCTAAAAATAGATGATAAATATAACATTGTTCTAAAAAAAAATGTTAAAAGGCATGCAATGGACAAGTGCATGTGCCAATCAATTACTGGCTTTCTTTCTCTCTGTCTACCAATTACCTGCAACGTTGAGGAATCGGGTTGAAGTTCATTGGTAGGTCAATTTTGCTGCCCTTTTTAGTAGGGGTGGAATTGGTTAATTTCGATTCGGTTTTAGATCAAATTGGAACTGAACTGACTCGGTTTCATTTTGAAAAAAAAAACGAAAAAAACCAAAATTGAATTGAATCTACCTAAAAACACATAAAAAATTGAACATCAGTTTTCGGTTTTCCTTGGTTCGGTTTCAGTTTTTCACTTCTAATCACAAATAGAAAAAAATGTCTTCGATTTTCTAAGAAAAGCGATGAGAAAATAGAGTCTGTGAGAAGTAGAAATAACGAGAAAAATGGAGATCAATTCTCATAGGGTCCGTTGTTAACACTGTAACAGTTTGTCATAGTTCAGGGGTTAAGTTGTTAAAATCATTGTGGTTTGTCATAGTTCAGGGGTTAAATTGTTAAAATTGCGACGGTGAATCTTTGAGCATTGGTAATTCTCTCAATTTTCAACGGTTTTGGACGCTTGAGTACTCGTTTTCTATGTACTTTTTGCAAAGCACAAGTAGGAAAGATCTTTTTTGTCATTCGGTTAGAGCAGATTTGGGCACGTGATAAAACATATTAGATTTTTTATCTCTTCAACTTTAAAAGACCATAATTTTTGCTACAGGTGTCAGAATCGGCTTCAAAAGGTATCAAATCGAAGCTCTCTCATAGATCTATCACTTGTCATAAAGTTTATCCCATGACCCCCTTTTCTCGGCCCCAAAATCACGCGTTTAAGCCCTCAAATTTGAGATAAAAAATTTTTGACGTCATGAGACCACTGCGGTTTGTGACGAACTGCGGCAATGTCATGACGAGACCGCCGCGGTTTGTGACGAACCGTAGCGGTGTCATGACTAGACTGCTGCGGTTCGTCACAAACCGCGACGGTGTTTTGAGGAGACCACCGCGGTTCGTCACAAATCGCGGCGTTTTCTTGACGAGACTGCCGCAGTTCGTCACAAATTGCGGGAACCGCAACGGTCTCATGACAAGACTGATGCAGTTCGTCACAAATTACGGGAACCGCGACGGTCTCATGATGAGACCGCCTTAGTTTGCGACGAACTACTGCATTTTTTGACGAACCACGGCGGTTTGTGATGAGACCGCCGCGATTTGTCGCCCATGCTTTAATGGTAAACATGATAACGATGGTTGTAGGTCAATTTTTCATAATTCAGTAATTTATTTATTAAAAAACAATAAATAATGATTAATTTATCACTAATAATCAATTATGATGGTTGATTTGTCATTTTGAATGGGAGATCAATTACGTCTCACACTAAAATTGACAATTGCTATAATGAAGGAGATGGTGGGTGGAAATGGGTGATCATCTTGGACATTGGAGAGAGAGAGAGAGATAGATAGGTTGACCCGTGGTTTTTTATTAGGTTTTTTTTTAACTCCATAAGTCAATTTGTTAACAGACCATAGTTCAGGAACATTCTTGTTAACAAAAAAAATGTTTAAGGCCCGAACAATCAATCAGAACTCTCATGATTCAAAGGTTATTTTGGACTTTATCCAAAATATTAAATACCCGATGACAAATGGCAATAGTGGGGCCTACTTCCCGTAAGCAATTTAAACGAAAATCATTTGTTTGATTAAAAATTAAAAAATAATAATAATAATGTGTACAATGGATCTAGTCATGTCAACGAAAATAATATTTTAAAGGTAAAGTCGGCTTAATTTTGCCGGGAAAAGTAAGTTTCCGGGCAACTTCCTATATGACTCAAAGCTTGCATTTTCGCATTTTAAATATATTGTATTTGACATTGGTAGAACATAGTTAGGCTACCACCAAAACACACCATATGCATTTAATTTGTTCGGTTTAAGTTGTATTATGACGTTAAATAGCTTATATTATGTGTTGTCTCACCTAAAATTATTAATTATTCAATTATTAACTAGCCATCTATATTATCACTTGACAGAGATATCGCACACGTTATATGAAGGTAAAAAATCACGAGACAATTCCAATTAAAATTTCTATTTTAAGGTTATATATATAACAAATTCTTTTCCAAACTCATTTAGAAAATAAAATAAAAATAAATTCTATTTAAAAAAAACTAATATTTATTAACTAGTCCGGGTAAATTATATCATTATTGAAAGACATATCATAATTGCGGCAGTTTGTTCTATGAAGGCTAGGATGACTCATGTGAGGGTCCAAACTATATCAATGGAGGTGTGTAATCTCATATCGCTTTGAAAAGTGGACAATATATGATTTACAAGTAAAGTTTTTTTTCCTATTTAGTACAATACGTTTTTTGTGAATTTTAAGAACAAAATCATGCGGGTTTTACCCCCAAAGAAGACGATATTATATTGAGAAAACTGAGGACGTTTCAATAATTATAGACAAAGGACCTAATCCATCTAGAGCAGTCTCTTTTTCTCTCTCTTGACGTAATGAATATTATGATAATAGTAGTAAATGTACGCTGGATTTAACATATAAATTAATACACCGAGCAATGTTTGAATGAAAATACCAGGATTTGGGATTAGAAATGAAGATCAAGAAACTTCTATGAAATTGCATGGATTAAGACTGCAAACCAATTGTAATGAATGGGCTTACACTATTTTAATTAGATCATGGAAAAAGTTGGTTCTTTGAAATTTATTTTTATTTTAAAATAAAATTAAATCATGTGAAGCCAAATCAAAACTAAAAATATATGAGTGTTCGAATATATCACAATAATAACGGAACGGAATCAACGATTGAACCATATGAAAGAAAATCGATCGACGTGGATCGGGTTTTTGGGTGTTGTTATGTCACATAGATGGTCCGGATCAATTGTTCTATTAAAAGCAAACTAAACTTATATTGTATTTATTTTATTCTACAATTAAGAGTAACTTGGATTTACAATATGATAATAACAGTTAAATTAATATACTATATTTATTAATTAGACAATTTTTTATATATTATTTATTTTTAGAGTCGGTTTTTTTTAACTATTAAAAATAAGAGGCTCAAAATTTAATAGGCCTTGAAAATGGGCTTCGTGGCTAAATATGACCCTCCATCATTATTTTAAAAACATATATTATAAATTTAATGTCACATTCTAATTTATACGTCTCATATTTTATGTTCAAGTGTCCATGAACACTTAACTTTTAAGAACATTATTATAGACTTGACAATATGATATTTATCAATCAAATTAACACATCATGTAGGGGTGTAATCAGTTTGATTATGAAAAAGAAAAACCGAAACCGTATCGAATCTACCTAAAAACCGATAAAAAATCGAACTTCGGTTTCTTGTTTTTCTCGGTTCGGTTTCTATTTTTCTTTTTGGTTGGGTTTGGTTTTCATTTCAGTTTGGGTTCGATTTTCATTTTCAAACAGATTTAGTTATCAAAATTGCTTCAAAGTAGACGTTTCCCACGACAAAAAAAATCTACCGATTATTCATACATTTTTCGCACGATTTTCGACTAAGCTGAGATTACTATTTAGATCATGTGTGCCATTCAAGTAAAAAAATTTCTCGCAAAAACAACATAAAAATGAGGAATGACGGTGTCGACACTCGGCATCGTGCAAGGAGAAAAAAAATACGTTTAGGCTAGGGGATGAGAGTGATTGTGTCGGCCGTGTGTGAGGAGAAGAAAGATTATGTTAAGTTTGGGGGTTGGTTTGGTTTTAAGAGATGAGGGTTGGTTTTTTTTTTATGATATTTAACTAACCTTCGGTTTAATTTGGTTTAATTTAGTTTGGTTTTACTCGATTTTTCTTAATAAAAACTAAGAACCGAATAAAAAATTTTGGTTTTTTTCTATTTAGTTCCAAAAACAAGAAATCATAAGATCGAATCAATAAAACATTATTGCGTCATTATTAGGAGTGGTGTCGTCTTAAAATGCTTATTTTTTCTAGTAAAAAAATATAGTGTAATTTTAATATTGAGTGAAGTGTAATTGCTAATTTTCCAGACAAAATAAACTAGCCTTTGACATTTAATAATCATTTTAATTTAGTCATTACAATTTTAATTTTCTCATTAAAATACTTATAATTTGAGAAATTAACAAAACAACCACTATACTATAGAATCAACTACAAGTCAACCACTAAATAATTTTTTCTAACAATTTAAACACTGAACTATAAAAAATAGACGACACAAATATTATCGTTACCTATTGAAAGAATTCCCAACCAAGAACATTGTCGAACATTGGCATGATTCTCCTTGATCCGTCGTTGTCGTCCAGTTTTTATCACGATCTTTTCTTTCCTCTTTCTGGTTTGTCGTCATCGTCCAGTGCTTATCACCAATGTCTCACTTTTCGCACAGGAAAGTAATATTTCTGCTGATGGAAGGCTGTCATTCCTCAGCAAAAAGTAATTGTTTTGCGCAGGGAAAATAATCTTTTAAATCTATTTAGTGGAAAGACAATGTTCTGCTGTGGAATGACAATATTTTTTAACTGAAAATGTAACTAAGATGTTTGCTCTGTCAATTTTTTATAGTTCAGTATTTAAGTTATTAACAAAAATTATTTAATAGTTAACTTGCCATTGATTTTATATTACAGTAGTTATTTTGTTAATTTCACTTATAATTTCAATTTTATTTTTAAATGATGTACTGATTTTAAGTTATCATTAAATTTAATAAAAATAATCACATGACAATTTACTATTTACGTCATCTATCTATATCATCTAAAATATTTAGTTGCAGTTGACCAACTCTTATTTTTTTTTATATTTTAATTTATCATTTTAAACCTAAAATAATTAAGAAAATTAATAGATTTAGATTAAAAATAACTTAATAGACTCCAATGAGGGTGGGACCCGGTTTAGTTCGAACTAAGTAACAAAATTGAATGATTAAAATTGGTCAATTCGATTTGGTTTTAGTAAGGAAAAAAAATTAGGTTCGAACCAAACTGAATCGAACCGAAAGGTTCTGTTCGGTTCTTGGTTATGTTGGGTTAAAACCGAAAAACCGAGAACTGACCCGATTAATTAAAAAAAAAAAGATAAAACCCTAGTTCTCTAATTTTGAGGTGCCGCGACTCGAAAATTCATCCATCCCTATCCCTGTTTGTTTCTCTCACGTCTCAAATCGCATTCTCTCTAGGTCTAACCGCACGTTCGCCGCAGATCTCTCCATCTCCTACAACCACTGTGACACACCGAGTCGTCGACCCTGCTCTCTCTCAGTCTCTCTAGCCGAAGGCGGATATCGACGATGAACTCTCTCTCTCTCTCTCTCTCTCTCTCAGAGTCAGAGGCTCTAGCCGGACAGCGGCGATTCAACCTCTTTAGCTTGACATTGGAGATTCGAACAATCTAGTCAGTGCAATCTTCACAGTTTATAGGTTCGACTTTGTGCCTCTGTTGGTTCTTCGCATTTCACAGGTTCGACTTTGTGCCATTGTATGTTTTTCACAGTTCACCGACGACGTTATGAGATGTTTGGTGTTTTGTTTATCTATTTGTTTTATTCTTTGAAATAAATGATCCATTTTTGTTGTTGAATTAAATAGTTATGCATTTTAATTGATGGTTCTTCTCCGGACAGATCTATTTTGAGAAATGTCTTCTTGGTTTGTCTATTAGCAGAAGACTATGTTATGTTAATCATTAACATTGTTGTTGGTTTTTGGGTGATTAAACAATGTTAGGTACATCTCTCACGATATTGGACCTTGCCTTAACGATGAAAACCGAAAGATTTTGCTTCCCGTGAAATTTTTCAGGGAAGCAAAATCTTTCGATTCTTTGTGGAAGAATCGAACCGATGAGAACCGAAACCGAGGTTTGATTTTCGATTCAGTTTCTCATTAACCTCGGTTCGGTTCTAATTTGGTCAAAAACTAAACCGAACCGAATTGATCCCACCCCTAGATCCCAACTATTTTCTCTAGTTAAGAATTTTAAGTTATATAAATAAATGACGTGGCTGAAATTTTTTTTCCACTTTTTCTATTAAATTTTTAAAAATAAAAATAAAACTATAGAACTTGATGAAAAAAAGAAATTATAGAGACTAATTTGAAACAATTATTGAAAGTTTTTATTTTGGTGTTTTTTAATTATATTTATATTTATTTTTGTAGGAACAATTTCTATTATATTTATATTTGTTTTTGTTGGAATAATTTCTAATACGATTTCCATTGAATATAGAATTTAAGAATATGAAAGAGTCAATATGTTAATTAGTCTGCAAAAAAAGTCTCTCCCCATATATTGGGTATTGTATCAATGGATTGTTTGCTTAATAAATACTAAGCATAGTAGTTTTAATGGTGATTATGATTAATTAATTATCTTATTCTAAGTTAATGATTATTATAATTATAAATTAATGGTGAATGTCTTTATGAATTATTTAATGTATAATCTTATTGAAAATACCATTGAAGATTAGTTGTAATATCCGGGATTTAAACCGGGACTAAAAGTAATGATATTTATGAATTTTGGTTATTTTGAGAATGATTTTCGTATGAGATGTAATACCCTGATTTTTCGTAACGAAATTAAGTAAAGATAATTGAGAAACTAATTGGGTGTAAATTTGAATAAATGAATATTTGAATAATTATTGAAAAATTTAGTTGATGGAAATTATTATAATTGAAATTGATTAAATAAATTAGGATAAAAATTAATTAAATTTAAGGGAAGGAAAGAAATGGCAGCGGTGACATTTTGGACTGCGTCCCTGCAATGACTCCGGTCGACAGCCCAAAAACATATTACACATATTATCACTTATAAGACCAAAAAGAGATATCACACATGTTATATGAAGGAAAAAAATCACAAGACAATTCCGATTAAAATTTCTCCTTTAAGGTTATAACAAGTTCTTTTCTAAACTAATTTAGAAAATAAAATAAAAGTAAATTCTATTTAAAAAAACTAATATTTATTAACTCATCTTGAGTAAATTATATTGTTATTGAAAGAAATATCATAATTGTGTTAGTCTACTCTATGAAGGCTATGATGACTTATGTGAGGGTCCAACCTATATCAATGAGAATGTATAATCTCACATTGCTTTTGAAAGTGGACAATACATATTTTACAAGTAAAAGTTCTCTTTCCTATTTAGTACAACACGTTTTGGGCGAATTCCAAGAATAAAACTATGCGGATTTCACCCCAAAACGGACAATATTTTATTGAGAAAACTGGGGACGTTCCAATAATTATAGACAAATAACCTAATCCATCTAGAGCAGTCTCTTTTTCTCTCTCTTGATGTAATGAATATTATGAGAATAGTAATAAATGTACGCTGGATTTAACATATAAATTAATACACCGAGCAATGTTTGAATTAAAATACCATGATTTGGGATTAGAAATGAAGATCAAGAAACTTCTATGAAATTGCATTGATTAAGACTGCAAACCAATTGTAATGAATTGGCTATACTATTTTAATTAGATAATGGAAAAAATTGGTTTTTTTAATTTTATTTTTTATTTTTAAATAAAATTGAATCATGTGAAGCATATCAAAAATAAAAAAAGACGTTTGTTCGAATATATCACAATAATAACAAAACGAAATCAACAACTGAACCAAATGAAAGAAAATCAATCGACTTGGATCGGGTTTTTGGGTGTTGTTATGTCACATAGATGGTCCCGATTAATTGTTCTATAAAACCGAACTAAACTTATATTGTATTTATTTGATTCTACAATTAAGAGTAACTTGGAATTACAATATGATAATAACAGTTAAATTAATATACTATATTTATTAATTAGACATTTTTTATATATTATTTATTTTTTTAGAGTCGGGTAATTTTTTACTGTTAAAAATAAGAGGCCCGAAATTTAATAGGCCATGAAAATGGGCTTCGTGGCTAAATATGACCCTCCATCGTTATTTTAAAAACATATATTATAAATTTAATGTCGCATTCTAATTTATACGTCTCATATTTTATCTTCATGTGTCCATAAACACTTAACTTTTAAGAACATTATTATAGACTTGACAATATGATATTTATCAATCAAATTAACACATCATGTAGGGGTGTAATCAGTTCGATTATGAAAAAGAAGAACCAAAACCGTATCGAGTCAACCTAGAAACCAATAAAAAATTAAACTTCGGTTTTTGGTTTTTTTCGGTTCGATTTCTATTTTTCTTTTTTGTTTGGGCTTGATTTTCATTTCGGTTTGGACTCGATTTTCATTTTCAAACAGATTTAGTTATCAAAATTGCTTCAAAGTAGAAGTTTCCCACGACAAAAAAAAATCTACCGATTATTCATACATTTTTCGCACGATTTTCGGCTAAGCTGAGATTACTATTTAGGTCATGTGTGACATTCAAATAAAAAGTTTTCTAGCTGAAACAACATAAAACTGAGGAAAGACGGTGTCGACACTCGACTCCGTGCATTGAGAAAAAAAATTAGGTTTAGAGAATGAAAGTGCTTGTGTCGGCCACCCATGAGGAGAAGCAACATTAGGTTAAGTTTGGCGGTTGGTTTAGTTTTAACAGTTGTGGGTTGGTTTTTTTTTATATTTAACTAACATTCGGTTTAATTTAGTTTGACTCCATTTTTCTTAATAAAAATTAAGAATTGAACAAAAAATTTTGATTATTTTTTGTTTAGTTCCAAAAACAGTTTTTATTACATTAGATTCAAATCGAACCGAGTCGAATCAAATTAGATATAAACGTTCAGTTCTATTGAAAATGCCGAATAATTTCTAAATATGAATTCTCTCGATGTGGTGGTACAATGCCGAGTTACGTCGAGTCAAATTTGGATTTCAAAGTAGGTTTTCCATGGAGCCTACCGTGATGAGAAATCATGAGATCGAGCCAATAAAACATTATTGCGTCATTATTCAGAGTGGTGTCGTCTTAAAATGCAATTTTATGGGTGAGGAAAATTTGATTTACAATGTCATAGTGATGTAGATCGAGTCTTGATTTTGGCAGGAGTTCGCCTCAATTCTTTGTTCATTATGTTGAGCTTGGAGTGATCATGTATTTATAGACTGTGAGTTTTCGGACGCCTAAAAACCTTTTCAGTCATTCGCATGAAGCCGTTGAAGAAAAGCAGTTGAAATCCGTCCTCTATTTATAGACTGCGAGTTTTCGGATGTCCAAAAACCTTTTTGGTTGTCCGCATGAAGCCGTTGAAGAAAAGAAGTAGAAATCTGTCTATTGGAAAGGTAGCCGTTGCACATAATCTGGACTTTTTGGACGCATGTCCTCGTTTGCGCTCGTCCAAAAAGTCGCCAGAAAATTACAAATTCAAACGTTTGTTCTCCGTGATCGTCCAAAAACTATTTACAAATTTGACCCCGAACTCTTGGGGACAAAATTGACACTGAACTTTCAATGACATATTTGACCCTAAACTTTTTTGATGAGTTTGACACTTTTTGGACGACTCTCCTTGACCGCGCTCGACAGCTAATCATCTGAAAAGTCCCCAGAAAATGATAGATTCAAATCTTACTCTACCGGGCTCAACTAGGCTCGTCCGCGTGCATCCGAAAAGTATAAAAAATGCCTAGAAATATTACAGATTCAAACGCTGCTCATCCGAGCTGGACCGTATGTGTCCGAAAACTCTAGAGACTAGTTTAGGCCGACTTCCCTAGTCTGCAGTAGTCCATAAAGCAATTTAAAATTTAACCCTGAACTATAATGAGTCCCAAAATGATATGCAATACTACATAGACTCACGTAGACATGTTAGCTCATTAATAATACTTATTTTGAGGGTATTTCCAATATACACATATATAAATATTATTGTAAAAATGATAAGAATAATATCCGAAAAATACAAAATACAATTTATTAATTTATTAAATTAAATAACATTTTAGTCATTATCAAAATAAAACTTAGTCTAACAAAAAGGCTAACACTTAAAACACTGAACTATGAGAAATGGACGACACAAACATCACCGTTACCTACTAAAAGAATTCCCAACAAAAAACATTGTCAAATGTCGGCATGGTTTTTCCTGATCCGTCGTCGTCATCTAGTTCTTATCACGATCTTCTCTTTCCTCTTCCTGGTTCGTCGTCATCGTCCAGTGCTCATCACCAATGTATCACTTTTCGTAGAGAAAAAGTAATATTGCCGCTGATGAAACGTAGTCGTTCCGTAGTAGAAAGTAATCTTTTTACGCAAGGAAAGTAATATTTTAAATCTATTTAGTAGAATGACAACGTTCTGCCACTGAACGATAATATTTTTTAACAGAAAATGTAACTACGATGTTTGCTCTGTCAACTTTTTATAGTTTAGTGTTTAAGTTGTTAGCTAAAATTATCCAGTGGTTGACTTGTCATTGATTCTATAGTATAGTGATTATTTTGTTAATTTCCTTTATAATTTCAATTTTATTTTTATAAAAAGAAAATCACATGACAATTTCCTATTTACGTCATCTCATTTTTAAACTAAAATAATTAAGAAAATTTATAGATTTAGTTTAAAAATAACTTAATAGATCCCAACTATTTTCTCTAGTTAAGAATTTTAAGTTATATAAATAAATGACGTGGCTGAAATTTTTTTTCCACTTTTTTATCAAATTTTTAAAAATAAAAATAGAAATAAAACTATAAAACTTGATGAAAAAAAGAAATTATAGAGACTAAATTGAAACAATCATTGAAAGTTTTATTTTCCACTTTTTTTATTATATTTATATTTATTTTTGTTGGAACAATTTCTAATTCGATTTCTATGGAAAATAGAATTAAGAATATGAAAGAGTCAATATGTTAATTGGTCTGCAAAAAAGTCTCTCACCATGTATAGGGTATTGTATCAATGGATTGTTAGCTTAATAAATATTAAACATAGTAGTTTTGATGGTGATTATGATTAATTAATTATGTTATTCTAAGTTAATGATTATTATAATTATAAGTTAGTGGTTAATGTCTTTATGAATTATTTAAAGTTGTATAAATTATAATCTCATTGAAAATACCATTGAAGATTAGTATTTTGAATTACTAATATGTTTATTAAGTCCATGCAACAATGAGTTAAGTTTGTACTTTGGACTTAATGAAAAAGGTCGCAAATGTGCCAAAGGTTGATATGAGTAGGCGCCGTGAGCCATGTGCAAAATTGTAATATCCTTAGTTCTCTTAATACAATACTATCCGCTTTGGGCAAAAAATTCGCTCAGTTTTGTTCTTGGAGTTAGCACAAAACGCGTAGTACTCGGTAGGGAGGAGAACCTTACTTATAAACCATGCATTTTTCACTATTTCAAAAGATGTGGGATTGTGCACCCTCACTAGTATGATATGAGTCAGATCCTTATTTCGGTCATCATTGCTTTCACGGGACGGGCTGCCACAATCTTCTCCCATTCTGAGCCCGACATCCTTGTCGACCATACTTCCAGTTTGGCATTAACCCTGATACTATTTGTAACGTCCCTAGTCCTCTTAGTACAATATTGTCCATTTTGCGCTAAATCCAGCACAATTTTGTTTTTATGATTAGCCAAAAACTTGTTGTATTAGTTATGAAGTGGAATCCTACTACTATAAACTATGTATTTACTACTTTCCAAAATAATGTGAGATTGTGCACTCTACTGGTATAGGCTGGACCCTCACTTGGGTAATCATTGCCTTCACAAGATGTGATGTGGACACGGAACGCACCGCACGTGGTGGATGAACGCAACGCTTTTCACCTCCTTGGATAAGGACGCGGCTGCAAGTTTCTTTCGTGATATAACTCACACGAAAGGGACTTTGGATATTACGCACCAAAGGGTCTTTGGATATCACTCACCAAAGGAAGAAAATGATCTCTCCAATTCTCGAAAAGCAAAAGCTTTCTTTTGTCAAAATTCAACAACTCAAACATAAGACTAGGTGGCTTTATATATAGCCAATTTAAAAACATAAATTAGAAAATTAAATAAAAGATAATCTAAATAAATGAATCTAGATCTCCTAGATAAGTGGATCTAGATCTCCTAGATAAATGTATCTAGATCTCCTAAAAAAAAGTGAATCTTTTGTTATGATTCTCGACCGATTCGAAAAATTTCCATGATCTTTGACTTGATATCGTTTGATGAATTCAAATTTGCATCATCTACACGAAAGAAACTTGCAGCCGTGTCCTTATCCAAGGAGGTGAGAAGCGTTGCGTTCATCCATCACATGCGGTGCGTTTCGTGCCCACATCAAGATGGGTTGCCACAAAAATGGAAGATTTTGCTGATGCAAGTCGTGAGCACTTGTTTGACCCTGTCACCCGCAACATTAGCCTAGAGAAAGCTGCAGAAGCCTAGTTATGAGGTTATGTTTTTCAAAACTTAATTTGCGGACGCCCAGACCCAAGTGTGGTTACTTGCGGTGGACATCTAGAGAGCCTTGTAGTAGTCCGATTCAAAGACGAATTCAAATTAAAGCTTCATGCCGACACACAGTCAAGAATTGAGGACACCCGGAGCGGTACTCGAGAACTTTATTTGGAGAATCCATTGACCACATTGATGTCTCTAACGAACACATCGCGGTCGATCAAAAAGTAGCAGTGGGCAATCGGAGATCAAGATTATGAAGGTGTTTATAAATATAAGCACACTCCACTGCAAAACTTAGTGACTCACATTTACGCCGAAGTGTTGCCCGTTTACTTGCGAACATTTGAGCCTTCAATTTTGAGATAAAAACATAATCTCTCATATTTATACAGGATTCTTATTCTTGAAAGAGTTAGATCATTATATTTTATATCTTCAAACTCTATATTTGTTGTTAGTGGAATGAAAAATGTTGATGCTGTGAATAGTCATTGTAAGGTTCGATTGACGCCTAGAATATCAATCATTTGTAACTAGGAATTTTCAAGGAAGAGCCTTGTGTAGGATCAATGCAAACTTATAGGGAGATGGGGGGTGAATTAGGCTTTTTGGTTTTTTCGTGCGATATTGATTATCTATTCCATATGTGATTAATCTATAATAAATATGCAAGCAATTAATAGCAAATATAAAGAGTTAAGGGATAGAGAGAGATGACATCGGTTTGTTCATATGATTCGGCAACTCTGCCTATGTCCGCACTCCATGTTTCCGACTTGGAGATCCTTAAACCACTAACCTCCCCAGTTAGTGAAGATTGACTTCACAGGTGCCAACCAAACTTTTACAATGACTCTTCTTAGGGTGTCGTCACCTTTTTCTCTTGACTATTCTCGGGGCGTCACCCTTTCAATCATGGTTTGAATATAAATGTGTGAAAATATAAAATACAATTTAGAACCTAACTCTTAAATATATAATCTCAAGTTGAGGGTTGAAAAAATTAGGCCTACGAACTCAATTCTAGAAGAGAAATATCGAGTATAAATTTTGGCAGAGCTTCGCTATAATTTCTCTTCCTTAATCTTTAATTCAGAGTGCCTTCTATTTATAAAATCTGCTCGACCGGTCGACCTCCTTCATTTCGGTCGACCACCTTCCGACCGTTGGAATGTTACCGTTGCGTTGTATAGTCGAATCGGTCGACCACTTTGTCCCCGGTTGACCACTTTGTCCCCGGTTGACCACTTCAACCCCGGTCGACCGCTTTTTCAGCAGTTTCAGAATGTCGATTAATTTGTCTTTATTGCTAGTCGACCACCTTTAAACTGGTCGACTGGCTCCACCATTTTGGCTCTCCTTCAACCTGATTGGTCAACCACCTTTTGGTCAAAAGTCGACCTCTACTCCGTAATATACCCTTATTGAATCCTCTAAGTCTCAATGATTAATACATAAGTTATATGGACTTAGGTAAACACGCTAGTAAGTAATAATATTTGTATTAAGGGTATTTTCAATAAACAATAAACGTATTTACTTGATTCAAATAAATGTATAATAAACAACTTAATTATTCAAATAAAATCGTTATTATCAAAACGAATAAAGACAATTTGGTTGCGTCATGTTAATAATCGTATTTGTTATGTTTATCTCTTTATTATTATTATAATTTATGCTTACATATTAGAATTAGTACAATAATTAAAACAGAAAATATATATTAAGATAACAAATTAATAGAAGATTTAATCAGACGAAAAAATTAGACAAGTTAAGTCTCTCGATCTAATTGGATGAGTAAATGGGAATGCGGAGAGTTTAAAAACTTTAGAAAAAGAAATTACAACAATTCCAAGGATTCAAATTAATTTTTCATATTTTAGAATAACACGTTTTTTTTTCTATTTAATTAATGACAAAAATACTTTGGAGGATCGTCTAAAAATAAAATTGAAATTATAAAGATTTTAATTAAAAAAATTAAAAATAATAAATTGAAAAAATAAAAAAGTGAAAATTAAATGGAAAATTTTTAAGATTTCCCCTGGTTTCTCAACTAGATCACTGTTTTGTTTCGGTTTGCGAGATCCCATCTACTGCAACGAAGTGTTGTCCATCTTCATGAATTTGTTTTGAAGGCTTGGCTTGCCGATGATGCTATAGATCCGTGTTTTTCTTTCGTTCTGACAGATGCTATCGACTGCAATGGAGTTTGCATCTTCATGAATTTGTTTTGAGGGTTTTTGAGGGATTCGTGGGAAGGCGAAGAAAAATGGGCAGCGGTGGGTTCGGGCTGGGTTACGCTTTCGACTCAAAGTCTGGGCAGATGATAATGTTGGCTTTGTTGCTCATGGTTGGATCCTTCTTCTTGGGTACCCTCTTCGGCAATAATGCTCCTATTTATGTTTCTCAAGCCCCTTCCAATTCTTCTTCCTCTTCTTCTTCATCGCCTGGTACGCCCCTCTCTCTCTCTCCGTCTATGTTTTGTTTCTATTTCTGCGTGGATTTTTCCTTGATTGTTTAAGCTGATGAAACTTTAATGAAGTCATTTGCTCTCTAACTTTTGGAATTTGTAGCCCATTTGTTTCTCTTTATGCTGGTCTGTAAGATTACTCAATGAAAAAGGAAAGCTCAATTATACTTCATTGGTAGTAAATAAAAAATGGCAGAATCCTATCAAGGGTACTTTGTTTTGATGGAGAAGTCTTTGATTCCTAAAATATGACAACAAATTTGGAAATTTTAATATTTTTTGAACATGCATTGTTTTGTTGTTTTGTCCTTGTTTATGCTTAATTTGTGTTATATTTTTTCGTACTTTCCAAAGAAGTTTAAGATTAGGGAACAGAAATTGAAAGATTAGTTAGAAGAGAAGGATTAGACAAACTGGGGATAAGATTTTCTGATTCTTGTCTGAATGGTCTATTGATCATTTTCATAGAGATGGTAAATCATCTGGATCATAAAAATCAACTAATGAATTCCAAAGTATTCCTTTTATTTTCATTGTGTATTTTTCATTCGAAGGTAAGAGATGTTCAGTTAAACCAATGATTCGTTATTGTAACATATAGCGACACTCTTTTTAGCTTCTCACAGCAAAAATATAGATAAGGTTGGTTAGGCTTTGATCGATAGCCCGATGTAAGTTAGACGAAGTACATAGATAATTTTGAGAAATTTCAAGCAATATGCTTAGAGTGAACTTCTTGAATCGTTTATCGTTATGTACTACTTCCTGCTTGTTTAAGCTTTGAAGTGAGCACATGTTTCCTTGTTATGAAGTTTCACTCTTCTACCAAACCGAGAAATTGGCAAGTCTGCTTAGCAGAAATTAAGGATATTGTTGAAATAGGCTTGTAGTTTTGAATACTTGTAGGATTTATCCTCTTTCCTCCGTTCTTTGCAAGTTTTCTTTTAGAAAATTGTTTTTTCCTTGATTGAAATTTCCTTATGATGATTTCTTATTTTGTAAGGATTAACTCAAGTTTATATTATGCATGCAGATTCTTATACGTTTACAAACAAAGTTGCTCTTACATTCCGAAAGTCCCAAATTTCAGTTCCTCGGACTGGTATGAACATATGCCCAATAAAATTCAACGAATATATCCCTTGCCACGATATTTCTTACGTACAAGAATTGTTGCCAAGCTTGGATCTTTCTAGAAAAGAAGAACTCGAGAGACACTGCCCTCCACTCGATAAACGTCTCTTTTGCTTGGTGCCTCCACCGGAAGATTATAAGATTCCAGTAAATTGGCCGACTAGTAGAGATTACGTATGGAGAAGCAATGTAAATCATACCCATCTTGCTGAAGTTAAGGGAGGACAAAATTGGCTTCATGAACAAAATCAACTATGGTGGTTTCCCGGAGGTGGAACTCATTTCAAACACGGTGCAACTGAGTATATTGAAAGGTATTGACTTATTTTGATTATATTATCTTTAAATCCTATTAGTTGACACTATGAAGAAACCTTTCTCCTCTCTTTCATCATTTAGTGTCATCCATACAAATTTAACAACTTTTTTATTGGAAATGTGCCGTTGCATCTGATCATATCCCATCTCATTTCCCACTTTCGTTACATTTTGATCAATTAAAAAGAGATCATTTGGTGTCAATTAGGTCCGATCACATGGAACTAAAGAAGATAAATGAAATTTGATAGTTATTTAGTTTTGTCTGGGTATGGAAAACAGTGGGAAAAATGAATACCACAACTATCGGATTGGGCCAGCCAGGCTCATGAGCCCAAATGCTAGGCTTGACTCGGCCTGCATTATGGGACGGAGCCAATCTCGGCCTGACACTATGCTGAAACGAGCTAGCCAGCCCATCCATTTGCCAGCACTTGGTCAGTATCATAATTGGCGATTTTGTTTTCTTTTTTTTTTTTTTTTCAGAGAACTTCATCTTGTAGCATTCTATTTGTCTCTGTACAATAAAATAATTAGTCTATCTTTTGTCTGTTTTTGAGATAATTAGTCACTCAGAACTTTGATCATGTTCATTACTTAATCTCGCTGATTTCTGGTGTAAGAATTTGCAATATATTGTAATATATGTCAGGTTAGGGAACATGATGACAAATGAATTAGGTGATCTACGATCAGCGGGGGTATTTCAAGTTCTTGATGTTGGATGTGGGGTTGCCAGCTTTTCGGCTTATCTTCTTCCAATGGATATCCAAACGATGTCCTTTGCTCCCAAAGATGGACATGAAAATCAGATTCAATTTGCTTTAGAACGAGGAATTGGGGCGATGATTTCCTCTTTAGCCACAAAACAACTTCCATATCCTTCAAGGTCTTTTGACATGGTTCACTGTTCGAGATGTCGGGTTGATTTTCATGAAAATGGTAAGGCATATATGTGTTTATTTATATGTAATTTTTGATTTTATATAAATGGGAATAATAAACGATTGCACATAATTGATCTCTTATATTTTTCGAGAACTATTTTTGAGAATCATGTGACAACATTGAATTCTTATATTCTTTCATACCTCTCTCTATCTGGATTCTTCAAAGTTGGAAACAATCTAATAGACCATTTGAAGGATGTTCTTCGAACCTTCATTTACTTTTTTCGAACTTTTCTGATTCTATTCTGCTGGTTCGCATATATTTTATTTGCTTTAAACGTGTTTCGTGTAGATGGCATTTTACTCAAAGAAGTTGATAGACTTTTGCGGCCTAACGGCTATTTTGTCTACTCAGCTCCTCCGGCTTACAAAAAGGATAAGGTCTATCCAATCATTTGGGATAAATTAGTCAATCTTACTACCGCAATGTGCTGGAACCTTATTTCTCGACAGGTTCAAACAGCAATCTGGATGAAACAAGAAAATCAATCATGCCTTGCACAAAATGCGGAGCAAAAACTATTGAATATATGCGATGAAATTGATGAATCTAAATCATCATGGAATACACCACTGCAAAATTGTGTACTTGCAGGCGTAGATCATCAGAAGCTCCCTTCTAGGCCAGATCGTCTTTCAGTATTTTCCGATAGTCTCAGCAAAATAGGTTTGTTAATATGCTTTTATTAGATTTGTACTAATCTTTAAACCTTAAGTTGAATTATTTCTAGATAATCTCCTTTTTGGGTCTGTGTAAACTGAATTGAAAATTATCTTTGTCAGTGGATATATTAAGGGTAAACTTTTGTCAATTTATCTGTTAAATATGGCACGCGTATAACATGTTTTCCATTTAATGAGGTATTTTGACCCGATTTATAATTTCTCCGGTGCGAGGGTCAAAATTGCACTTACCCTCCTATTAATCTCAAAGGAATAATACCAACTATTTTAAAAGTTTAAACTCTTTGCATTCAAAAGTACTTTTCAAAAACTGCATATGATCCTTGTGCATGTGTTCTTGAGTGGCTCCTTATTGTTAATCCTTCTTGATAAGATATTAACTTGTAATTATCTTCTATGGTGAATGATATTTGTTTGAAACCGAATGTATGGTTTGCTGTTATAGGTGTTAGTCAAGATGAATTTGATTCAGATGCCTCATTTTGGCAAGATCAAATTCCCCATTATTGGCATCTAATGAATATTGATGCAAGCAAAATCCGAAACATAATGGATATGAATGCTGTCTATGGAGGATTTGCCGTGGCCTTGAACACCTTACCAGTCTGGGTTATGAACGTCGTTCCCAAAAGTACGAGAAATACTTTATCTGCTATATACGATCGAGGTCTGATCGGTGCTTTCCATGATTGGTAAGATGCTTCACTTTGTAGGAAAATAGAATTTATTTCCAGATTTGGGTGTTAATATTTATTTTCAATCTAGGTGCGAACCCTTCTCGACTTATCCACGATCTTACGATCTTTTGCATGCTGATCGTCTCTTCTCTCTACATGAAAATGAAGGGGAAGGTTGTCTGTTAGAAGATCTTATGTTAGAAATGGACCGGATAACACGACCTCAGGTAATTATAAGTATCCTTCATGTGCATTTAAAATGATTAGCAAATGTAATCTTCATCTCCGCTCCAGTCGAAATGAATTTGATGAAAACGTTTATGGATGGGTTTATCGAAATTATGATCTTCCGTGAGCTGTTGCAAAAAAGCTTTCTTGAAATACAGAAAAAGGAATAGAATCCAAATTCATTTTAAGAACTATTTCTCGTCGAATAGTTTTTAAAAGCAATTTCGGCCATCTCGATCCATACGGTTTTACATTTTCAGTTTCTGGAAACATCGAATATGCAAAAACTTTAAATGCGAATCTAGTTGCAGAGCTTATTTAGTACTGAGAATTCTCTTTACTCTGCCTAGTTTCTCTCTCGATGTTCTTCCCGTTGCGATTTTGCAGGGCTTCATAATTATCAGAGACGAGGAAAAAACTACGGCGAGAATTCGAGTTCTGGCTCCGAAGTTTCTGTGGGAGGTCGAATCTCATTTGCTGGAAAACAAAGAAAAGAAGATGGAAACTGTGTTAATCTGCAGAAAGAAGTTTTGGGCTATAGTCTGAAAGACTTGTCTCCTCCCAAGCTTTGCAATGTCTCCATTAACAGCTTCTTCCTCTTCAGACTTCTGCCATAGCTGCTTATCTTGGTCTCACAAGAATGAAGTGATGATATAATCACTAATCAGAAGCTAAGAAACTCTCTGGTACATAGTCTGTTTGTAAAATGTTACTGGTTTTATTTTTATTTTTAGCAAAATGTGCATACAAGGGGAATCCACAAGCTTCTGCAAACTGTTTTTTGAAATTAATTCTAATTTATTTGGTTTTTCATGCTTGTTTATTTATTTACTTTTTTTATGGATGCAAAAATTCACAATTGGGTTGATTTTTGAAGGAACTGAGTCCTGAAAATGCAAACTTTAAATTGTAAATCTCACATTCAGAAATTGATTGTTGAATAAAAAAATCATTTTTTTATTATACAAAGAAAAAAAAAGTAATGGACAATTAACCAGAAAAAACCCTGAACTATGAGATTTGTGACAAGTTAAATTTTAAAATAATTTCATTAATAATAAAATTTTCAATCATCAGAAATAAACAAGGTAAACTTTGTAGTCACATTTTTGCGTTAAAAAGCATGTCCCAAATGTCTTTGATGTCTGCGCCAACCGATGGACGTTTGTACTTTAATTATAAGATGTTTGTAGGTTGAAATGACCAACACAAATATTCGGGGCACATTTTTTTAACAAAAAAACATGATTACAAAGTTATTTTTTTTTATAATTTAATATTTTATTTATTAACAAAATTAATTTAAAATTTAGTTTGTGACTGAACTTATAGTTCTTGTTTTTTTGTTAAATACCCAAAGTCATGATTAAAGACATTTTTAGAACATCACATTTGTTATTTCTAAATAAATTCACAAAACTTAAAAATAAAAAAAATATAAAGTTGTATCTTGATTTCTTTTTTTAGGTCTATTATTTTTTATTATATTAAAATATTCTTGTAAAATTATTCAAATTTTGTTACTTTATTTTTTAAATTAATTTAGAAATTAAATAAAATATTAAAAAAAAAAAAGAACATAAACTTATTTGTTTTTCTTAACCAAAAAAAGGGGGAAATGAAATAGTAATTAAGTGAAAGGAAGATAGAAGCAAAGCTTTGATAATTGATAGAACAACTCAACCCCTATTTTGGACAATTTTTTTAGGAAGATTAACAAAACCACCATTAAACTATGAGATCAATGAGTAGTCCATCACTAAATAATTTTTGCTAATAAATAAAACAACTCCATTATGAAAAATAAACGACGTAAATATCGTTGTTATATTTTCAATTAAAAAGCGATTTCTTTTACTTTTCTTCCTCTTTCTCCAAGTATCCCAAGAGAATTTCTTTTTTTCCTTTACAATTTTATCTTCATTCAATATTTCTTAAATTTTGTTTATTTTCCTAGCAACCAAGCAGCAAACCAAGAAATTAAATTGAACTCAACAGGCAAAAATACGACGACGATTTTAAATGGCAGACGACAATGTAAATACAAAATCCACTTAAAAAACCAAAACTCAGACTAAATTTTGGAAAGAAGAAGTCATGGAAATCAAAACGCAAAACTAGAACAATAGATATAGATTAAATCCAGAAGAAGATGAAATTGTAAAACGAAAAAATAAATTCTCTTATGTTACTTGGAGGAAAAGGAAGAAAGAGTTTCTTTCCGCATAAGAAAGAAGGTTCTTTCCTTCTTTCCCCTCCCTTTCTCCTGCCGAAAAAACTTTTTTCCTTAGTGGAAATAAGGAATATTCTTTTTTAGTAGAAAGAAGAGGGGAAAGAATTTCTTTTCTCTGTTGAAAAAAGTTCTTTCTTCTGCGAAAGAAACTCTTTTTTCCTCTTCTTCCAGGTAATGCAAGAAAATTTATTTTTTTGCATTACAATTGTTAGATGAATCTTACAATTCAAAACAATACTTTAATTCCCAATTTAACGTACTAGATTCAACCAATATGTTTCTATAATTTAGGGATAAACAAAACAATAAATTACCAACCTTGATCCATGTTTTTGATGTAGATGTAGATGTGGAATGCTTTTATCGCCTTGATTCTTTTCTCTTTAGTTTTCTTTTCGATGATCAAGAGACGAATGGTTACCTTTCTAGAGAGAGATGGACGATTTCTGAAACCCTTTTAAAAACCCTTTCTTCAAAACCCTAATGTTCAAAACCCTTTTTTGTTCCAATCTCTTCTAGAGAATATAAAGAGATTTATTAAAGAGAATTTACAGATTTGCCCTTTCATCTTACAGGGAATATGTAAATACCCTTTCATTCACATCTCTTTATATATATATATATATATCTTTTTAACCATATATTTTATACTTTAATAAGGTCAAGGAGAGGGAATTAAAACCCAATCAACTTAATTTCTTTTACGCTTAACAATCATCACATTAAGCACTTTAACATTAAGTCAATAAACTTTAATTAACATGGACCACACAATAGATTATTAAAATAATCTAACAATCTCCCACTTGGGCCATATTATAATAACTTTAATAAAATCGATTTTCAGCTATTACTTTTCAGTTGTCACAACTTGTAATTCATAATCCTTTCTATAGTGTACTATAATGTGAATTTATCAAGTGTTCTTTTCATAACGAATTGTATAATAGAATCATGGCAGTCACAAGTCTTTATTGACGACATGATTCTTTCCATGTATCACAATTAACACAATTCATCAATTCTTTAATCGAGGAACACTATATATAGATACCTTTCAACTTTAACTTTTCATAAAGTTTACATATTATTCATAAATAACTTTAATTGTATACACCATCATATGAATAATAAACATTCATACAAAAACATCTTCTTTAATTGAATTCAAAGGTGTAATAAGATACAAGTTATACTTTTACAATCACATAAACTAGGATTTGTCACCTAAATCCATCCTTACAACATGTTCTTTAAAGGTTTTGGGTGGCAATCCTTTCGTCAATGGATCCTCTATCATTAAACTTGTGCTTATATGCTCAATGCACACCTTTTGTTTTTGTATCTCTTCTTTGACTGCCAAGTACTTTAAATCCATATGTTTTGCTCCTTTCGAGTACTTGTCATTCTTCGAGAAGAAAACAGCTGCGGAATTATCACAATAAATTTTCAGCGGTCTAACTATACTGTCGACCATTCCTAGACCCTGAATTAAGTTCCGCAACCATAATGTTTGAATTGTAGCCTCAAAACATGCCACAAATTCAGCCTCCATAGTGGAAGTACCAATCGAAGATTGTTTTCCACTTTTCCAAGACACGGCTCCTCCCGCTAACAGGAACACGTAACTGAAGGTAGATTTCCTCGAGTCTACACATCCGGCATAATCTGAATCTGAATATTCAATCACCTCAAGATGACTCGATTTTCTGTAAGTGAGCATGTATTCCTTTGTTCCTTGTAAATACCTAAGGACTTTCTTTGTAGCTTTCCAGTGATCCATTCCAGGGTTACTTTGATATCGACCCAACATCCCTACTGCAAAACTGATATCTGGCCGAGTACATGTCTGAGCATACATTAAGCTTCCTACAACTGATGCATATGGAATAGATTCCATTTCTTTACGTTCCAAATCACCTTTTGGACATTGTATTTGACTAAACTTGTTCCCTTTCTGAATTGGAGCTACACCAACGGAACACTTATCCATTCGGAATCTCTCAAGAATTTTATTGATATAACCTTTCTGAGACAATCCCAATAAACCCTTTTGTCTATCACGGAATATCTCTAATCCAATTACATGGGATGCCTCACCCATATCTTTTATTTTAAAATTCTTTGAGAGAAAAGCTTTTATGTCATGTAACATTCCCTTATTATTTGCAACAAGAAGAATATCGTCAACATACAATACTAGGATACAAAATTTACTTCCACTGACCTTCATATAGATACACCGATCAACGGTCTTCTCTATAAAACTATATGACGTAATTGTATCGTTAAACTTAATATACCATTGTCTGGAAGCTTGTTTTATTCCATAAATTGACTTATTCAATTTACACACCAACTTTTCATTTCCAGGAAATGAAAACCCTTCTGGTTGATCCATGTACACTTCTTCCTCTAAGTCATCGTTAAGAAAGGCGGTCTTTACGTCCATTTGGTGAAGCTCTAAATTATAATGAGCTACCAAAGCCATAACTATTCTTAAAGAGTCATTCTTTGAAACCGAAGAGAAGGTCTCTTTATAGTCAATGCCGTCTTTTTGAGTATAACTTTTGGCGACAAGTCTGGCCTTATACCTTTCGATGTTACCTTTTGAATCACATTTGGTTTTGAAAATCCATTTACAACCAACGTTTTTCTTTCCTTCAGGTAACTCTACAAGTTCCCAAACTTTGTTGTCATCCATCGATTTCAACTCTTCTTTCATAGCATTTAACCACTTTTCAGAATCATTACATCAGAAATAGCTGGTCTCCTTTGCCTTACAGACCTTCGTAATTCTGGTTTTTGTGATGGTTCACTTACGACTTGATCATCATTACTCTGCTCTTCATTGACGCGTTCACTTTGATTGGTTTGAATATTCATATGTCGTTCCGGTATGTTGTTGGACTGTGATACAACAAAAAGAATGACAACTTGATGAGAAGTACTAGGTGTTATTTCTTCCACCCGATTCTCTTGAATATTCACATTTTGTGATTCATCACTCCCACTGAACTCACCATTCTCAATGAATCGAGCATTTCCAGATTCAAATATTATTGTACTATTATTTGGACAATAAAATATGTACCCTTTAGACTTTTCTGGATAGCCGATGATATAACCACTGATGGTTCTTTCATCGAGCTTCTTTTCATGTGGATTATATATCCTTACTTCTGGTGGACAACCCCAAACATGGATGTGTCTTAAACTAGGTTTCCTTCCCGTCCACAGTTCATAAGGTGTCTTAGGAATTGCCTTACTAGGAACCCTATTCAGCAGATATGCAGCGATTTTCAAACCATGCATCCACAACGATAAAGGTACATCACTTTGATTTATCATACTCCTATCCATTTCGATAAGAGTACGATTTCGCCTTTCAGCTACACCATTTTATTGTGGTGTTCCCGGCATTGTATACTATGCACAAATGCCTCGACTTTCGAGAAACCTTGCAAATGGACCTTTGTTTTGTCCATTCTCATCGAATTTTCCGTAATATTCACCACCTCTGTCTGATCTCACCACCTTTACTTTTCTATCTAATTGCATTTCCACCTCATTGATGAATATTTCTAGAACATTCATCGCTTGAGACTTTTCATGCAGTAGATACAAATAACCATAACGTGAGAAATCATCTATAAAAGTGATAAAATACTTTTCACCACTCCATGAAGGAATGTCAAATGGACCACATATGTCGGTATGTATCAATTCTAAAAGTTCACTACTTCTTGTGGCGGGATACTTTGATGTGTGTTTAGTTTGCTTTCCTTTAATGCAATCTATACACACGTTCCAGTCATCAAAATCTAATTGAGGTAAAATATTACTTTTCATTAATCTCATCATCCTTTCTTTAGATATGTGACCTAGACGTTTATGCCATAAGAAAGCAGAACTTTCATTTGTTGCATTACGTTTAGTTCCAATCGCATAAGTAGTAGCTCCAGAATCTAACCACCAAGTATTACTAGGCACTTCTATAATATTTGATTCAAAACATACTGAAATAAATAATGTACCTTTCTTTTCAAACCAAGCTTTTCTTTTCGGACAATCCTTTTTGATATGTCCAGCTTTGTTGCAGAAGTAGCACTTCAGCTCTTTTCGGATTTGGCCATCTTTCATCTTTAATTGACCTTTTCCCTTCTGTTTGTTCTTCTTACTTGGCTTTTCTTTGCTACTATTGACTTCCTTCTGAAACGTCAAATTAATAGTATGGTCCTTCATTTTCTTCAACCTCCCTTCTTCTTGAATCAACATGGCCTTAATTTTCTGAAAGTTCCATGTTTCTTTAATGGTGTTGTCATTCACCTGGAACTGGCCAAACTCAAGAGAAAGTGAGTTGATGATAAATTGAACCAAAAATGATTCACTTACATCCATACCCAACGTTTTCAGCCTTGCTGCCAAATTGGCCATGCTTGTTACATGATTATGAATGGGTTGAGACCAATCAAATTTTTTGGTCGTCAACTCACTCATTAGATTCCCTACAACAGACTTATCTGTAATGTCTGATTGAGAATATTCTTTAATTTTAGACATGAACTCTTTTGCTTAATTTGTCTTTGGCATTGATGACTTAACATATTCAGCCATCGTCATCTTCATCAAGCTCAAACTCAGCCTATTAGACTGCTCCCAAGTCTCACTGTATGACTTGTCAGCTTCCGTACTGGTCTCATTAATAGTTGGTGGTCTATCACAAACTAATGCTAGGTCTAAATCCAATACACCCAGTTGAAACTGGATTTATTCAAACCAATCAACATAGTTCAAACCATTGAACTTGAGTAAAGAATTTCCAGAGGCAAATAAATTAATAGTGGCTGCAAAAACAAAATACATGCTCATTCATTCACTAAATCAAATTCAGATAAATAACCATAATTTTATTTATTTAAGTTTACCTTTGGGTAATCCTTAAGTAAATAATCGATAATTGATGTTATTATTTGAACTTTAATAGACTTATAAACATATTTAACATAACATGATAAATATATTTGGATATTTAATCATATTAATTAAATATATAAATATGTCACTTTAATATTATTAATTATAAACATTGGTCCACCTTTGGGTGACCTACTAGTCTAAAATTAATAATTTTCTTTCAATAGCATCACCATAATTTATTTCTTTAAGTTCACATTTGGGTAATCCTTAAAGAAATAATCAATAATTGATATTATTATATAAACTTTAATAGACTTATAAACATATTTAATATAACATGATTAATATCTTTGGATATTTAATCATATTAATCAAATATGTAAATATATCACTTTAATATTATTAATTATAAACATTGGTCCACCTTTGGGTGACCTTCTTGTCTATAATTAATAATTTCCTTTCAATAACATCACCATGATTTTGTCACTTTAATATTATTAATTATAAACATTGGTCCACCTTTGGGTGACCTACTAGTTTATAATTAATAATTTTCTTTTAATCCATCACGAGTATTAGATCAATTATTGCATTAATCAATACTTTTCACGCATAATTTTGATTAAAATTTTCTACCTTTACACGAAATAAATTCATCCAATATGTAGAAAACAATTATGCAGAAACCCTAATTATAGAAAAACCCTAATTTTTCATGCATAATTCTTATAGAAGTTTCCTACTTTTACACGAGATAAATTTCATTCAATATGTAAAAACAATTATGCAGAAACCTTAATCATAGAAAAACCCTAATTTTTCACGCATAATTCTTATAGAAATTTCCTACCTTTACACGAAATTAAATTCATCTATTATGTAGAAAACAATAATGTAGAAACTCTAATTATAGAAATCCTAACTTTTTCATGGCAAATTAATACGTTAATTACCGTGCTCTGATACCAATTGTTAGATGAATCTTAAAATTCAAAACAATACTTTAATTCCCAATTTAACGTACTAGATTCAACCAATATGTTTCTATAATTTAGGGATAAACAAAACAATAAATTACCAACCTTGATCCATGCTTTTGATGTAGACGTAGATGCGGAATGCTTTTATCGCCTTGATCCTTTTCCTTTAGTTTTCTCTTCGATGATCAAGAGACGAATGATTACCTTTCTAGAAAGAGATGGACGATTTCTGAAACCCTTTTAAAAACCCTTTCTTCAAAACCCTAATGTTCAAAACCCTTTTTGTTGCAATCTCTTCTAGAGAATATAAAGAGATTTATTAAAGAGAATTTACAGATTTGCCCTTTCATCTTACAGGGAATATATGTAAATACCCTTTCATTCATATCTCTTTATATATATATATATATATATATATATATATATATTATACTTTAATAAGGTCAATGAGAGGGAATTAAAACCCAATCAACTTAATTTCTTTTACGTTTAACAATCATCACATTAAGCACTTTAACATTAAGTCAATAAACTTTAATTAACATTGACCACACAATAGATTATTAAAATAATCTAACAACAATTTCATCTTCTTCAGGGTTCAAAATATATTTGTTTTTCTAGTTTTTCGTTTTGATTTCCATAGCTTCTTATTTCCAAAATTTGGTCTCGGTTTTGGTTTTTTGAGTGGGTTTTTTATTTACATCATCGTCAGCCGTTTAAAATTGTTGTCGTATTTTTGCCTCTTGGGTTCAATTTATTTTCTTGGTTTAACTGCTGGGAAAACAGAAGAAACATTGAATAAAGATGGAATTGTAAAGGGAAGAAGAAATTATATTGTGTTACCTAGAGGAAAAGGAAGAAATGCAAGATAAATAATTTTTTAAAGGAAAACTTAACAGCTATGTTTGTACTGTTCATTTTTTTTATAGTTGAGTGTTTTATTTGTTAGCAAATATTATTTAGTGGTTGACCTGTCATTGATTCCATAGTTCAGTAGTTGTTTTGCTAATTTTTTTTTCTTTTTAAATTCACGAGGAAAATGACCCAATTTTTATTTTTTATTTTTATTTTTTGGATTTAAAATTAATTTTAAGCAATCATATCTTCATTCTTGTCCATGGTATCCCACACGACTAAACTTGGACCAAATGTTATAGGATTATAAATCATGTTAGGGAAATTAACAAAACAAACTCTGGACTTTGAGGTCAGTGATACGCCAAATTTTGAATAAAATTCTCAGACAACTAAAACATTGAAATATAAGAAAAGAATGATGCAAACCTTGCAGCCACATTTTTTGTAATAAAACGTGGAGGCCAAATTTTGCAGTCACGTAAACATCAAAAACCGTTGAACGAGGACGTCTAAGGATCAACAATAAACGTCCTTTAATGACGAGGGAGGTCCAAGACTGATCCACGAGGAGGGACATCCTAGGGGCCATCGTAAGGTTGAGGGACGTACGTGGTGGCCGTTGGATGAAGAGACCGACATCCGTGGTGGCCATTGGATGAAGAGACAGACGTCTTTCAACAAAGATGGATGTCCAGGATTGGAGGAAGGGCGCCGGCGGACAAAGATTCATGCCCGTTGGATCGAGGGGTGGACGTCCATCAATGAGGATAGATGATCAGGAAAGAGTTAGACTATCCTCTAAAGGCGATAACACGATAAATGTAGATTAAAACTTTGGTCAAAACTTGGTTTCTACGCATGGAATTTCATCAGGGAAAAAGAAGAAATTGGCTTACCAATAATTTCTTTGTCAAGAACAACTAACAACCTACAAGTGTTCTCTCTCAATGTACTCTTGCCCTCGTCGAAACTTTAGGCGGCAGAATGGGAGATGAGATAGGTAAGAGCCACTTTTCAAGTTCTTTGCAATATGGCCTTTAAGGGGATCTTTTAAGAAGGAAGGAGGGGTGCTGTAATACCTGAGATTTTTGAATATCATTAAGCTTAGACTAATTATTGGAGAATATGGAATGATTTTATGGATTGTAATATCCTGGCATTCATGGTTCTAAGTATGGATTAATTAAGGATAATTGGATTAAATGTGGGTTAAGGTTTAAAGAAAAGAGTTGTTAGTTTTGAAGGGAAAAAGGAAGAATTGGTCGATCAAGAGATCGACCATGAAAATGGTAGTGGCGTTTATGAAGATTGGCAACATTGGAATGGGATCAACCACAAAATTGGCAGTTTCTACGAAAAAGTGTTGGCAACATTGTTCCGATCAATCAAGTGATCGACTGGGAAGAATAGTGGCGTCTGATCATGAGGATTCGCGGTCGATCGAGATCGACCGGCCACACTACAAATTTCCAGAAATCGATTTTAACGTTGTTCTAATCAATCAAGTGATCGACCGAGACTCTCGGCTTGCAGTCGTTCGTTGATCGACTGACTCTACTGTAAATTCTGAAGGTTTTGTTTTAAGTGTTGTTTTGATTGATCATCAACATGGAGTTTGATCGACCGGCATAGAGGGAAATGTAAATCCCGAGGCTATGTTTTCTGGGATTTATCTACGTGTCTTCCTTTACAGATGGTAGTATAGATGAAGAGTTAGTGAAATAGTAACTTGAAACCATCATTCAAATTACTTTATCAATCCAAAATTCAACTCAAAATGTCACACAACAGAGAATTTCCAAGTGCAAAAAATTTGAATTTCATACCTCTTCACAAACCAACAAAGACTTGCCAAGACCACGAGATTCCTATACTCGACTCCTTGAAGTCGCACGATTCCTCTTGACAAAATGGAAACAAGTTGCTCAACGACTTAACTAATAAATTGAAATCATAAGAAAGGGAAGGAAGAGGACTCACCGTAGACGACGATAACAACTTGTCACAGAGTCTCAAATTCGTCACTCGTCTGTTGGAAGGATTCGCCGCGAGAGAGAAGAAAGGTGAAGACAAACAAGATGGAGTTGACAATTTGAATGGGAACAGAGAGGATTTCGAAGTGATCCCCTCCCCTTCCGCAAAACTCCTGCGGTGCAAAGGAGGCGTTTTTGGTCTTTCCGAAAACATTTCCTTACCATCATGTTTTTTTTTTAATTTTTATTTTAAAATTTAAAGAAAGGGCAGATATTACATACAATCACTACATACCTACTATAATTTGTTTATAGAAGTGTGACATAAACTTAAAAATATGTTCACGTTTTCTTAAAATTTGAGAATCTTGTCAAAATTTTCAGACATTACATTACCACATTAGTTTTATAAAACTTAGGTTCAACTTTGTTTGTTGTGCTCAGCGCAACATTGAACAAACGAAAAAGTTGGATGTAACAATGAAATTAGATTCCATTGAGACCTCTTGAGTCAATAAAACACATCTTTTTAAAAACAAAAATCTTTAAAATAATATTTAGATGTTACTCATATATATAATTAGTTATATACTTGAATAATAATAATAAACATTAGTGACCTAATAATGTTAATAATTCCATTGTACTTTAATAAAACATGAAATTCTTTCGTGATTATTAACTATTTGTTTTCAATTGTTTTTATTTCAATTTTATGATATTAATTTATACAAACTATGTAATTTTCCAAAGGTTTTAATCAAGAAAAATGGAGAGCATTGAATTCTAATATCAACTTGCATGAAGTGAATTAATGAGTAGCTCAATAATTGTAGGGTCTTCTCTCTCTTTTTATTTTAATTTCTCTTTCAAGTAACTATTCATTTCTAATTGCTACTAAAAATAAGACCATCGTGCTGAGGAGCATAATACATAAGTAGTAATAAGGCGACTGTCACGCTCCAAAGGGGACCCGAGATAAAGTGTAAATGACCCGACCCAAAAAGAGCTGATACTTAGGCGATTGTAATAGCAAAAAGGACTTTGATCATGTTTAAAATTTTGCACTTAGGGACACGACACATATATTTGTCTCATTACCTTTAATTAATAGTGCATAAAAATAAATGCATATATAACTTAACTGAATATTAAATTAAATGTTTGCTTTGAACTTTAAACAAATTCAGTGAAAAAAGTTATAAATAATATGAAACCCGACGAGTCAAACAAGGACGCATCATTTAATACAAAAACATGTCTAAAAATATAGTTTTAGAAAACTATGTATGTTGAACATAAAATAACTCGTACTTCGAATTTGGGCTTATAATTCCAAATTTTAATAGGAAAAAAGTCCAATAAAGTCCAATAACAGATAAGTCCAACAACCTTATAAGTCTTGGAGTCTGAAAAAATTCACTCTCTATCAATCTTGCCTAGCAGGAGTCGACTTCCAACATCAATGCCCAACTCTCAGCTATGAACGAAATTGTCAACCCATAGGAGGTATTCCTCTCCTTTTACCTTATCTCGGCTTACATGAGGAATATGAAAATAATTATTATTAGCTTATCTAAATACTAATTATAAAAATGTGTGGGGAAAATCTTATTTATTTACTCTTATTTTATATAGTTAGTAGTGTTTGTAATTTGCATATTGAAAAGATTATCATAAATGATCCGTAGGAGACAAAACAACAACAATTACTTTATTTTTAAATGAGTGGTGGTCGAATGATGTATTTCTGTGTCAAAATGTTGTGCATTTTGTATTAAAAATATAACATAAAATGACACAAAATATATGTCATAAAGTTTTATGAGTCATAAGAATGATTATCATCTCTCTATAAAAATTAAAACAATGAATTTATGTATATATTAAAAGTAAAAATAGATTTAAATAAAAACTAAAATATTTATACTGGCGACAGTTCTTAACTCCAGTTGACACAGTTGGCTCTTTAAAAACACAGGTTTCGATCACTGTATCAGAATCTAGAGAGAGAAAGAGATGGATCAACTCAATGACAATGTCAGAGGTGGGCAAGACAAAAGGAATGAGAGAGAGTTTGAAAGAAAAGATGGGTGTTTTTTCTTTTGGAGTTTTGTCGCGGTAAACTTCTTCTTCTTTGATCTGAAACTGTATTTTAATGAAAAGTCCCATAACAATCACTCTGACTCTTCTGTTTCTGTCTAATCAGTTAGAGAGAGAAACAGAAACTGTTGATATCTGACTTTAGGAGAGAGAAACCATGGAAATCAGTGCCTTGCGATTGCAATCCTCCAAAAACAGACTCAGAAACCTCTTAATTTCTGCCCCCATCAATGGCAATAACTTTGTAGTCAGAAAGGAGGAGAGAGACGAGGGAGAAAGAGTGGGACTGAAATGGAAGTAATACGTTTGTGACACGTGTATAGTCTTTAGGGTTTTCGTTTATCATTAATGGAGACAGTTCTATAATTTACTGATTTTAGGGTACGGATTTTCTGCAGTAAAAGCCGTTTTGGAATTGCTGTTCGAGGGCGACTAAAAAGGTTCTCTTCTCGCTACCCTCTCTCTCTTTCCCACTCTTTACTCTTCTCCTATCTCCTTTCACTTTCTCTCTCTAAACTGATCTGCGTTTGAGAGGTCAGTTCAGAGGTCTGTATCAAATATCTCTCTCACATCCAACGTCTAGTCTTGTCATAGCATTTTCCATCCGTAAAACCCACACTATCCCTCACTTTATCTTTCTCTTTCTCTCTCTCTACAGACATGTGTGATAAGATCTGAAAAAATACACGAGAAATGTTTCGACCTAAAGATAAACTGATACTCAAACTAATGTTAATCGAACAGCAACATCATCGTTTGCTGAATTTCTCCTATATTTTGTGTTCTTAGTCGTATCATGTCCCAATCTGCCTTTCACGATCCAAAATCCTATTAATAATAAAAATTCTATTGAGAATCCATAGTTTTATATTGCTTGAAAGAATAAACAAGGAATGATTTATAAATAGAGTTCGTCTCATTATTTAATACAACGTATTTTAAACTAACTTCAAGAACAAGATATTGAAAATTTCAACTCAAAACAAATAATAGTGTACTGAAAGAACTACAGACTCGTATCATAATAACAAATATTTTTCTAAAATTTAAACTCTTCCAATTCATCAAAACTCCCATAAAACTAACTAACAAATTTAAATATTAACTGTGGTTTTTAAAAATAAAAATAATAAATCTGAATATTTAATTCATATCAGCTTAAAGAAAATAATAGGAAAAAACTCTTTTTACTTTCTAAAATCTATTTTTGCAGGTGTTTTATATCATATTACGGAGGAAATAGATATTATTAATTAATAATATTCAAATTTAATTGATATAAAAGAAATATAAGTTTTAAATATATATTATCCCTGCAAATTATTTCTCCCCACTTCCAATAAAAATTAGGGCTGTAAAGAAACCTCGGAGTGCAAAACTGTCAGATAATTGTTATAATATTCATACTTTTTAAAGTCGATTGATTAATTAAATTAATCCACTGATTTAGAGGTTTGAGCATCGATCTGATCCACGTTTTTAAAGCCTTAATTTTCACAATTTATTAGCAAAAACTTTGACTAAATAACTGAATTTCCTGTGTTCTACAGTTCTTGAGCAATTCTGTACAATTAGGGTTCAAACGTAATTACCCTATAGCCAAAATGTGCTATTTGAAATATCTATATACAGTAAATAAAAGTTATTATTTTAAAAGATTAAAAGCTGATATGTCTGCTTTAACTGCATTTTACTGTGCTCACTGCTTAATTCCCAATCTAACTCAGTAGTTGTAGCAAAGGCCAAGGGTTTTGAAGACATAGCTTTTACGATGATGGAGACAAACTTTCCCAAAGATAGCTGTGAAGCTTTTCATGCAATTTGAGGGTAAAATCTCTTTAAATCTCATTAACTTCTCTCTACAATTCCTCTTTCCCAAAAAGAAAATTTAATGATATGTCCACAAATCATCCATTAAAGCTTTTTTTTTTTGCTCCCACCCTTTGTATACAGTATTTTGATGCTACACAATTTGAGTATCAAATTTAAGTGATAGTATAACAGTACATAATTGATCAATGTTGCAGCTCACTCTATGAAGTAGGCATGGACAAGTTTCTGTTTGGTTAGGCAATTGTTGAATCAAAACTGAGTTTTTTTCGATAGGAACCAAATCGGAACTGAACCAAAACTTTCGGTTTGGTTTCAATTTTACTTATTAATAATCGATTAATTGTTTATTTCTCTTTATATAAATTGTAATAATTGTTTTTTTTAATTTATTTATATAAGGAATTTTTTTTTTAAAATGAAAGAATTTTCCTCCTCAAGAGAAAAGGAAGGAAAATTCTTCCATTTTCCACCGTCCTCTGTGTCAGAAAGGTGAGGCCACGATAAGTGAATTTTTTCTTGTCCGTGTAAATTCAAATTAATTGGTTATAGTTTTGAATATGGGTTTAACTTTGTGGAAGGGATCAGTGTTTAGCCGAAAGTGGAGTTACGATGTTGATAAGAACCTTCGATAATCGGAATTTGGTAAGGCTGTAGAATGTAAAAATTGGATTTTGGGAAAATGACAAATCAACCATCGTGGTTTGAGATCAATGACAAGTCAACCACTGTGGTTTATTTTCTAACAAGTTAACCACCCACGTATGGTAAAATGACAAATCCACCATCGCTGTCCGCTAAACAGCTGACGGGCCCCACCATTTTATGCCTGGAGGCCGCAGCGTCCAGGACCCACCCCACCCAATCATATAAAGGGAAAATGAAAGTTAGGGCTCTCAGTCTCGACTCTCCCTTCCCGAATCTGAAACACACCTTAAACCTAGCGATTTGTGAGAACTGAAGCGAGAAGAGAAAGGTATTTTGGAAAAGTTGAAGCATTTGTTGTCAAGAAAATGACGCATTGGAGTGCTTGGAGTGTCGAAGAAGCTGATATTAACCGTGAAGCTGTAGTGGGCCCTTCAGAGATATTATTGGCGAATGAAAACGAGGTACGTGGAATTGGAAATGAAGTTGCAATTGTGTTGCATTCTGTATCTGCAAGTCTAAATGAAGAGGACAATGAGGACCTCCGATCAGTGTGCCAATCCACTAGTGATTAAGACATTAACATGGCACAAAGTAGGTCTATACGCCAAGCAGAAGCACAATGCAGCTACGTTGGTATGGGCCTTGGCAAAAAATACAGTTTATTGAAGAAAATTAGAGAAGAAATTGTTGATTATGCATTGAAGAATGAGTACAGCATAAAATTCACCCATAGTGATGCTCATCGGTTAAGGGCTGTCTGCCAGGAAGGATGCACATGGAGGATGCACGCGTCACAAATACAACGTGAAATGACGTTTCAAATAAAGTACTACAATGATGTTCACACTTGCTCCCGAAAAATGGAAAGCCGCCATGCCACTGCCAAATGGGTGGCAACGCATTACTTAGACAGATTTAAAAGTCAGGCCGATTGAGACATATCTTCCATAATTGAGACTGTCAAGAAGGACGTCAACGTCAACATCACACCCAGCCTTGCTAGAAGGGCAAACAATGCGGCGAAGAAAATTAACGAAGGTGATGGCAATGAGCAATACAAGCTCATATGATTCTATGCTGAGGAGATTCGGAGGTCGAATCCCAGAAGTTCACTACGTGTTGACCTTGATATGAGTGTATTTAAAAGGATGTACATGTGCATGGATGCATGCAAGAGGGCAGTGTTGAACTGTGGTAGACCTGTTATTTGTTTAGATGGCTGCCACTTGAAGGGAGCAACTCCAGGCCAACTGATTACTGCTGTCACCATCGACGGGAACGATGGTATGTATCCGATTGCTGTAGCAGTCGTAGAAGCAGAAAATAGGGATTCATGGAGGTGGTTTATAGAATTGTTGCTAGATGATCTAAACACCCCATCTGGCAATGGATGGACAATTATTTCTGATCGACAAAAGGTGTTGTGCATTGCTTTTGAATTATGTGTTTATGTTATGCATGTTTTTTCCAATGTCTGTCTCATATTATGAAAGTTTGCAGGGACTAGTGCCAGCTATGAGAGAGGTGGCATGGCAAGCAGACCAACAATTTTGCATCCGACACCTATATGCCAATTTTCAAAAACAATTTAAAGGCAGGTTGTTGAAGGATGCAATGTGGGCTGCATCAAGAGCCACAACAGTGAGGCAATTTGCGAAAGAGATGACCAAGTTATTTGTCATTGACCCGGCAACCCATGACTATCTACATGGAATAGAGGTGACCTGCTGGGCTAAACATACTTTCGCTTCCATCCCAAAGTGCGACATAAGCCTCAACAACCTCAGCGAGTCCTTCAATGCTTGCATCCTACCAGCCTGGGACAAACCAATTCTAAGTATGTTCGAGATCATTTGAAAGGGCATCATGGGTAGGATAGTGAAGAAAAATGAAAAAATGGCTCGCTCGACCGATCTGTTGTGTCCAATGATTAACAAACGGCTCGCCAAAGTCCAACTTGCCAGTCGAAATTGGAGTCCCTAATTTTCAGGAGCGGCACAGTTTGAGGTCAGCAACGGTATCGACATGTACTCTGTCGATTTGGACAGGTGTACTTGTACTTGTTACCGGTGGGAGTTGACCGGCATCCCGTGTGTCCAAGCAATCCCGTGCATTCACTTCATGAGGAGATCTCCTGAGAAGTTTGTGCATTGGTGCTATCACCGGGAAACAAATATGGTGATGTACTCCCACTTTTTCCGCCCACTCAATGGCCCAATCAAGTGGCCTCCTGTGACGAATCTTGATCCAATTAGCACACTGCCGTATAAAAGGCTTCCAGGCAGGCCCCGCGTACGTAGAATACGGAATGTGGATGAGGCTCCAAGCCGAACCGTGCTTACCAGAAGACATTTAAACGTCACTTGTGGCCGGTGTGGGCCACAATGCCCGCAATGCGAAGGGGGAGGCGAGTCCAGTGCAGGGGCTGGCAGAGGCAACAGAGGGGCGGCTAGAGCCAGAGGAAGAGGCGGCAGTGGAAGGTCGGATGACATATTTATGGGTTTTAGAGTCCCCGAGACAGCTCCCGATAGAGTTCATGAGATGCAGGTTAGCGCATTATCGCATTATGCTTTTAATTGGTATTTGAACTATGCTGATTTCCTTTGTAATGTGGTCTGCAGGAGTTTGATGCGGAAGGTCCTCCCACACCAACGTATACAAATGTGGATCTTAAATTGCCGTAATATAACCGTTTTTGCTTGCAACAAATGTACATGACAGTCAAATGCCATTGATGTAATTATTTTGTTGAAAATAAAATGAGTTTGATAGACTTGCCAATTTTTTAAAAATTTGTACAGAATGTCCCTTGTTTCTTTACTCCCACATAGTTATTCTCGTGCATCCTGCACAAACATCCCAAGCAATTCCAGTATCATCCAAACATATCATTCATCCACTAAATGTAAACTACACCTAACCTCCCAACATATCATTGACAACTTGACATACATTTTAACGTATAGGTACACAAAATCAACTAAACTACGCATTCTTCTTCCTGGGCTGTTTTCGACGCAAATTCGTGACCAGAAATGACAAGTTCACGTCAATGGTTACTTTCTCAGCTCGGGCGAACAACGGACCCTCATACTGAAAGGTTGGAGGTTCGTGCAGGTGGAATTGTTGCTTAATGTGGCACTCTAATATCACCCTCATCCCCTCAGGGGTACACCGAAAGACACCGCACGACTTGTAATGCAAAGGGAACAAGTGCCGAGCAATTACGTGGAAAGCAAAATTAAGAATTTACATTAGGAAAACTACACACCGCTGTTTGTCAGTGGGAGCTACGATAATGGAGATTGATTCTGGCAACAATTTTTGGTAAGCAAATTGCATGTGCAGATCAACGGACGACATAAAACACTCATGTTTCGGGTGTGACTGCAATGTGAACAACACATTATATGATCTCAGTAAACATTAACACCAACCTAGAGAAACGACATGATTACTTACGTGAATCCATCCAAGTGTGAGTAGATCATGTTGCTATTGATAATGGAAAACTTCTGTGTCTACTTCTTCCGTCGTATAGCACTACATATAAGTTTGGATGAGTACTAAGATAAAATCTTATACACTAACACCCAAAAAAGGCCTCTCACCATATCTGGTGTTCCGTTCTGATTTGGGAAGATGATTTCAGTGACGAGGTATGTATTGTCGGTCACCTTTCCTGCAAGAATTGCGCATGTATCCAAGTTCTTTCGAGTATTTTCCCGGACATAGTCTTGGAACTTACTCATCAAATCATGAGCCTGTAACAAACGGTCAGCGTAACCATGAATGAACACACATATATACTGAAATGAAAGACGTACCACGAGCACAATTTTAAGGGGCAGCGGCCTGAGAGGGGCGGCGGCCCGAGAGGCACGGCTGGAGGAGTTTGTAAGCGGCTTCCAACAGGTTCGCTGCAAATTAACAATACGTCAATACATGAAAGACAAATAAAGTAAAAATTGGAATTCACGTTCAACAAAATTAACTTACAATCGGAATGTCGCATCTGGTGCGTCTCTCCCCTTGCTTAAGTGCTGCCACCATCTCACGATGCCACTCCACTGCTTGCACATGCCACTGTTGTTCTATACCCCACCTCTCTTCTGCGAGCTTGGCCGCTTCTTGTATTTGGCCTTGTTGCATTTGTACCTGGTCTGCCATCACTCGCATTTGGGTCATGGACATATTATGGAGCTCCTCCATCTTCCTCCTCCAGTTGAGCGTCTCATCAGGTATCGAACTAAAGTGAGATGACTGAGGAGGAGGCGGCAGTGCATGCGAAGGGACTGAATGCGAAGGCTCTGAGCTAGGTGGATGTGCTGCTCCCTTCTTCACCTTGCGGAACCATTCACCTCCTGTTTGGGTGATACCCATTCGGTCCAATAATGAATTGTTGTACATGTCATTGATCGACTCTTCAATTCTTGGCTCGTTCTCCGGGATGGGGACCCCAAACTGCTCAACGATCCTCTGGATTAGCCAGTTGTACGGCAGAGACTTCGCCGAGTTGTAGAGTACCTCTTGCATGTGGCTCACGATTATATATCCAATGTCCACCTTTTTTCCCGTAAACACCTTCTCCAGCATATAGAGATCCATGCTGGTAACAAGGTAGCGATGCCCATTTCGAGGCAAAATGGTGTACGTCATGATCAAGTGGATCAATCGGGCGAAGGCATTCAACTCTTTTCCCTTTGGCTTGCTGTACTCGGCAACCTCGGGATCCTGGTGCTACAATATAAGCACCGCTAACCCACCTCCTTGTTTTACAAATGGTGGCTCCCGAGCCATATGATAATATTCCTCCCTTGGCTCATCCAGTACACATCCAAGCATAATGTTTACATCGTTGGAAGTGAAACTCAACTCCCTTCTAAAAACGTACGTCTGCACCTCTAATGGTTTAGTAGATATTCGAAAATTTGCGTAAAACAATCTTATAACTCTCTCGCAGTAACTGCCCCTCAACTTGCACAACCCCGCTAATCCAGCAACTTCAAGCATACGATCAATTCCCATTTCTGCGAAAGAGTCCAAATCCACTATTTTGGACACAATAATTCTACTAAGTTGTATATCTTCTAAATACCGTGTTTTGCAATTAGCGTTCCAGAATAATTCGGCAGTTTCTTCATCTTCCACCGCTGTCGCAGGTTGGACATCTTCCACTTCCGCACTTTGAACGGGTTCAACGGCCTCCACCGTTGCCTTCCGACGATTTGACTTCAATTTCTTAGGCCGCAATTCCATGCTGATCGTTGAGAGTAATTTGCCAACAACCTGTAGTATAATAAAAAATACAATCAAACAAAAAATTGTGAATAATAAAATATCCTAAATCAACAAACCACCAAAAAATAGACAGAGTGCAGTTTCATAAATCAACAAACACAATTTAGCTTTAGCCAATGGTACAAGCAATTTCATAATTGGAACTAGTGTATCGAGTTTCTTTGTACCATTATCCATTAGAATTGCATTTTCTAGCAAACAAACCCAATCTGATATTTTGTTTTTAACAAAACTAAAAATAACTAACAAACCCAATTTAACTAACAAACAAAATAACAAGGAAATTACCAAAAAAAATAAACACAGTGCAGGATCTACCACAGGAAACTAACACTCTATCAAAGAAAGGCGAGATCCGAGAGATAGGCCGTTCGGTGGTTGGCGTCGTGTGGTCGTCGCCGTTCGGTGGTTGGCTTCGCGTGATCGTCGCCGTTCGGTGGTCGGCCTCGCGTGCTCGTTGTTGCCGTGCGGTAGTCGGCCTCGGGTGGTCGTCGCCGTGCGGTAGTTGGACTCGTGGCCGATTGGGGGAGAGTGGGAGAGCCTATTGGGAGGGAGAGAGAGAGAGCAGAGGGTCGGGTAGGGGGTAAGAGAAATAATGAGCCTTAATTTTCATTTTCCCTTTATAAAAGGGAAAATGATTGGGGTGGGACAATAGCCTGGACGCCGCGGCGTCGAGGCATAAAATGGCCTGGCCGCCGGCATCCAGGCATAAAATGGTGGGGGCCGTCAGCTGTTTAGCGGACAACGATGGTGGATTTGTCATTTTACCATACGTGGGTGGTTAACTTGTTAGAAAATAAACCACAGTGGTTGACTTGTCGTTGACCTCAAACCACGATGGTTGATTTGTCATTTTCCCTTGGATTTTTATCTTTGGTCTTGCTTTGTATATTGGTGATTTTGGGTTGGATAATTGGATTGATGTATAATGTTGGGTTCCTCTGTGAATCTATAACAAGAAATCGACAGTTTCGTCGAAATATTGGATGAACCCAATATTTAGGTAAAAGTTGTCGGGAACACCGCGACTCTGTAACTGTGAGTCGCGATAGGGGAAAACCTTCGGGCTCGATCAATAGTGCAATGACCATTTGTTTTCAATTCGTAGGTTGGCAATGCACGAGTCGCACTTGAATTCTTCCTCTAGTCGCGACTCGTAATCTCTCGTGGCTAGAGTCTTGGTCCAATGGGGATCGCAAACCAGACCACACATTGAGCCATGGTCCAATCTTTTTGGGTCGGGGTCTAATCCAATTTTGGGCATGTTTTGGGTCTAGACTGTGAATTTCTTACCTAATAAAAATTGTGAATTTATTTTAAGGATAACTTGAGATTTTTATTTATAAAATTTAACAACCTTATTTTTGATTTGGTACAAAAATTTAAATTTTAAAATTTGTGGACCCTTGGATTTAGACTTATTAGATTATTAAGCTTTGGTCAATGTGAGCCCACTTCAAGGTAGGAATTTAATTTTATGCACCACATTACATAACTTTATAAAATCAATATTTTGAGACGTGTCTCATATAAAAATGACGTGTCCATTTTATGATGCGTCAGATTTTTATATTTTATGTAATTTTTCATTTTATTTAAGCATACATATAAAAATTACTTGATCAACTCGGTCGAGTGAATTGATTTCGACCGACCCAATTTGATGTCTATTTTACTTACGCACATTCGATCGTGGGATGATGTGTTTGTCTGTTGTTAACTAAAGTAATGAGACAATTGTATGTATCGTGTTTCTAAGTGCAAAACCCTAATTCTAATCAGGGTATTTATGTGGCTTTCGCGATCGCTGAACATTACTTTTATTATGTGATATGTCTATTACATGGTGTGCCTAGAGTCCGTGAGTTGCTCCATTTTTACTGAGATTTTTATTTTAGTATAGCAAATGTCTATTTTAATTACGTACCACATTATAATGGATTGTTTTAAACGCTTATGTTCAATTTTCTTTCAAAAAATAAATTTATGAAACAATAGTTTTAAGTTCATGCATGTTTAATCATTATTCTAAATCAAATGTTAAATATCAAATCTGATCCCTATTGAGTTTAAACAACTTACCCCAATTACACATTTTCAGGATTTTATCAATAAGACTTCCAGTTGTCGAATTAGGATTAAATTCGGTGGAGTTTATTTTATTTTCAGTATTTTAATAATTTTTGATACTTTGTGATGTACACTTTGTTATGAATAATTGTAATTTCTATTTTTTTTTATTTCACATAATTACTTTGAATTATTTTGTTATACTATCTTTATATCACTTGTTGAACATGTTACACACATGTTTTATCGAGCTCTAGCTTGTAATAAATATTTTAAGATTTTCCCTGTTAATTAATAAAATTAAAGAAATGGTTTGGATTGTTTGGTTCTTTTGAGCCGAGTCATTCCTTGTTTTGTCTCAGATCCCTTGCGGGTCGTGACATAAATAATTTATGTGTTTTAAATAAAGCTATCTTTTGAAAGAAACTAGTCTCAAATGTTAGATTATTTAATTATAATCTATGTAAATGTGGTCCATGTTAATTAATGTTACATTGACTTAATATTAATGTGCTTAATATGATGGTTGTTAAGCATTAAAGACATTAAGTTAATTGGGTTTTAATTCCCTCACCTTAACCTTATTAAATGTGTATAACGTATAGTTGAAGAGATGTGAATGAATAGACACAATTAAAAGGGCATGTATGGAGAGTTGCATTTGTATGGGTGTCTTCTTCATCACCTAGAGAGAGAGATGAAAGAATACTCTCTCTAACAGAAAAACTCTCTCTCAATCACTCTCTGAAAGTACATTACGATATACGGCGTTTCTGCATCATCAAAAGAGACGATTTAAAGAGAAAGGTTTTAAGGCGACAAACGGAACTCAACATCGTCATCAAAAGCACTTTGTATCATGGACCAAGGTTGGTATCTTCTTTAAACTCGAATGGTTAATTCAAAATAGTTATATGGGAATTAAAGTATTGTAAGCATGTAAAGTAAATAAAAATGGGATTAAAGTCGAAAATTAGAAAGGAAATATGCTTACAATTGGTATCAGAGCACGGTTAAAACATACGTTTTGATTTACCATGAAATTGGATTAGATTGATTCCATGATAGGTTTTATGCACGAAAATTGATTGTTTATATTCGGAAAGTTATGCATGAAATGTTTATGAATGAAATCATGAATAGGATGATAGTTAATTAAGTTTTCTGTTAAATTTTATCGGGCTGTTCGTCGTCCGGACGATGGGTATCATGATGCTGTCGACCTGAAGTGTGGTCGGACGCAAGATTCATGTTAAAATGCGTATGCGGATGCATATGTGAAATGGTGTGGACGACGCGGACGCATGCAAGTATCGTCCGCATTGAATCTGTAAAACGATTCACCCGGACAATATAATGCGTACGCCATGGACGCTACATTTTGCGTCCGATATGAATCTGTAAAGAATTCATCCAGACGAGGACGATATGATGCGGACTGTACGGACGCTAAAGTCATGCGTCCGATTTGAATCTGTAATTTTGATTCACGAGGACGCATCACGCGGATGCAGCAGACGTTAAAGTTAGCGTCCGCTATAGGCAGTTTCGAACGACAGTAAGATTTTGCGGATGCCATTTAACGTCCGCATAGTCGTCCGCAACGCCTAATTATACAGTTCAATTAAAGAAATTGAGTAAATGAATGTTTATACAATTAATATATTGTTGTATAGAAACTATGTAGTCACCAAAGTGACCTAGTTTGAAAGGATCAATATTAAATTGTGTAATTTATTCATTTAATGATAATGATATTATTGAAATGTGATTATTAGTTATAAACTATTAGGTCACCCAAAGGTGGACCATTGTTTATAATTAATAACATTAAAGTGACAAGTTTACATAGTTAATTGATATGTTTAAACATCCAAAGATGTTAAACATGTTGTGTTAAATATGTTTATAAGTCAATTAAAGATTATAATATCATGAATGGTGTATTTCTTTAAGTATTACCCAAAGGTAAACTTAATGAAATTTTATATGCTTTATTTGGGATCTGGGTAGGATAGATTATTCAATGTATTGATATATGAGTATTGTTGTTATTAGCAGCTACTATGAATTTGTTTGCATCAGGTAATTCGTCTGTTAAGTTCAATGGTCTTAACTATGTTGACTGGTCCGAACAAATCCAGTTTCAACTGGGTGTATTGGATTTGGACCTAGCACTAGTTAATGATAGACCACCAGCTATTACTGAGACCACTTCGGAAGCTGACAAGTCATATTATGAGGCTTGAGAGCGGTCTAATAGGCTGTGTTTGGGCTTGATGAGGATGACGATGACAGAAAATGTTAAGCCGTCGATGCCTAAAGTAAATGATGCAAAGGAATTCATCTCAAAGATAAAGGCATACTCCCAATCAGACATTACTGACAAGTCTGTTGTGGGAAGCTTAATGAGTGAGTTGACGACCAAGAAATTTGATTGGTCTCAACCCATTCATCACCACGTAACGAGCATGGCCAATTTGGCTGCAAAGCTTAAGACGTTGGGTATGGATGTGAACGAATCATTCTTGGTTCAATTCATTATCAACTCACTTCCAGTTGAGTTTGGCCAGTTCCAGGTGAACTATAACACCATTAAGGAAAAGTGGAATTTTCAAGAGATAAAGGCCATGCTTGTTCAAGAGGAAGGGAGGTTGAAGAAAATAAAGTCTCATACCGTCAACTTAGCTGTGCAGAAGGATGCCAAAGGTAGCACATCAAAGTCGTCAAGTAAAAAGAACAAGAAGAAGGGAAAGGACCAATTAAAGATTAATGATGGTCAGATCCATAAAGAAATTAAATGCTTCTTCTGTAACAAATCCGGACATGTAAAGAAGGATTGTCCTAAAAGAAAGGCTTGATTCGAAAAGAAAGGTACATTATTTGTTTCAGTATGTTTTGAATCAAATATGATAGAAGTACCTAATAATACTTGGTGGTTAGATTCTGGTGCTACTACTCATGTTTCTCATGTTACGCATGGATTTCTTTCGATCCATCCCATAAACGGAGCTGAAAAGTTCCTGTATATGGGGAACAGAATGAAGGCACGCATTGAAGGAATTACGAATTGGAACGTATAGACTGATCCTGGATACCGGATACCACCTGGATCTAGAAGAGTGTCTTTATGTTCATGAGTGTGCTAGGAATTTAATTTCTGTTGCTAGGTTGGATTGTAAAAGTTTTTCTTTCAAGATTGGTGATGGTAGTTTTGCAATGTATAAACAAAAATACTGTTATGGTTATGGTATTTTGAATGATGCTTTATATTGCTTTAATCTTGATAAGAAATTTAAAGAATCTCTGTTTAACGTAGATCACATAATTGGCTTAAAGCGCGGTGCAACGAACGACAGTTCAGCTTTCTTATGGCATAAGCGTCTAGGTCACATTTCTAAAGAAAGGTTAATGAGGTTAATGAAAAATGACATTTTACCTCAATTAGATTTTGATGACTGGGACATGTGTATAGATTGCATTAAAGGAAAGCAAACTAAACACACATCAAAGTATCCCGCCACAAGAAGCAAAGAACTTTTAGAATTGATACATACCGATATTTGTGGTCCATTCGACATTCCTTCTTGGAATGGAGAAAAGTATTTCATTACCTTTATAGACGATTTCTCACGTTACAGTTATGTATATCTACTGCATGAAAAGTCTCAAGCGATGAACGTTATAGAAGTGTTCATCAATGAGGTGGAAAGGCAGCTAGATAGAAAAGTAAAAGTAGTGAGATCGGATAGAGGTGGTGAATACTATGGAAAATTCGATGAAAGTGGACAAAACAAAGGTCCATTTGCAAGGTTTCTCGAAAGTCGAGGCATTTGTGCACAATACACAATGCCGGGTACACCACAGTAAAATGGTGTAGCTGAAAGGCAGAATCGTACTCTTATCAAAATGGTAAGAAGTATGATTAGTAATAGTAATGTACCTATATCATTGTGGATGCACGGTTTAAAAAAACCGCTGCATATTTGCTGAATAGGGTTCCTAGTAAGGCAGTTCCTAAAACTCCTTATGAACTGTGGACGGGAATGAAACCTAGTATAAGACATCTACACATTTGGGGATGTCCAGCAGAAGTTTGGATCTATAACCCACATGAAAAGAAACTCGATGCAAGAACCATTAGTGGTTTCTTCATCGGCTATCCGAAAAATTCAAAGGGGTACATTTTCTATTGTCCAAAGCATAGTACAAGGATTGTAGAATCTGGAAATGCTCAATTCATTGAGAATGGCATGTTCAGTGGGAGTGATGATTCACGAAATGTGAATATCCAAGAGAATCGGGTGACGGAAATGACACCCAATAATTCTCATCAAGTTGTTGTGCCAATTGTTGTATCACAGTCTAACAACATACCGGAACAACAAATGGATATTCAACCCATGCAAGGTGAACGAGCTAATGATGAGCATGTTAACGTTGATCAAGTCATAAGTGATCAACCACAAGTAACAGAATTGCAAAGGTCTGTAAGGGAAAGAAGACCAGAAATTTCTGATGACTATGTGGTTTATTCACTAGAAGAAGAATATGACTTGAGCATCGATAAGGATCCAGAATCATTCAATAAAGCCATGGAATGTAATGATTCCAAAAAATGGTTTAATGCTATGAAGGAAGAGTTGAAATCTATGGATAACAACAAAGTTTGGGAACTTGTCGAGTTACCTGAAGGAAAGAAACGTGTTGGTGGTAAATGGATTTACAAAACCAAACGCGATTCGAAAGGTAACATCGAAAGGTATAAGGCCAGACTTGTCGCCAAATGTTACACTCAGAAAGACGACATTGACTATAAAGAGACTTTCTCCCCAGTTTCGAAGAAAGACTCTTTTAGGATAGTTATGGCTTTGGTGGCTCATTATGATTTAGAGCTTCACCAAATGGACGTAAAGACTGTCTTTCTTAACGGTGACTTAGAGGAAGAGGTTTATATAGATCAACCTTTGGGATTTTCCTTTCCGGGAAATGAAAAGATGGTATGTAAGCTGAATAAGTCAATCTATGGATTGAAACAAGCTTCTAGACAATGGTACATTAAATTTAATGATACCATTTTGTCATACGATTTTATAGAGAACACCGTTGATCGGTGTATCTATATGAAGGTCAGTGGGAGTAAGTTTTGTATCCTAGTATTGTATGTTGACGATATTCTGCTTGTTGCAAATAATAAAGAAACGTTATGTGATGTTAAGGATTTTCTCTCAAAGAATTTCGAAATGAAAGATATGGGTGAGGCATCCTATGTTATTGGAATAGAAATATTCCGTGATAGAAAGGAAGGATTACTAGGATTGTCTCAGAAAGGTTATATCGAGAAAATTCTTGAGAGATTTAGAATGGATAAGTGTTCCGTTGGTGTTGCTCCAATTCAGAAAGGGGACAAATTCAGTTTGATGCAATGTCCGAAAAATGATTTGGAACGTAAGGAAATGGAACTTATTCCATATGCATCAGCAGTAGGAAGCTTAATGTATGCCCAGACATGTACACGGCCAGATATAAGTTTTGCAGTAGGGATGTTTGGCCGTTATCAAAATAATCCAGGATTGGATCATTGGAAAGCTGCAAAGAAAGTACTCAGGTACTGCAAGGAACAAAGGACTTCATGCTCATGTATAGAAAATCGAGTCAACTCGAAGTGATTGGATATTCAGATTCTGATTATGCTGGTTGTGTCGACTCGAGGAAATCTACATTTGGCTACGTGTTCCTATTAGCTGGAGGAGCCGTATCATGGAAAAGTGGAAAGCAATCTACGATTGCCACTTCCACTATGGACGCTGAATTTGTAGCTTGTTTTGAAGCTATAATTCAAGCATTGTGGCTCCGGAGCTTTATTTAGGGTCTTAGCATGGTCGAAAGTATAGAGAGACCGCTGAAATTGTATTGTGATAACTCCGCAGCTGTATTCTTCTCAAAGAATGACAAGTACTCGAAAGGAGCAAAACATATGGACTTAAAGTACTTGGCAGTCAAAGAAGAAATACAAAAACAAAGAGTGTGCATTGAGCATATAAGTACAAGCTCTATGATAGCTGATCCATTGACGAAAGGATTGCCACCTAAAACCTTTAAAGAACATGTTGTAAAGATGGGTTTAGGTGACAAGTCTATGTGATTGTAAAAGCGTAGCTTGTATCTTATAACACTTTTGAATTCAATGAAAGAATGTTTTTGTATGTCAATTTATTATTCATATTATGGCTATGTACAATTAGATTATGAATAATAAATGAAGGGTTTATAGTGTTCCTCAATTACAGAATTAATGAATTGTATAGTTTGTGATACATGGAAAGAATCATGTTGACATAATTCACATGTGCCTGCCATGATTCGATTATGCAATTCATTATGAAAGATTAACTTGATATAATTCACATTAAAGTACACTATAGAAATAGATTGTGAACTCAAGTTATGTCAGCTGAAAAGTGTTAGCTGAAGCAGCTGAAAAATACTAGTTGTATATCAATTGATATTAAAGTTCATAACATGGCCCAAATGGGAGATTGTTAGATTATTTAATTATAATCTATGTAAATGTGGGCCATGTTAATTAATGTTACATTGACTTAATATTAATGTGCTTAATGTGATGGTTGTTAAGCATTAAAGACATTAAGTTAATTGGGTTTTAATTCCCTCACCTTAATCTTATTAAATGTGTATAACGTATAGTTGAAGAGATGTGAATGAATAGACACGATTGAAAGGGCATGTATGGAGAGTTGCCTTTGTATGGGTGTCTTCTTCATCACCTAGAGAGAGATGAAAGAATACTCTCTCTAACAGAAAAACTCTCTCTCAATCACTCTCTGAAAGTACATTACGATATACGGCGTTTCTGCATCATCGAAAGAGACGATTTAAAGAGAAAGGTTTTAAGGCGACAAACGGAACTCAACATCGTCATCAAAAGCACTTTGTATCATGGACCAAGGCTGGTATCTTCTTTAAACTCGAATGGTTAATTCAAATTTGTTATATAGGAATTAAAGTATTGCAAGCATGTAAAGTAAATAAAAATGGGATTAAAGTCAAAAAGTAGAAAGGAAATATGCTTACATCAAACTGATCAAATTCTTCAACATTGAACTAATCTTGACTATTCCAGTAGTCGAACCAAGAAGACGATGAAACCAGATAATGATTGGACTTATCCTTCTCATATTTTGTTCAATAATTTTCTAGCAAATTCTTAACCAAGTATTCAGATATTTGATAGTAAAATCGGTCAAAAAATTTCATCAGATTTTTGCCAAACGAAGACAATTTTTTGGGTATTCAGAGTTATGGAAGGAAAAAGCCTCGAATGGGAGAGACATGCTTTTGTATTCTGTATAGAGTGAAACTTTCAGTTTGGTTTCGTGCCTTGCCCTTCGCGGTTCACACTTTGAAATAGTTCATTCCGGTGTGGAGCGAGTTCATTCTGCTCCATAGCGGAACGGAGTTTGCTCTCTTTTTTTTAATTGCAAATTCTGTCGGTTCAGTTTGATTATTGTCAATTTTGCAAAAGACAAACAGAAAACCTAACCAAAAACTTCGATTCTTACACAATAAAACTGAAAATCAGATATGGAGTGTTCAAAACCAAACCGAATTGATCAGTTTCAGTTCGGTTCACTTGTTCCAGTTTGGTTTTGAACACTCCTACTATCAATGTAAGGATGGCAAAATATTAGGTAATTGTGAGACTCAACTTATATTAGGGAAATTGCACAATCCCATATCATTTGAAAAAGATGGAGATTAATGATTTTATAAGTAGAGTTCTCATTCCAACCTAAAATAATGCATTTTAAGGTAAAACTCAAACACAAACATGTTCACTTTAAGCCAAAAGTTGTACGTTTTATTCTCATATTTTATCCCAAAACAAATTGTATTAGATGATAACTGAAACTGTCAAGACTAAATTGACGGTTCAACTTTGTAGATTTTTGTAATCAAACTTGGATCAAACAATTATTGGTGTAGATAGTGTCACACCTTAAAGGAGACCGAGACAAAACGGGAAATGACACAACCCATAAACGAATCGAGTCGTCCAACTTTTTTTAAACTTAGTTACACTAAAGAGCTGCAAAAGACTAAAATTAAATGAAATAGCCAATGTCCAAACCAAAAGTCCAATAGTAACATAAAGATAAAGCAATAGTATAAGTCCTTAAAAAAAATGCCAAAATTATAAGGAAACAAAATAACTAAAATCAATCCTTAACATCACAACAAAGTCCCTTGAAAACAACAGTAACTAACAAAGAGAAATAAATCATTGAGCTCACATTTGCTCCGGTAACTGAGGATCTTCCAAACTAAATCTTGAAATAAGGGGGAGTTGTTGAGGGTGAGTCGACTAACTCAATAAGGATAAAATTTATATTCAAAAATATAAATAAAAGAATATGTGAATATGCCAAGTTAAAATAAATTATGCATAATCAAATAAAACACAGTAGGGTAATTTCTCAAAATAACCCATTAGAGTATTGTACGCAACATAAAATAACTCACTACTGTAAATTTTAGTGAAAATGGAGTTACTCATGGACTATGAGCATATACCATACACAATACCATCCACGGTAACAATAATGACAATACTCAGTGATCGCACCAACCATAAACGACTTTAATCAAGTTTAGAGTTTTGCGCTAAGGGACAAGACACATATAGATGTCGCATTACTCTAGTTAACAATGACATCAAACACATGCTCTAACGGTTGAATGTGAATAAAAGAAAACATGAACCGCACATGGGTTGATCAAACTTGATTAAATATGCATCAATGAAATTAAATATACTTAAATTTTAAACGTGTCCAATGAAAACGTAATAGATAATATGAAAAATAGAGGAGCCCTCCAAATAGTCACGTCACTTTTATATGAGAACACGTCTCAAAGTAAGTTTAAGAAAACAATGCAATGTTGGAGATAAAATTAATCTCTTTCTCAATTGGTGTACCAATAGTCAAGCAATGCTCAACCAAATAAGAATCCAATCGCTCCAAATCTCTCGCTAATATGTTGAACCTATCAAAGTATATATATACAAATCAATTGACTTTTCTAAACCTTTAAAAATTTGTTGAAACCCATAACTGGAATAAAAATCAACTTGGGGAACTCTGAGAACAATCCCCAAAAATATTCAATTTTTAGAATCTGGTTCAGACGTCCCTCCATCGAATGTCCTTCACACTGATATAAATCCAATCACCTACGAATTGGGTCTGAACTTTCGTTCTTCAAACATTGTCCCATTTGCCCACTCTCATGGAAGCGAACACTTTCGGGGATGCATGCATTCTCCCATTGGATGCATATGTTTATGTTGTAGAAGCTTCGCTCCTATGGACACATGTCTTCCTCTTGCTTTAGCGGAAGCCTTTACTCCCGTGGACGCGTATGTTTCTAGAGCAGATACATATGTTTCCTCTACAGAAGTGTTGGCTTCCACGAATAGGTATCTTCTGCATACCTCTGCGGAAACCTTTTCTCTCGCGAATGCGAATGCGTATGCTTTCGTGGACACTTGTCTTGTATGCCTCCGTAGAAACCTTCGCTCTTGCAAATTTGGATGCATACGCTTCCGCAAACACGTGTCTTCTGCATGCCTCTGTGGAAACCTTCACTCCTGCAGACACATGTCTTCCACATGCCTTTGCAGAAAACATTGCTCCTGCAAATGCGAATGTACGCTTCCGCTATGGAAGCCTTCACTCAAGCAAGCACGTACTGTGGGATCGATATGCGCCTAAGAGGGGGGAGAGGTGAATTAGGTGTTCTAATTTTTTTGTACAATATTATTATCTTTAATCCCTAAGTGATTTAACGCAAATAAAGCAAACAATCAATGAAAATAATGAAGAGTAAGGGTTAGAGAGGTGCAAACGAGTTTGTTCACGCAGTTCTGCAACCCCGCCTATGGCCACCCTTCAAGTTCCCAACATGGAAATCATTCACCAACTAACTTCCTTGGTTAGTGTCGATTGATTACTTGAGTGCCAACAAAACCTCTACAGACTATTCTCATGCATCACCCTCTAGATTGATCTTCACGAGCGTCAATCTAGCCTTTAAAATAGCTATTGCGAGACGTCACCCTAGATGTTGCGGAATGAGTACAATGATAAAAAGATTACAAGATAAGCCTAAGCTCTCAAAGATAAAATCTCAAGTGATGGAATGAGAGAGATAGGCTGAGCACTCAAATATAGCAAGAGATAGAGTAGGAGTGTTGGGGACTATTTTAAAGTCATTCTCTCTTTGTTTTGCTTGTTATTTTTGGAATTCAGAGTGCTTCAATTTATAGACACTATCCAAGTGTTCGACCACCTTCTATTTTGGTCGACCTCTTCCCGACCGTTGGAAAGTTACCACTGAGTTGTTTTTAGAACCGATCGACTGTCTTCTGACCATTGAAATGTTACCGTTGAGTTTTCGTTCGTTCAATTTTTGTTGAATTTGTCAAAGTGGTCGACCATTTCCTCATAGGTCAACCGTTTCCTTTCTACAAAAAGTTTATGTAAACTGCCAATCAGAAGGTCGACCGTTTCCTTCACTACAGATCAGTTTGGTCAACCTTCTTGCACCTTTAGTCGACCTCTTCATCCGTTTTTTGCTTTTCTTAAATCTTCCAAGTCCCAATAATCAATCTATAAGCTACATGGCTTAGGCAAACACATTAGTCAACATTAATACCTGTATTAAGAGTATTTTCACTAAATAATAATAACGTATCTACATGATTCATAATAAACAACTTATTAATCAATTAAATAGTCATCATCAAAACAAATATTCTAATGTCAATTAGGCTAACACGTATGTTTTCACCGCGGAAGCAAACTTGCCATCTACACAAGACTCTCTAAGTATTCTGAAAACTCCAACTTTCCTCCAAAAAGTTCCAACTTTAACAATGCATAATATTTTCAAAGTTACTTTTTATCAATTTCATGCATAAATTTCAACCTATAAACTCTAAATTTACTTTCAAATTTCTCAACAAAAACTCTAAATTTCTAACAAACAAATATCCAAACACCAACCAATAAAGGCTGACTATCATAATTTAACTTTCTGAAAATGTCTAAATACTCAAACTTTAGAACTTCAAATTTGCAACGACTTAATTCAATCAATAGAACGTCAACCTAATTAATTCCATTTATCAAAATTTTTATTCAAAGGTGATATATATTCACAACATAAAGAGTGCATTTTTCTTACCAAATGTCTCAACGTTGAACTTCAACTCACAGCAAATACTCTCACCCAACACTCTTTATTCTGTTGAAAATTTTCAAGACTGACAAAGGAATGAAAAATCTCAAAATGGCATAGTCAAATTATAACATCCCAGTTTTTCATACAATTTAAAACATATAATTTTGAAAGATTTTTTCTTTTATAAACATAGCGGAATACTTTTCTTACTAAAACCTTAGGAAATTCCATGAATAAGAACATTTACAACAACAGAAGATTTTGTATTTTAAAACCAAAGGAAATAAAACATAACAGAAAACTTTCTTAATAAAACGGAATACCATAAACACAATTTCCTTTATTTAAAAACATTATTACATTTTCTCTTCAATCTGTAGCATAACTAGCCACCAAATCCGCAACGTGAAAATCCACCATCAACTGCTCATTTCCTCATTTTCATGCATACCTACATTATAAAACTTAAACTATAAGCTAATTGTTTAGTAAGAAGTGAAATGAAACATGTAATGCATTTTTCTAGAAATTCTTTTTATAAAACTTTTTCTCATGTTAGTTTCCTTTCTCTCTTTTCTGTGCGCATCAATGCACTTTGTCCCAACATCAATAGAGGACTCATTAACCGCTATACACATGAATGCATAACGTCTCTTGATAAAGGCTCCACATTGATCAAACCGTCTGTTAGCTGTTGTGCATCTTTATGCACAACGACCCATCAACTCTGGTAAGCAGCTCTGGCATCGGCCGAAATTTTTGTTAGCGGTTGTACACATCAATGCACAACAATTGGTTCTGACATCAATCGAAACACACTAGCAACCATGCACATCAATGCTTAAATGGCCTTACCAACCGTTAGCCGGTCTATCTTGACATCAATCAAGAACAAATTAACAGACGCAAGCTTATATCTTCGTATTCTTTAACATGTAGCATTTAAAGTTATAAAACACATATGCATGAGAAATTCATTTACATTTTCTTAAGAACATTGATACATGAATGCACACAACTTTGCATTAATAACCTATCATTTATCTAACTAAAGCGTCCAAGCAACAATATCAAACACATGGCAAAACATTACATCTCCAAGTAATAGCATGATCACAACCTATCATATTCTAGCATATCATCCAAGCATTATTCTCAAAGCATGATCCAAACCTATTTCCTATCATTTACCGTCACCAAGCATCATAGGAAAATCGAGAATAATACAAAGCACATTACAAATATTTTATTCTACTTGCAGAATATTACAGGGAACAATTCCAACATTTCCAATTAAGCTAACTGTAACCAATTTCCACCAATAGAACATCCTTAATAATTCTTATTGACCTTATCTAAGCAGTAACCATCTCACAATAGTACTCAACAAATCTCTAAAGACATCATCAAATCATGCTATAATTACTCAACCATCAAAGCAACCAAATCGAATCATAATACTAACCTCAATGAATTCTCTTCTTCAAATCCTACATAATCTTCTAATAGTTTAGACAACAAAACGAAAAATAACACTTGCATTAACATACCAGAGAATGAACTCAAACTCACATAACAGAAACCTTATCTTCAGCATAGATCCATTTCCTCTAACAGAGCATTATTTTCAATGAATTAATTTCATCAAAGAGCAATCAACCAAACTTCAATAGAACAGAACCTATCTTCAACAAGCTTTATCAATGAGCAAAACAATATAACCTCATCAACATGGTTCTAAATCATAGCAGACAATAATATCAAACAACTTCTATCAACAACATGTTATGAGGTATATCAGTAATCATCAACAACAAGTTATCCTCTTTGCAGATTATCAAAGCAGTAAAGCAACCAAACAAACCTCATACTTCTTACGATGTAGCCCCGAAGGGAAAACACATGCACACTTCTTACCTTGATTCTTGAAGAAAGTTGAAATGAAGAATATTGTCTTTCTTCTTCTCTCTGAACGACTTCTCCATCACTGTCGTTCTCTTTATCTTATCTCCAGAATTCCCTCTTCTTCCTCTTCTTCAGCTCTCACTATTTTCTCTCAGGGCTTTGTTTCCTTTCTTCATAAAACTTTTCCTTTGAAATTCTCTCTCTCTCTCTCTCTCTCTCTCTCTCTCTCTCTCTCTCTCTCTCTCTCTCTCTCTCTCTCTCTCTCTCTTTCTTTATCGGATTTCTCTCAATCTCCAAACTCTCTCCCTGTTTCTCCCGAGAGAACACCAGAAGGCTTCTCCTTTTTCTTTTGCCAATCTTCTTTCTAATATGCTTATAATGTTACAGAGGGAGTCGGTGAGTCACGACACTTTGTTATCTAGGTACCTCTTCATTTTTCCTGACGTCGGTTAACCATTTTCTGGATGATTCTTGACATTTCGGTCGATCCCCTCCTTCTTGTGATAGACTGCAAATCATCAACGATCAACCGCAAATCTACTCTTTCCAGAATTACCGGTCGATCACTACCTTAGTAGACGATCGACTGCAAATCAATATTTTGCAATCTGCTTTGGACTTAGTCGATCACCCTCCTTCAGTTGATCGACCGCTCCCAAAATCGTTGCTCTCTGTATAGAATTTGCTTTAGAGCCGATTGATCATTTCCCCTTCAATTGATCGACCGCCTCCAAATTCATTGCCCACTATAATATTTCGCTCCATCAGTGATCAACCGCCCCCATTGTGATGATCGACCACTTCCTTGTATTCCTTCTGACACTTAGAAAATTCTACTCTTCCCTCAATCTAAACCACAACACATCTCCATACCAATATCATTCTATAACTTTCCAAAAATCGTCAATCAACTCTAGTAATCATCAAATATTATCACTTAGATCTTATGCTTAGCATTATAAAAATTTAGGGTATTACATAAATAGTGTCCAAATGAATATTTTTCTGTTTAGAAATTGCCGATGGTGAAATAAATAAATAATAAATTAACCTGTTATTTACAAAAATTAATTAACTAATTATTGTTGAAACGTTGCAATAGCATGATACTCCTGTTTGTAGTAGGCAGGAGCTCATATTTTTGCTGCCAAAAAAAAAAAAAGGATTCATCTGGGTATTAACTTTTCTTTTCCTTTCCCGTACTTTCTTTCCTTACAATTTCTGGGAATGTAAACAATGAGGAACACAGAATCTAATTCCCACTCAAACTAGTGGTGATCTGAACAATCCATGATTCTGTGGTTGTTCCATAATTAGTGAAGGTCAAAAGTGGACTTTTTCAATTGCCATTACTCCATCTGTTCTTCTTTTCTTCACCATTATTGGTTGTCTCCAAGCTTCGCAGAATAACAATTCATGGCGGCAATTTTATTTTTAGTCAACCTCTCCAAGATTGTTTTTCAGCATATTCAATCTTTTCTGCTGTCGAGTTTGTAACATTAGAAGCAAAATCTTCCATTTTAAACATCTCTGATAACTATCATTAACTATTATAATTATTGTTTTTAAAGAGAGCACTTATATTGTGTGACCAAAAAGTTGGGCATTTTCTGAGAACAATAATTCCTCCCTAATATCAAGAACTATTCTATGAACCTCCCCCGAAAGGGAAATCTCTCTTTTTTGATGCTCTATTTTCTCCTTTTCACATACTGTATACACAATTAAATATTAAAAAAATAATTAATATTGCATTTATGATATATCTTAATGCGTCCATTAAAAGACAAAAAAAAAAAAAATTTAAAATTTGGAATTAGGGTTTTCTACTATTCCCCAAATGGGTTCACGATCCAACTCTGTGGCCATAAATGTTCCCTTTCGACATTCCAAAATTGCTCAATTTAAGATGATTGCAGTGAAGACCATGCATGTCTTTATGCCTTGGATTTATTCATATATATATATAAAAGATACTATTTTCTTTTCATGAGTGAGCCCTTTTTTTTTTGGCAAATTTCAGGTTTTTTTCAAAAATATTTTTACACCATAATAAAAACTAAACCTTACAAATGAAAAAAAAAAAAGAATTAAACATTTAATAAAATTTATTATGATGTAATTCATCATATAATACTCACAACCATATACTATATCACAATATCACTGTAATTAAACAAATTAAATTATTCATTACAAGATCAATTTAGTTTAAAATGTTAAAATTTATTTTATTTTTTAAAAATTTAAATATTAGTAGTAAATGGAAGAAGTTGAGTTGACAAATAATGTGGCACTTACACCACATAAAAGGGAAAATTAATTGTGGTCATTTTGCCCTTGCAACATCCACAAAAACACCTTAATGTGATTCTAGTTCATGTCCCATTTATACAATTTCAACCAACTTTCAGCCACTAACTTTGAAGTGCACAAACTTTTTATTAAAAGAATAAAATTTATTTTAATATCATCGGCTTATTAATTTTTTAATTTAGATAAAATTAATATATAAATAACGATCGAAAAATTCATTAATATATTTTTTATGATACCATGATCATATTACTATTTATACGTTTATTTATACTCTTTAAAGATGTGTTACTATTAATTGAACCCATATTTTGACTAAAATACTAAATAAAACAAATGTACAAACTTGTGAAGTCTCTCAATGCTCCTAGCACAATATTATCTGCTTTGGGATGAGATCTGCACAGTTTTGTCCTTACAGTTACCTCAAAACGCATTGTAGGGGAACTCTACTTATAAACCATTCATTTTTCACTCTTCCAAGCGATCTGGGATTGTCCACCCCCACTAATATAGGTTGTGAGGGCTTAGCCCATACTAGTGAGGGTGCACAATCAACAGCATATTAGGTCGTTCTTTCCTTCACAGGGCGGGATGTCACAAACCAACAATCCACATGTCACACCATGACTTGAAAGTATATAAATTGATGTGCAATTCTAATTGTTAAGGTTCAATGTGACTCGGATTCTAATTGGGTCAGGCTGGTTTGGCCTACATTAGGGGTTTTCTAATTTCTGTAGGATTAGGGTTTCCTATTTTAGTATGACTAGGGATTCCTATATGCTATAAATATATGTTTGAACCGCAAAGCTCAGTGTACCGATTCTATTAGTGATTTCTTCTATGCCCGTGGTTTTTTTCTCATCTTGGATTTTCTACGTAATACGATGTCCATTATTTTCTCTTTCTCTTTTCCGATTCTCGTTCGTTATTTTAACAATTGGTATCAGAGCGTAGTTGAAGGTTTCTAAAATCAAGTTTCGATTTATCGGAGGTGGAACGATTTTGTGTTTTTTGGTTTTGGAAAAGAAATTGAAAAAAAAAAAGTTGGTGTTACCCATGTAGCCTTGCCCGCGTGTTCTTCTTCTGCAAGACCTGCCCATGTTCTTTAGAAACGAAGAAGGCTGCCCGCAATGTGCTTCTTCTCCAGCGAAGAAAAGAACCGAGAAGAACAGAGGAGATCGCGAATAATAGAGCCCTCTTCTGTAGCAACAAAGAAGAGAAAGCGAAGTTCTCCATTGAAGAATCGAGTCACGCTACTGTCGGCCAAGGATAGAGAAGCTGCCGTCGGTCGTTCCGAAGCAAAGAGAAGTAGTGTCGTCGATCTCGAATATTGCCGCAGTTTTGCGCCACCTTTCTGAGCTCCAATTCGTCCAGAGAATCATTCTGCTACAGGTGATTTCTAGTGCACAAAGCCGCCGGGGTTCTGCCAAACCATAGACGTGAACAAATCTGTGTTGTTCATCGTTCATTCCCTGTCTCCACTACCGAATAGAATTGAACCGGGTTGATCTTTGATTTTGATATTCTGAAATTCTGATTTTGGATATTGTTGAGTATTTTGGGATGTGCAAGTTAATAAAAATTTTTGGCTTTGGGCTTTTTCTGGTTTATTTTTGAATAATTGTTTGGTTGGATTATTATTCTGGAATATTTGGGGTTCTCAATTTTGTGATATGATATTTTGTTGGATTGTTTGGGATAAATTTTGAATTTTGAGATATGGCTTCCATGAAGTATGAAATTCCAATATTAGATCGGAATACGAGGTTTCTGATTTGGTAGGTAAAGATGCGAGATATTCTTGTTCAGATGGAATTAAACAATACGTTATTGGGGTTTGACAAAATGCCAGTGTCTTGTACCGAAGAGGAAAAATATCTGAGAGACAGAAAAGCGTTATCTTTGATTCGTCTTCATTTATCAAATGCAATTTTGGAGGATGTGTTGAAGGCGAAGTCTGTTGCTGAAATATGGTCAAAATGGGAAGAATTGTGCATGCATAAAACCCTGACGAGTAAGCTGCATTTGAAGCAACGGTTATATTTTCATCATATGGGAGAAGGAACTTCGATTGAAAAACATTTGGCTGCATATAAAGAAATTGTTTCAGATTTGGAAATAATAGAATGCAAATATGGTGAGGAAGATTTAGGTTTGATTTTGTTATGTTCATTGCTTGCATCGTTCAATATTTTTCGGGATACCATTCTGTACAGTCGGAACACGTTGACTCTAAAAGAAGTCTATAATGCTTTGCTTTCAAAAGAAATGATGAAGCACCTTGTAGTTCGATTTGGAACTCAAGGAGAGGGATTAATTACTCGAGGTACAACTTCAGAGAGGTCCGATGAAGGGAACAGTATCAGAAAGAGTTCAAAAGTCAGATCAAAGTCTAGGAACAAAACCAAAGTTTGCTTTTTCTGTAAAAAAAAGGGGGCATGTAAAATTTGAGTGTTATAAATTGCAGAACAAAAGAAAAGAGGAAGCAGATCAGAAGAGAAAATAACCAATGAATTCTGGTGAAGCAGTTGTCGCTGAAGAAAACGATTATGAATTAGGAGGAGATCTTCTAGTAGTGTCTGATGGAAACTCAAAACCATCCGAGGAGTGGATTTTGGATTCATCCTGTATGTTTTATATGTGTCTCAATAGATATTGGTTTTCAACATATGAGCATGTGTTAAAAAGTGTCGTATTGATGGGTAATAATGCATCGTGCAAGATAGCACAGATTGGTTCGATCATAATTAAAATGTATGATGGAGTTGTCAGAACACTTAGTGATGTGCGACATATTCCCAATTTGAAGAGAAGTTTGATCTCATTGAGTACTCATGATCTAAAAGGGTATAGGTACACTGGTGAAGGTGGAATTTTGAAGATAAGCCGTGGTTCTCTTGCTATGATGAAATGGAAAGAAAGTCTGGAAATTTATATGTTGTGCAGGGATCTACAGTTATTGGGGATGCTGCATTTAGTGTTTCATTGTCAGATGAAGATCTTACCAAATTATGGCATATGCGTCTAGGGCACATGAGTGAACACAGGATGAAAGAGCTGAGCAAAAAAGGACTTTTAAATGGTCAGAGCACAAGTAAAATGTAGTTTTGTGAGCATTGTGTTTTTGGGAAACATAAGAGAGTCAGATTTACTATAGCCACTCTCAGTACGAAAGAAATACTAGACTATATCCACTCAAATCTTAGGGGTCTAGCACTGGTGCCTTCCAATGGAGGGGCACATTATATGATGACTATGACTAATGATTTTTCCAGAAAAGTTTGGCTGTTCTTTCTAAAGAAGAAAAGTGATGTATTCACTATGTTCAAGGAGTGGGAAACTTTAATTGAAAAGCAGACAGGAAAGCAAGTAAAACATCTACGCACTGATAATGGGTTAGAGTTTTGTTTGAAAGAGTTCAACTCTTTCTGCAGGTCAGAAGGAATTATGAGGCATCTGATAGTCCTGGGTAAGGGTGTTCACAACCGGCCAGGTACCGAAGAACCGGACCGGTACCTGTCCTCTCGGTACCGGGTTGGTCTGTGTAAATGGAGTACCGAATCGGAGTCGGTCCGATACTATCGGGACTGGTTCTACACGGTCCGTCCTCGATACACTGTACCATAGAACCGGTACCGTGTCGAACCATCCATTTAGATTTAGGGCAACAAAGACAAACACCTGACCCCTAATCCAAATCCATTCATTCATTCTTCACTGATCTCGTCGCCTTCCCTAATCCAGTCTCCTCGACTTCTCGACCTCGTCGCCTTCTCCACTCTCTAGCCACGGACCAGCGACCACCGACCAGTGCAGCGAGCTCCGTCGACGACCGTCGCCACTACCAGCCAGACTCCAGCCTCTGCCAGCGACCAGCGAGCTCCGTCGTCAGCTTCTGCTAGGTGCCAGCTCCGAGCTCCGTCCGTCGACCGTCGTCAGTCGCCACTGCCAGCTCCGAGCTCCGAGTTCCGAGCTCCGTTCGTCTGCCACTGCCAGCTCTGAGCTTTGACCTCTGTTCGTCGCCACTGCCACTGCCAGCTTGGTTAGCACTCTAGTCTACTCTATTCTGTTTAGTGTTTTGCATATTGGTACATATAATCTGTTCTGGCAATGGTTGAAGCAATTGATGAATTCTGTTCTATTTAGTGTTTTGCATATTGGTACATATAATTTGAATCTGTTCTGGCAGTGGCAGTGGTTAAAACAATTGATGAATTCTGTTATGTTTAGTGTTTTGCATATTAGTACATATAATTTGTTCTGAATTTGTTTTTTTAGTGTTTTGCTTGTGATAGACATAGTATGTCTGTTTAGTGTTTATTGTTTTGCTTGTGATAGTGAATTCTGACTGTTGTGTTCATTGTTCTTAGTGTATTGCTTGTGTTTATTTACTTATTTCAGAGGGTATTTCTGACTGTTATTTGATTCTGAAATGTATTTTGAAATTGTTAAAATGTAGATAATGGAAAGCTTTAATGATGAAACAATAGAGAGTGTTAATGTTAACCCTGTTACTGGTCAAACGACGAGGAAAAAATCGGATGTTTTGACTCATTTTACTATGGTAGAAAGCACTGATAAAAACAATCCTAGAGCAAGATGTAATTATTGTGCTCAGACTTATATTTGTCATCATACAAAGAATAGGACTTCAAGCTTGAAAAAGCATGTTAATGCTTGTAAAAAGTTGTTGGCAAGTGTAGATACGAAGCAAAAGACTTTAAGCTTAAAAAATGTCGATAATATGGGATCAACTTCCACATCTGCATCATTTAGTAGTGCAACTTGCCGAGAACTTCTAGCAAAAATGATTATTGTTGAAGAAATGTCTTTTTAAGTTTGTTGAATCAGAGGGTTTTCGAGTTTATTCTAATTATTTACAACCAAAATTTGTTGTACCCTCTAGATTTACGATTGCACGAGATATTATTGGCATTTATGAGAAAGAGAAGTCAAAGTTGAAAGATTATTTTAAGAACGCATCTCAACGAGTATGTTTGAATACAGATACATGGACTTCTATTCAAAATTTGAATTATATGGTTTTAACTGTGCACTTTGTTGATTGTGATTTTATTTTGCATAATAAGATCATCAATTTTTGTTTGATTGCAAATCATAAAGGTGAAACCATTGGTAAAGAAGTAGAGAGATGTTTATTTGAATGGGGGATCGAAAATGTTTTAACAATTACAGTGAATAATGCTTCTTCTAATGACGTGACCCTTTCTTATTTGGTGAAGAGAATTCGAGATTGGAATGGTCTAGTTTTGAATGGTGAATGTCTGCATATGCGATATTTTGCCCATATTTTGAATTTGATAGTATGTGATGGTTTAAAAGACCATCACGAATGTATTATGAGAGTACGTCGAGCAGTGAACTATGTTCGATCTTCTCTTGCTAGACTACAAAAATTTCAAAAATGTGTTGAACAAGCTAAAATTGTGTGCAAAAGTAGTGTCTCTCTCAATGTGGCTACAAGATGGAATTCCATATATTTGATGTTAGCCAGCGCAGAAAAATTTGAAAAAGCTTTTGAGAGATTGATAAAAACAGATGATTATTATCTCGCTGATTTGGGTGGAGAAAGTCTTCTCACAACAGAAGATTGGGCTAATATTCGAGAACTTGTAAAATTTTTGCAGGCTTTTTATGATATGACCTTAAATGTTTCAGCCTCATTGCATGTTACTTCAAATACATATGTTTGTGAAGTATGCAATTTGAAAATGATTATTCAAGAGTATGCTAAATGTGATAATCCATTATTGAAGCGAATGACTATTGGAATGGAAAGCAAATTTGATAAATATTGGGGAAGCTGCGATAGAATGAATATGTTGATGTATATTGTAGTTGTTTTAGATCCTCGACATAAAATACAATATTTGAAATATTGTCTTTCCATTGTAATGGATTCTGATAAGATGGATTATTTGTTAAGCCAAGTACAACTTGTGATTAAAAATTTATATCTCGAGTATAAAGGTGATGCAGGATTGGAAAATACAGAAGACAACTATAATAGTTCAAGTGTACCAACAACAACTACAATCTTACCACAAAAGAGCAGTTTGAGCCACAATAAGATACATGAGATGTTTCATAGTCACCCAAAACAACCAAATGTTTCAACTACTCGATCAGAAATTGAACAATATTTGTATGAAGAATTGGAAAACAATGCAGACAAACTAGACATTCTCATGTGGTGGAAAGTAAATTCATTCAAATACCCAATTCTGAGCAATTTGGCAAGAGATATATTGGTCATTCCTATTTCTACTGTTGCATCGGAGTCAGCTTTTAGTAGTGGAGGAAAGTACTTGATCACTTTCGCAGTTCTTTGTCCCCAAAGACGGTTGAGGCGCTTATCTGCACTCAAAGTTGGATTCGATCCTTGAAATATGAATCAATCAACTTCAATGATGATATGAATGAGCCAGGTATCTTTTATATTTATAGTGTTTTCTTTTTTCTTTGTTTTATTTATTACTATTTTTTCTAAATTTGTTTTCAATTTATATTTTTAAGATATTATACAAATTAATGACGTTAATGAAGTGAATTAGTATGAAATTGATGGTGATCTTAGTGGTATGTTTTATTCACTCGTTAACATTATCATTTATCATATATCCTTGATGTGTAAAAGTCATGCTTCTCTTCTATTTTGTAGGATGCAACCTGTTGATTATTTTGTAAATTTCTCATTTTAAGTTATACTTTACTCTAGACATCATTTTTCATATGTTTGAACTATAGAATTACTGTTTTGAAGTTACAATGTACAAGCTAATTTTTGTGTCTGTTGTATAATACGAAGGGGTCACTCAAAACTCAATAAGAGTTGCTCAGGTTAGTTATATTTTTCTCCAGAATTGAAGTAATTGAACTTAATTATGTTAAAATAACCTTTGATTTTTTTTATTTATCTATTTTTCAATATTCTTTCAGTGGATGCTTCAAGTTTGATGGCTCGTGCAACACGTTACACTTACATGGACTTCATTAGAAAGAGTAAATTTGAAGAAGAGATGAAGAAAAGCTTGTCAATGTTAATATGACAATTCTGTAATTTTTTACTGTGATAATATTTTTGCATTTTATATTATTATAATTTTACATTATATTTTTTAATATTTTAAAAAAAATGGTACCAAACCGGTACCGGACCGGTACCGGACCTCCATGGGACCGGTACCGGTCTTTAAAATGTAGAACCGGTACCGACCAGTCTGGTGCTGGTCCGCTGTAGAACCAGACCGGACCGGTACCGTGCACACCCCTAGTCCTGGGTACTCCACAACAAAATTGAGTGGCAGAGCGAATGAACAAAACTATAATAGAAAAGGTTCTGTGTATGCTTTCAGATTCTGGTTTACCTAAGTCATTTTGGGCTGAAGCTGCTGCTTATACTTGTTATATTGTGAATTGTTCTCTGTTGAATGCTCTTGATAAGAAGGCTCCTGAAGAAGTGTGATCTGGTACTCCTGTTGATAAAGGCAAGTTAGAACCAAGATCATTGAAGAGTATATTCCTTGGATACAAGTCTAGTGTCAAGAGATATAAGTTATGGCATCCTGAATCCAAGAAAGTCATATTTAGCATAAATGTGGTATTTGATGAAGCTGTTATACCTGCAAATTCATCTTCTAAAGGCTTGACACATAAGACTAATCATCTATCTAGTAGCGAGGTTGATGTTGAAGTTGAATCAGAGTTGACATCAGAGTCTTCGGGTCAGACCAGCTCAGACAATCAGGATGATATTGTTTCCTCATAATCACCAGTATTAACTTCGCCAGAGTATTCCATCACTAAGAACAAACCAATAATAGAGATTAAACCTCCACAGAAATATGGTGAAGCAGATTTAGTTGTTTATGCTTTGAGTGTAGCTGAAAGCATAGATTTCAGTGAAGAACCGTCTTCTTATTAAGAGGCAGTGAGTTTAGAAAATTCAGGGAAATGGATGATCGCCATGCAAAAGGAAATAGAATCTCTTCAGAAAAATGACACATGGGACTTAGTTAAATTGCCAAAAGAAAAGAAAGTTATTCATTGCAAATGGGTGTTCAAGAAAAAGGAAAATACACCAAGTGTTGAAGAAGACAAGTACAAAGCACGTCTGGTTGCTAAGGGGTGCAATCAAATTCCAGGTGTTTACTTTACAGATGTGTTTTCTCCAGTGGTTAAGCACAGTTCGATTCGAGCTTTGCTGGGTGTTGTGGCTATGCACAACTTTGAGTTTGAGCAGTTGGATGTGAAAACTGCATTTTTACATGGAGAACTTGAGGAGGACATCTATATGCAACAACCTAAAGGTTTTATTGTCTCAGGAAAAGAAGACTATGTTTGTTCTTTGAAGAAGTCCCTTTATGGATTGAAGCAGTCGCCTAGATAGTGGCATAAGAGATTCGATTCATTTATACTTACTCAATATTTCAGAAGGAATAATTATGACAGTTGTGTCTACATAAAGAATAGTAAGAATGGGTCAGTGATTTATCTGCTCTTATACGTCGATAATATGTTAATCACAACTAAAGATATAGAAGAAATTAAAAGGGTCAAAGCACAGTTGAGTAAAGAATTTGTGATGAAAGATTTTGGAGCAGCCAAAAAGATACTTGGTATGGAGATACAGAGAGACAGAAAAACTAAAAAATTATACCTAAGTCAAAGGGGGTACATTCAGAAAGTTCTCTGCAGGTTTAACATGAATAAGTCTAAACCTATTGGTACTCCTTTAGCAACTCATTTCAGGCTTTCGTCTGACTTATGCCCGCAATGAAATGGTGAAATTAATTATATATCACGAGTTCCGTATTCTAGTGCAGTGAAATCTCTCATGTATGCTATGGTTTGCATGCGTCTAAATTTATCTTACATAGTCAATGCGGTTAGTAGGTACATGGCAAATCCGAGAAAGGAACACTGGAAAGTTGTTCAGTGGATTCTTAGGTATCTGCGTGGAACTAGTGATGTTGTCTTCAATTTGGAAAAACTCAAGATCCTGTTAGTGAATATGTTGATTCTGATTATGCAGGGGACATTGATAAGAGGAGATCTCTAACCGGATATATTTTTATAGTTGGGGGTTGCGCTATCAGTTGAAGAGTTACCTTACAGGATAATGTTGCGTTGTCTACGACAGAAGCATAATACATGGCTATTACATAGGCTTGTAAAGAAGCTATATGGTTAAAAGGATTGTTTGGTGAGCTCAGCGAAGATTGGCAGGTTGTTACAGTGTTTTGCGACAGTCAGAGTGCTATCTTTCTCACTAAAGATCAGATGTTTCATGAGAGGACGAAGCATATCGATATTTGTTAATATTTTATTCGTGAAGTGATTGCTTGTGGTGATTTTATTGTAAGTAAAATCAGTACTCATGATAATATTGTTGATATGATGACCAAGACTTTGTCCACACCCAATTTCAAGCATTGTTTGAGCTTGGTTGGTATTGACTGCTGATTTCGCCCTGAAGGGCTTTTGTGGAAGAATAGGTTTTCTAGAGTTTTAAAGATATATTTATAGAATGGAACTCATGTCAAGGTAGAGATTGTTAGATTGTATTTGGGCCAAACTGGTTTGGCTCATATTAGGGGTTTCCTAATTCTTGTAGGATTAGGGTTTCCTACTTTAGTATGACTAGGGATTCCTGTATGCTATAAATATATGTTTGAGCAGCAAAACTCAGTGTACCGATTTCTATTAGTGATTTCTTCTCTGCCTGTGGTTTTTTACCCGTCTTAAATTTTTCACATAAATTTGGTGTCCATTATTTTCTCTTTCTCTTTTTCAATTCTCGTTCGTTATTTCAACACTAATATTACTCTTATATAGGGTCATCCATTTGAACTTGCATAACTAAAAAAGCACAATCTATGGATTATTAATTTTATAATACAATACACCGTGTATTAGAATATCAAACGGCGTAAAAAAAAAAATAGTAAAGACCCTTTACTAGGTGCACAAAGTTTGTAGAGAAAACCCTACTAAAAGAGGATAGAATCCTCAATTGCATGACTTTGCCCAATATATTGAAGTATCAAAACTTCCCAACAGCTATTAGGGTTAGGAAAAAATGGAGACACGGTGCTTCTATTTACTACCCACATGATCTTTCTTGTTTTATATATATATATACACTTGTCTAACTATTTTTGAGCAATATATTAGGATATACACTTGTCTAACTATTTTTGAGCAATATATTAGGTTAAATTTAATAGATAATTTTTTAGTGTTAGAATTTTGTAAGAGTAGAAATAATCAAATAAAATGAAGAAAATAAGAAATAAACTATGAGTGAATGTGAATTGTGAGAGGAATAAGAGAAGCAAAGAAGACAGAGTGAAAAGACAAGTCAAACGTCAAATCGGTTGTCTTTTGAAATCATAAGACAGTGAGTGTGGAATGTGCTGTCAATCCAATGGATTCTATTTTCTTTTTTTTGTCTCCTAATTTTACAATATTAATTTATTTGTTATTTGTTATTTTATAAGTACAATTACATTTGATATAAAAGTTCCCATACTATATTTATCTTTTATTTTTATTTTTTTACATGTCAATTAGTATAATAAATTATAAATAATTAAAATAAATTATTAATTATATAAATCAAAATTTTTAGTAATTTGAAAAAATAAGAATAAAAGCTTATAAATTAATTATTTAAATTATATTAGAAAAAAGAAGCACAAAACCCAAGCATCTATTTCTTGAGCCCCATAGCTCAAACTTACACGTTTCCCTTTACAACCTTTCTTCTTGCATAGCAAGTAAGTCTTTGGATCATACTAAAATTTAAAGTTAAATAGAAAATTTAAAGTTAAATAGTTATTTTAGTTTATAAAGTTAAACTAATAAATCATAAGAGATAAGAATAAACTCAAACTGAGGCTCTTAGTCACTAAATTACCTAAATTATGGTCATAGTTTGTGCCTGATTTTACTTCAATACATGTAATCTCTTTTCTCGTAAAAATTATTATAGCTTAAAATTATTTCACTTTAAATTTTTGTTGGTTTGAAAAAAAAATCTCATTTTGCATTGATCAATGTGCGCAGCCTGTAAAGTCAATAACGAGAGCTTCGTGCGAAAATGGCAAACAAAAGAGATCGGAAGGGAAGGTGTGAAACGAGGTGGAATCGGAGAGAATAGCGAAGGCCAAAGAAAGAAGATGAAGAGAAGAGCAGTTGCTGCCTTTGAGGAGAGGATACAGACAATCAACGGGGAAGCGGAGGTTCACACTGGTTGATTCTAGCGATGAAGAAGACGAAGCGCCGCAGAAGTAGCAGTCGTCGAACGCGGAGGAGAACGTGCATAGACAGAGGATGAGGGAGGTAAATAGGATCGGAAAAGAAGGGTTTGACGTTGAGATGAGGAGGTTTGGACGGCTGCGTCACCGGAATAGATTGACGCCATTGGCTTACCATTACTGGAGAGAGGAAGGAGAAGCACCTGGTTTCTGAATATGTTCCAAAAGGGCAAGAAAAGGCACCATGGACCGTGAAGGCTCTGATACCATGACAAATTACCAACAATTCCAAAAGCTTAAGTTTGTGGGTTGAAGTATAATTTAATCATTTATATTTTTCTTAACATTGACAAATTACCAACAATCCCAAAAGCTTAATATTGTGGGTTGAAGTATAATTTAATCATTTATTCTTTTTCTTAACATTCTCCCTCACATGTAGGCCAATTTCTTTTATTGGTCCTTACATGTGGATATTTTTTAATGGGGTTAATGTTTTGACTTTGCTGAGATTCGAAATTGGGATCTCTAGCTCTGATACCATGACAAATTACCAACAATCCTAAAAGCTTAAGCTTGTGGGTTGAAGTATAATTTAATTATTTATTCTTTTTCTTAACAACCCAAGATACTATTGATTATGAGGGCTCAATTCATAAGAGTTGGGATATACAATCTCACATTACTTCGGATAGTAAAAAGTAAATGGTTTATAAGTAGAGTTCTTCTTTTTACCTAGTACAACGCGTTTTTTGCTAACTCCAAGAACAGAACTGTACGGACTTCGACTCAAAGTGGACAATATTATACTAAGAGTACTATGAAACTCCACAATCATTTCAATAAGTTTATTGTCAAATTAAAAATGGTTCTGATATGGTTTATAATGTTTATTTTTAATTTTGCAAAATATAAATAAAAATATTCTTTTAATGCTAATTAAAAACTAGGGTAAAAGATACTTTTAGACTTTTTAATTTAGGTGTCGTTTCAATTTGTTTCCTACTGTTTTAAATTTCTCAATAAAATCTTTATAGTTTCAATTTTATTTCTAGATGGTTCTTCAATTTATTTTCGTCATTAAATTCAACTGGAAAAGTCTCGAGATAATTTTTTATTTATGTAATTTATCTATATCAGTCTACTTAAAGTAAACTGGCTCTAATTTTATGTCATTTTTAAATTAAATTAATTATAAAAAAATATTTCTAAAAAATAATTAAAAATATTTTAATCATTTTAGTCCAATTAAGTATCTTAGCTAATTTAGATAAGTGATGTAACTAAAAAATTATCTCATGGCTTTTTCTTAAATTTACTATGAAAATAGATTGAATGACGCAAAATTAAACTATGAAAATTTAATGAGAAAACTAAAACTCAGACTAAATTGAAAGTGTGGAGTTTTCAGATTTTTAGTGCAATATTGTATACTGCGAGTTGAAATTCGCACACTTTGGTTGTTAGGTTTAACTCAAAATGCGTTGTACTAGGGAGAGAAAATAATTTTATTCATAAATTATTTATTTTTTCACTCTCTCAAGTTATATGAGATTGTGCACCTCCACTGGTATAGATTGGATTCTTACAATTAATAGTATCTAGGGTCGTCTTTGCCTTCACAGGGCGGGCTGCCACAGAAACGACAAAAATTATTAGACTAAATATATAGTTTGCCCTAAAAACTATAAAAAGCAAAGTAAAACAATAACCAAATGTGAAAAAAAAAAATTAAAGAAACACTTCTAACTATAATAACCAAATGAAAAAAAGATTAAAATGTGAAGACTCTAAAAAAAATTAAAAGAACAAAAATGAAATCAAACTCATATTATTGTAATTTACCGAAAAAAATTACACATGAAAACTTGTTCGATGCACCTTCAATTCTATAACGTACATACTATCGAATTTCGGGTGTCTTAATTTACTCCGTTAGAAATGACATTAATAAATATTTGTATCAAAATAAACTGTGAAAATTGAATAGGTATAATATAATGTAAATCTATACAAATTACAGTAATTAAGAAAGTTCATCTTTTGTTATAAATTAAATAATATAATAATTTTACATCATTAAGAAAATTCATCTTTTTTTATGATAATTTAACAAGCATAGTCAAGTGATTGAGAAATGTTCATAATATCTATGTCCCTTTCTACCATTAATTATGAGAAGTAACTAGTCCCAAAAAAACTATTGCTCTCCTAAGCTTGAATTGATAGGCCAAAAACACATTATAAGATATAATTCAACATATTAATTAATTTACTTTAAGTAACACGAGATAAATTACAACGTAAAGTAGAGAACAATGTGTCAAAATGGGTCGATTAGGTAAAGATAACTTTAGGTTTGTTCTTTAATTTTATTATACTCTGATCTGAGCTAGCACGTTGATACATTTACCAGTCATTGATTCATGTAATGTGTTTATTTTTTAATCACTAACTATATATCATAATTATGGGTAAGTCATACAACAAATTAGAAATTTGAGAGCATTAAATTAAAATGGTGAGTCAAATTAAAGTCATAATTGTTTGAGTCCATGTGCAATGTTTTAATCGGAGAATATAATTGTGTTTTAGTGAGAAATGATAATGTGTTATATAGGGTCAAACAATGGCTATAAGCCTAATAAACTATATAATATAAAAGTAGGTTTGATTTATAATGTTAATTTGAATCCCCATCACATCTTTTTCTATTTTTTTAATCACTTAAATATCCTTTGCAATTTGCATTAAACTTTTTTATTGAATTTCTTTCTCAAACACCTCAGCTTGCCCCCACTCTCTCTCTCTCTCTCTCTCTCCCTCCCTCTCTCTCTCCTCTTTTAGCATATTAAACTTAAATTGGATTTGTTTCTTAATCACTTAATGTAGCCAACATCTATCTCTCTAACTCTCTCTCTCTCTAGTCATACTCAGTCTCTCTGTCTATCTCTCTCAACTCACTCTCGCGTACAGGGTTCTCCTTTCTTCTTCAGAATCCCTAAAAGACCATTAACAGTAAGCTTCTCATCTTCCTCATCATAGACTTCAAAGGAATCAACTCTTCTCCACACCTTTCTCTTGACCTCCTCCCTCTTTATCTCTCTAACTTTCCCTCTCTCTCTCTCTCTCTCTCTTACATTTTTAAACACCAACACAGAAACACCCACAGTGACCACAAAACCTAGAAGAAGACCTACTAACGCCATGACCCTTGAAGACTCTCTAAGATCTCTCTCTCTCGACTACCTCAACCTCCTCATCAATGGCCAAGCCTTCAGCGACGTTACTTTCAGCGTAGAGGGTCGTCTTCTCCACGCTCACCGCTGCATCTTAGCCGCTCGCAGCCTCTTCTTCCGCAAGTTCTTCTGCGGACCAGACTCTCCGTCCGGACCCGACCCTCCACCATCTCGGATCGGCCAGACCTCTCCGTCGAGAAACCCTCAAGTAATTCCGGTGAACTCGGTAGGCTACGAGGTGTTCTTACTGTTGCTTCAGTTTCTGTACAGTGGCCAAGTCTCCATAGTCCCTCAGAAGCACGAGGCTAGGCCTAATTGTGGCGAGAGAGGGTGTTGCCATACACATTGCAGCTCAGCCGTTGATCTCGCTCTTGAAACTCTCTCTGCCGCTAGATCCTTCGGTGTTGAACAGCTCGTACTGCTCACTCAGGTTCTTCTTCATCGTTATCATCGTCTTCTTCTTCTTCTCCTACCTAAAACTCACACAGTTCATGAAATTAAGAAACCAAAGTGGGTACTGATCTTGAGAGGATAGTGGGTTGTGATTTTTCTTGAGTGGGTTCCCACTTTTTCATCTTTTTTAAGATCGCATCGTTTGGGTTGATTTATCCCTTTTCTGTTTTAATTCTTTTTTTCATTTTCATGAGCTTCTAACAAATTCCATCTAATTTGGAAATTCCAATCCAAAATTTTGTTAACTAATGTGAGGTTCTTGGTGCTGATTACCCTAATCTTTGCTCTTTTTCCAATTTGTTCATCGATTCTCTTTTGCAAATACTGCATTTGAGACTGAATCTACCTCTTAAACTCTTCCTACAATTTTGCCCATCTTTTTTTGATTTGTTGAAGTGAACATTTAACGAAGTTCCGCTAAATTACATTAATCTTCTTCTATTTCTAATGTAAGATTGATGTTCTTTCCCAAACTTGCATTAAAACTGTGCAAATCTGAGCATCTTTCTCCCTTCAAGCTATAGAAACTTGTGAAATAATTCACTTGAAATCTCGTTAATAAATACACTGTTGTTTGCTATTCACAGAAGCAATTGGCATACATGGTAGAACAAGCCTCAATTGAAGACGTGATGAAGGTTCTGATTGCTTCAAGAAAGCAAGAAATGCACCAACTTTGGACAACTTGTTCTCACTTAGTAGCGAAGTCCGGCCTCCCGACTGAAATTCTAGCCAAACACATCCCCATCGAAGTAGTCACCAAAATCGAAGAACTCAGACTCAAATCCTCTTTTTCTCGTCGATTGAATCTCCCCCACCACCACCCCCACCACCACGACCTCAGTGCCGCCGCGGATATCAAAGACCAAAAAATCCGGCGAATGAGGCGGGCTCTAGACTCCTCCGATGTCGAACTCGTCAAACTAATGGTAATGGGAGAAGGGTTAAACCTAGATGAAGCATTGGCCTTGCATTATGCCGTCGAAAATTGTAGCCGAGAAGTAGTCAAAGCATTACTCGAGCTCGGTGCAGCTGACGTGAACCACACGGCTGGGCCGGTCGGAAAAACCCCTCTTCATGTTGCTTCGGAAATGGTCTCGCCGGATATGGTGGCGGTTCTACTCGACCACCATGCCGACCCGAACGTAAGAACCTTAAGTGGAATAAGTCCTCTTGATGTTTTAAGAACCCTAACTTCCGATTTTCTCTTCAAAGGAGCTGTTCCTGGTCTAACCCACATCGAGCCAAACAAGCTAAGGCTATGTCTGGAGCTCGTTCAATCTGCTGCCCTAGTTCTTTCTCGGGAAGAAGGAAATAATAACAATGTGAATTTAGCTTCGCCTACAGCAATTTACCCACCGTCCGCCATTAGCGATGAGCTTTGTAGTAGCAGTGGAAATAGCAGCAATATTTGCAGTCTTAATCTTGATTCTAGGTTGGTTTATCTTAATCTTGGTGCATCTGTTTCTGCTCAAATGGGGTCTCGAATTGATGGAGATGATGATATTGGAAGACAACGCCATAGCCATAGCCATAGCCATAGCCATAGCCATAACCAGAGGGAAGCTATGGCCAGACATGGGGATCCTTCTTCAATGTACGGCCAGCACTCCCATGATTTCTGATCACAGAGAAGAAGGTGACGAAGAAATTGATGAAACTCAGCAAATCATGAGAATTTAATTATTGGGTTATATAAAGATATATATATTATATATATTCAGTCATCTATTTCTCTCTCTATTTTTCTGAATTTTGTGGGCTTTCCAATGATTTTCCCCAAATGAAATGTATTATCAATGCAGACCTGAGATGAGACAAGGAGGGAATCTGATTTCTTCTTCTTCTTCTTCATTTTACTTCTTTTTCTTGTTTTCTGAAAGATTTGAGCCAAGAAAAGAAGACAAGATCAGTTCAATCTTTCAAATCATTGATTCTGTCACAACCCTTCACCATTCTTATCAAATATCACATCCTGTTTTCCAGATCTTGTCATCTCCAATCTTGTTTCAAATCATTGGACGACAACACAATCAGGTTTTGGTTTTATTCCACGTATGGGTTTTGTTCTTTCAATTCTTTGCACTTCTGTTTTTTAGTCGATACAACCAGGAAGATTTATTATTTTAATTTACAATAATTTTTAAAATAATAACAAAAAGCACCCTTTATTGTTTTAAAACTAGGTAATTGTATATAATTCATCAAAAAGAACTCATCTTTTTACTATTTTTAAGGCTATTATTCTACCTCATCATCTAGTTCGAAGTTTGTGTGCTCGGCTACGATCTGGGTTCGGTTCAATTTCAAATTTTTACTAATTTCAACTCTAATTCGATACAACCTTACCCGTGACTTAGTCCTGCATGCCTTGTCCAATGGGCAGACATAAGGTTGGTATTGAAGGAGCTGTTGTACAACTTGCGATATTAGCTATGTAGTTGTATCGTGACACCAATAAAATTATTTTATTCTTCAAAATAAATACGATTGGGATTGCGACTTAAGATCTTAGGATCGCAAATCTAATTATAAAATTTTAAAAAAACTAACCAAGATTTGGCTAAAATCGGGCCACACGCTAGTGCAAACGTTGGCATACTAGATCTTAAACTATTATTTTTTATTTGGACAAGCCCTGCCTTACACGAAGTCCAAGTCCATGCTTGACTTATGTGAACCATGCCGGCCAAGTCTGGTCGATTGCCACGGATGAGCTACTGTAGCATTGTTTGGTTAGTACACAGACCCATCAATAATAGAACAGAAATATTTAATTTATTGACATTTTTTATTTATTAAATACTAAATTATTCTACACTTGTATGATTGGATGGTTGGGCTGCAACTATAAACCCGATCATTGTCATCTGCTTTTAAATGTGGTTTATAGGAGCACTATTCTCTTTTTCGTAGAAGAGTTTATAAAGAATGTGTTTGTGATTGTTATTTTTGTAGTGAAATGGGCAAAACTAGTAGATAGAATGGCAAATTCCTCAAATGGGTTTGTTAAAAGTAGGGGTGGGCAAAAACTGCAAAGAACCGAGAACCGGCCTAGAATCGATTTGGCCTTCAAATCTGCAGTTGAAAATTTTAGAATAGAAATCGGTTCGAAACCGGAACCGAGACTCTGGTCCGGTTTTGATTTTGGTTCCTCACTCTTGGAACCGAGAATCGCATGGTCGGTTTCAAAAAATTTGGAATTAAAATCGAGAATCGATTTGTCCACTCTTAGATAAAAGATTCTCCGACTCGGGAGAGTGAGTTGAGATTGTGTGATTGGACTTGTTAGCTCCACTCAATTCAGGTCCAAAAAGTTTGACTTGTTTGATTGGAGTAAAGTCCAAATGGACTTAGTAGACTCTAAAATTATTTATTGATGTGAATCGAATATGAAGTTATGATTTTTTTTTCCAACTAATTTAAAATTCATTGACTAAGTTTGAAGTTAAAGGAGGAGCTCATCTTTGTGAGAGGTTGTGTAGCTCAAGACCAAGTGATTTGACCATAATTATTCATTGAAAATTTGTGGCTTGGGTTGCTCTCTCTCTTTCTCTATATATATATATATATAAATGTATCATCTCCAACTAAAATAATATGTTTTAAGGTCAAATCCAAGAGCATACTTGTACAGATCTTGGTACAGAGTAGACAATATTATAATGCCCGGTGAAGGTTAAGATACTACATTAGTGGTACAAAGCCAAGCCAAAATGTGGTTTGATGGAAACTTCGGGTCTCCCTACGAAGTTAATTGTGGTGGGCCATCATAGTATTGGAGTGCTCTCTACATGTAACAGGTTATCTTCAACCAGTATAACTCATTTTATAGTCAAACCTAAAAGCAAATTTGTTTGATTTTTTGCCCAAAGTGAACAATATTGTACTTATCGGTGAAGCTTGTATATCGCAAAAACACTTCCAAAATGATCAAATTATCTCCACTATTGTTTCATGGTACAAAATTTTGGTATCATATTCTCTCTCTCTCTCTCTCTCTCTCTCTCTCTCTCTCTCTCTCTCTCTCTCTCTCTCTCTCTCTCTCTC